>CM053038.1:72069047-72241547 GCA_028564925.1 Lithobates sylvaticus
TCCACAGTCCTGCTCTGTTAATGAGCAATCAAGGGTGCCTGGTGGACATCACGGCCGCCGGGCACGCACATCGGCTCCTGAGAGACGCGGCGGGGGCGGGCTGGGAAGCCCAGGACGTCATATGATGCCCGCCGAGGATGGGAGATCCCTCCTGCGGATGTCATATGATAATGGGCATGATGGGAAGTGGTTAATCCCCTTACAACCAGCCATTGCAATAGCCTTGTGACAGGTCACAATGATAGCACTTTAAATGTATTTACACAGCAGAACTTTTAAAGGCACTGATCACAACTCTACTCTTCTTACTATATTGAAACTAGACATGTACAATTCGTTTTGTTCCGAATCCGTTTTTTAGCGAATTTCGACAATTTTTTTCATTTGGAAATATCCAAAATACCGAAAACTTTTTCTTAATATTCGTGAATTATTATATTTGAAAATTCGAAAATCCTAACATTTTAAAATCTAAAATAATAATTAACTAATAATAACTTAACTATTACTAACTATTAAATTAGAGGTATTGGAATTTCCTTTCAAATTTGGCTGTTAGTGAACGTAATGAATATGAATTTATCTGAAGTTACAAATTATCCGAAATAAGGAATGCCATATCTAAACTAATGAAATGTAACAAATTATTAATAATAAATAACAATAATAATAAACTTTTTATTATTATTATTATTTATTATTAATTCATTCCGTTCCATTTGTTTAGATGTGGCATTCGTTATTTCAGATAATTAGTAACTTCGGGTAAATTTGTATTCGTTATGTTCACTAACAGACAAATTTGAGAGGGAATTCCAATACCTATAATTTAATAGTTAGATATTATTAGTTAATTCGTTATTCTTTTGAATTTTCGGATTTTCGAATTTACTAATTTTCGAATTTAGGAATTTACAAATTTTCAAATTTACGAATTTGCGATCATAACAAATGACCCAAAAAACGAAAAACTAATTAAACGAAAATGAAAACTTTTTTTTTTTTCAACAGTGCGCATTTCTAATTGAAACTAATTAAAATGTTACAATTTTTCAAGTTAATATGGAGTAAATTAAAATTTCATTATAAACCGAAGTTTAAAATAAACCAAATGAATCTAGTAAAATGATTTTCCAACAAAAGGACACTATCTGTACATGTTTAATTGGAAATTGTGCAAATTAATCTTCTCTACTGTTCCACTTATTACAAGGCATATATTACAGCATTTTGTTATGCCCATTGTTTAGCCTTTACAGTAGTGTGGTCATCAAGTCGCTTGCTGAAGGGGGAAGTAGTCCTTCCTCAACGCGTTTCACAGTCTAACTGCCTCAGAAGGTGTTTAGGTAAACCGGAATCTCAGGAGCAGCAAACCAGTAGGGATTGCACTGTTGCTCATACTCCTGGGTTGAAAGGGCAATACCAGATATGCTGTGATGGCTGCACCTTCGCTTGTGCAGGTGACAAGTGGCATGCACACTTGGCGCCAAGCAGCCCATTTAAATGATGATGTGTCACTTGGAGAAGTTGCTGAATTGTCTGTCCTGAGACCTGATCCATTATAACTTCTTACTTGTGTAAGACCCGGTTCTCCCTAGACTTTGTTTCTGCTCTTTGCATCAACCTTCATCTGGTTACTCTGACTTTGACCGGGTTACTGGACTTGTCTCTACCTTCTACTTCTGAACTGCTTTGCCCGGCTGTTACTGAACTTGGCCGGCCTCCAGGACTTCCTCTTCCTGACGATTTGGTCCCTTCTACCAAGCTGTCACTGGTTGCCACCTGCTACCTTCTTCTGCTCTGGTGCCAAGCTGCTTCAGCATCCTGTCCTGAGGACTGCAACTTCTAGCTCTACCCACCTTAAGAGTGGACACCACCCGCCAGCTGCTCCAGCACTCCATGTCCTCACACTCTGTCTCAACCTTCAAGAGCATTGGGCAGGTGCAAGAGAGGCCTCCACAATGTTCCAGTCTTCACCAGGTAAGTGATAGGAGGGTAGAGAGAGGCTACAATATAATGGCATTAATAAATCAAATGTTTTCACTCTTTATGAAATGTCAGGGTTGGGCTCCTGCTACTTAACGAGCAGCTCTTTTCTTTCAGTGCTCAGAAGCTGCTCAGCTGTCGGTTACTTACCAGCCACTCATTGTTACCACGGTGACTCACCTGGTTATCATTAACCTTCCTCATTAGTCCAGCCTACAGCCAGACCCTTTTTTCTATTTAAAACAGCTTAGCTCATGTCCTCCTTGCCCTTGCATGGTCTATGATCTCTAAGTGCTAGACAAGTGCACACTGAAATATTTCATTTCGGAATTTTGTTTTTGTCCGAAAAATACATTTATTTAGTTACTCCTTAAATTTGTTTTTATTCATTGTGTTTTTTGTTAAAAATTGCATTTGTCCCAAAATCCAAATGAATTAAGGTTGAATCTGTCATTAAATGCTTATGGTGTCTGTCGAATGTTCAAAGAAGATTCGATGGAGCAGCTAAACTGTATGACTCTGTATAATTTAGCTGCAATTCCACCCAATTCCAGCAGCAGTCTTTTCTCTCTATGTCAAATCTTTTCTCTCTACATTGAATCTTTCCTCTATACGTCAAATCTTTTCTCTCTACGTCAAATATTTTCTCTCTACGTCAAATATTTTCTCTCTATGTAGAATAATCTTGGACTAATAGAGTTAAGGTTAGGCACATTCGACCACAGGTTCAATGG
The DNA here is from genome assembly GCA_028564925.1 of Lithobates sylvaticus. Lineage (NCBI taxonomy): Eukaryota > Metazoa > Chordata > Amphibia > Anura > Ranidae > Lithobates > Lithobates sylvaticus. Next base: position 72,071,768 of record CM053038.1, read on the forward strand.
ACACAGATTGTTATTGTCAGCGTCAAATCTTCTATCTATATCAAACTGTTGTCACAACGAAAATGAAAATAAAGCATTTGTTTAAGTCGGATCTTTCGTTTTTTGGATTCTGCACTTTCGTTATCGTTTGTTAAAACGATAACGTTTTTTTTTTTTTTTTCTTATTGCCACATCAGCTCAACTCTCCAAGAGGACCTAAATCAGCTTTGACCGATCAACTTTGTCCATTTTGTTTTGTCATCACATCATTGTGGCTTATTCACGTTTACATACCTTTTAATTTACAATATAGAGACCACTTATGACGTCTTGTCTCATTTGACCGATTTAATTATACAAATTTCATCCTCTTTGTTTCAAAATAAATTTCTCCCCCTTATTTCCCACCCCCCCTATTTTCTCATCGCTATTTCCGTACCTATGGACTGTTTGCTTGCGTTCCTATCCAACTGATAAATCTACAACCTAACAACTTCAGCATAGCTCCATGTTTGCTTGAATTTTTTCCAGCTATCCCAACACTCTCCTGTACCCTCATTATTTTCGTCTATGTTCCTTTTAAGGGACTCCATGAGTCGGATACTCTCCACTGCATCCACCCATCCCCACATAGATGGGGACTCTCCACCTCTTTGCAATAAGTTTTTTTGCTGCATTAAGGAGGTGCGGTACCAGTGACTTTTCATATTGCTTTACCCCCTCCCTTGTGGCGTGCATCAAAACCACCCAGGGATAGTTTTCCAAGTCCTTCTGGGTGATCTCCTTAATATATCCTATAATCTTTGCCCAGTAGTTTTTTATCTTATTGCATTCCCACCATATGTGGGCCATACTCCCTCTATCTTTACACCCTCTCCAACATTCTGGAGAGGTGCCGTTTTGGTATCTGCTTGCTTTATCGGGAGTTATATACCACATCGATAGACACTTATAATTAGTTTCTGCGGTCCTGACGTCTATTGCAGATCTGTGGGTCAACCTTAAAATTTTTCCTATTGTGCCTGTGTCTAATTGCGTGCCTAATTCCCTTTCCCATTTTTGGATATATGGCGGGATCTCCGCCCTCTCCGTCTCTAGCATCCTTTTATAGATCTTTGAGATCATTTTTTTAGTGTTGGATTCCATACACATACGTTCAAGCCATGTCATACCAGCTTCTGATCTGATTGGCTGAGGTAAGCTTTTAACGAAGTGGCCTAGTTGGAGATAGCGCCATCTATGCATCTTTAGGATTTCCCTCTTATTTTGTAGTTCCTCAAATAATAAAATTTTTCCGTTGTGTACTACATCCTTTAAACGTGTTCCCTCTTTTAATATCCATTCCCCTCCCACCTCTCTTTTCCCCGGCTGAAAAAGTTCATTGTCTTTTATTGTTATTAATGGTGAGTTATATTTTCTGTTTACTTGTTTGTACCATTTGTCCCAAACTTTTAGTGAATTTAATGTAATAGTGTGCGTGTTCTCTCCTAAGAATCTATGTGTCGGTGGATTCCATATTATTCTACCCAATTGTGCTTTACTAATCTTTTATCGCTCGACTCCTTACCCCACTCCGGGATTCTGGACATAACTATAGTGTGGTAGTAGTTAACTATATCGGGAACTGCAAGACCGCCCTGTTTTTTATCTTGTTTTAGCGTGTTCAGTGCTATCCGATGTTTCTTGCTGTTCCATATAAAATTTATAATTATAGATTTCAATTTTTTAAGGTATCTCGGCGGGAGTGGTATAGGCAACATCTGAAATTTATACGTAATTACCGGTAGTACCATCATTTTTACTGTATTTATACGCCCCATCCAAGAGAGGGGTCTATTACTATATTCTTTGCATTTCTTTTTTACATCATCGAGAAGTGGGAGATAGTTGATATTAAACATTTCTTTGATCAATTTAGCTAGATTTATTCCTAGGTTCTTGATCTGCTTCCTCCACGGGAAGTCAAAGCTCTCCCGTAGAAAAAGTTGATCAGGCTTACTTATGTTTACGTTCAGGATAAAAGATTTTGTGCGATTAACTTTGAAATTTGAAATTTCCCCATATCGCTTCAAGTTCGATAGTAAGTGCGGCATGGACGTCCGCGGGTTACCTATGAAAAACAACATATCGTCCGCAAAGGCTGCTAATTTATGGGTATCCCCTCCCGCCTCAATCCCTCTTATTTCTGTGTTAGCTCTAATTGTAGCCAACAAAGGCTCCAGAGCCAAAACGAAGAGGAGGGGGGACAGCGGGCAGCCCTGTCTTGTCCCGTTCCTCATCTCAAACAATGGTGATGAAAATCCATTGATCTTTACTGTTGCTTTTAGGTGATCGTATAGCACCTTGATACGTTGGATTGTCTTTGGGCCAAAGCCCATGTGCTCAAGAGTCTCTATCATGAACCCCCAGTCCACCCTGTCAAAGGCCTTTTCGGCGTCAATTGACAGGAGTAGACCGGGGGTCCCGACCTCCCGTATCCTTTGAAGGAGCAGCAGCGTCCGCACGCCGTTGTCCCTACCCTCTCTGCCCGCCACAAACCCCACTTGGTCCGGATGGATCAGTGTGCCCAAGTGGACCTTAATTCTTTCTGCCAGTATTTTCGCATAAATTTTCGTGTCCGCATTTAAAAGCGAAATTGGCCTATAGCTCGAGCACACTGATCCATCCTTTCCTTCCTTCAAAATTACTGTAATATTTGCGGTTAGGGATTCCTCACTCATTCTGTACTCCGCACCCAAGCCATTTAGATAGTTACAGAGTCTAGGGATCAATATCTCTTGAAATGTTTTGTAGTAGAGCGCCGTGAAGCCATCCGGCCCTGGGCTCTTCCCCGCCGGAGTGCTCCTCAGCGCCCCCCTTACTTCCTCTATAGTAAATGGTTCCTCCAATGCACTCTTGTTGTCTATAGATAGCTTTCTAAGTCCTGCCTTGGTTAGATAATCTTTCCTTTTTCTTTCCTTTTCCCTGTTATATTCTCCCTTCTGTTCGACCGTGTATAGATCCTCGTAGTATTCTTTAAAGGAGTCCGCTATATCCCTTGATGCATATTTAATATCTCCATTCTTACTCTGTATTTTTTCTATGTAATTAATCGTTTTTTTTTTTTTTTGTAATATTTTAACCAAATGTTTGCTGGGTTTGTTACCCCACATATATCTTTCTTTTGCTATTCTATTGTAAAATTGTTGGGTTTCTTGCTCCATCAGATCTTTTAATTGTTCTCTTATTGAGACTATTTTTAGGTATAGCATTCTATCTTCCTCCGGGGCCACCTTGTGTTCCTGTTCGGCTTGGTTTAGTTCCGCTACCAGCTCTTTCAGTTTCTTTGTTCTCTCCTTTTTTATCCATGCTCCCTTTGCAATTAGGATCCCTCTTATGAATGCCTTATGGGCATCCCAAAGAGAAGATCCATTTACTTCTCCGTTGTCATTTCCTTTAAAGAAGTGCTCTAACTCATCTTTTATATGTTCTACTACCTCTTTATTTCGTAACAGCGCTTCGTTTAGTCTCCAGCTTGGAGGTGAGATCCCAATTTCCGAGGCACCTAAGATCATAGAGACGGGAGCATGGTCAGACAATGACATTATCTCGATATTAGTACTAACTATTCTATCCAGGAGTCCATGGTCTATCAAGGCGTAGTCGAGCCGGGAATACGTCCCATGCACGGGGGAGAAAAAAGAATAGTCTCTTGTTTTGTGGTGTTGGATACTCCAGATATCAACCAACTGATTGAAAAAGAGTTTTTGCTTAATCGATTTTAATTGTTTCTTATCGGTCCCCCTTGCACCGGACGTAGTATCGAGCCCAGGGTCCAAACAGAAGTTTAGATCTCCCATCAGGATTACGTACCCCTTCCTAAACTCCCTTAATTTATTGAGAATTTCGCTTAAGTATTTCATGGGGTTGATATTAGGGGCATAGATGTTGGCCAAGGTGTATTTTATACCCCCTATATTTCCTTTTAAAAAGAGGTACCTTCCCTGTGGGTCGGCCATTCGATCCTCCAGGCAGAAATGGATGTCTTTAGAAAAACCTATCGCCACCCCCCTTGCTCTGCTAGTAATTGCGTCTCCATAGTACCAGACTGGGAACGCTTTGGTAGACAGCTTCGTATTCGACTCATGTGAGATGTGGGTCTCCTGAAGGAAAACCACCCCCGCCCCATAGTTTTTTAGTTCTTCTGAGACTTTATGTCTTTTTTTAAGAGTGTTGAGACCTTTTACATTGTATGTTATAAATTTAATATCTGTCATCATATTCTGATAGTCTGTTCTCTGAATCTGTTGACAGCGGATACATAGCGATGAGAATACCCTCCCTCCCTCCCAATCCCTCCCCCTCTTTGTGCCCCTTACCCCCCTTACCCTTCCCACCCTCCCTCCCCTTCTTCCCCTCCCCACACCCAATCCCTCCCTCCCTGACCCTTATTCGGGTCTCTGAGTCGAAGGGGGCCATAATCTAATATGGCCCTCCTCGGGTCTCCTAATTTCTCAGGTGAGGTGGGGCTCAGTCCCCTAGATCGCTCCCTCCCGTGCTCCCCTATGCCTTGGGGATCACGGGGTAAGCGGGCATATCTGTTGGGGCGCTACTGAAAGGCCTGTCTTTTGACAAATTTTTCTCTCAGCTCTCCTCCCCCTTCTCACCCTCCCCTCCGCTCCCCTCCATTCATTTCTCTCCTCTTCTTCCCATCACCCTTCCTGGCTAGGAAACCCATCCTGGTAGCTCGGGGACCTGTAGGTCTAATTTCTTACAAAAGCCGGTTAAATCTTCAGGGAATCTCAGTCTTGCTGATCTCCCCTCTTTTGTGCCTATCAGGCACGCTGGAAACCCCCAACTGTATTTAACATTTGCAGTCCGCATCGCTTCCAGTAGGGGTTTTTGTAACCTTCTTCTTTCCAGTGTCTGTGGTGCCAGGTCTGAGTATATCTGTATCTCCGCTTCTTTAAATTTCAACGGTGTTTTTCCATATAGATTCGCCCAGATCTTTTCTTTCTCGTCATAGTGACGAAATCTAATGATGATATCACGTGGTCTTCCAGTATCCGTAGTGTTTGGTTTTCCTACTCGGTGCACCCTTTCGATTCCAGGGAATGGTTCCTCACCATTTCTCAAGAATGGGTTAAGAATGGATTTGATGATCTCCCTGAGATCTTCTCCTCTTTGCTCGGGTACCGATCGGATCCTTAAGTTTTGTCTGCGGTTCCTGTTCTCCTGGTCCTCAATTTTATATAGAGTTTCCCTTTGGGTTAGTTGAATTGTTCTGATCTTCTCCTCTATCTTATTAATTTCTTGGTCTTGTTTTTCTGCTCTCTCCTCCACTGCCTCCACTCTAGTCAGTAGTAATCCCATATCGTCTCTCACTAGTTTGATTTCCCCTTTTATCATATTTTCCATTTTTAGTAGCATCTCTGCCATTTCTCCTTTCGTGGGTAATTGGGAAATTGCAGCTTGTTCTTCTGCTCTGCTGGTGTCTATTTCACTTCCCATTGAACGGTCAGCTGTAGATGGGTCGTCTCTCTCCCCCATTTTCTTCTCTTTCCCCTTCCTTCTTTCCATCGTGGGATTTTGTGGTTGCTCCAAGCTATTTGAGTAGGGGCTTGTTCCTGACTTCAAGTATTGTTTTATAGTGCTCGTTGAGCTTTTAGGAGTTTTCGGTAACCCTTTTTTAGAGATTTTACTCATGTTACCCTTACGAGGCCCTCTAATTCTTTTCCCCAGTTTGCTGCTATACCTCAACTCTTTAGGGGAGAGGAATTATTACCTAGGGGTGAGATCCCTCCAGCGGTCCTGCCCCCCTTCCTCCACTCAGTAGGTTTGTATTGCTTCTCTTTAAGCCTCTTCCTTCTGGTGTTATGCAGCAAGTTGTTCTATATATTTGATGATGAATAGCGCAACTAGTCCAGCATGGGGGTCCAGGTGGATATGTCTCAAGCGAAAGAGACTCTCAGATAGATATTCCCCATTGATAGTTGGGAAAGTCCTGTTTAATTAGTCCCTCTTGGGTTCTTATACCTCCGGCTGTGTCCCGGTGGCAAGATAATGGGCTTGTGACTCTGGGATATTCACCCCTTCATGTCGTCTCTAGTTATGTTCTAGTCCTACTGCCCGGTGCTCCCAGTGCCTGCTGGCTCCCATGGACTTTGGTGCCAGCTTGGTTTGTTGAGTATTTACCAACAATGGGTACAGTATACCTGGTTAGTACATGTACCAACTCGGGTAAGATCGTGGGGGGGGGCTTCCTACCCTCTTTTCCTCCCGGGTCTTCTCCAAATATTTTTTTCCTTTCCCCTCTTAGTCCGTTATCCACTTTTTTTTTTTTTACCGCTTATGATGCCTATAGACCCGTCCTGTTTACCCCCTGCCCCAGACTTTGTAAAGAGAGAGAGAGGTACTACAGGGGGTCTATAAAGCCGTCCGTTTAAGCAAAAGTATTTTATGCGTCTATAAACTGTATGAAAGCCACGCAGTGAAGATAGGCGCTAGGGGCACACCATATACTCCAATATAACCAGACTCTGTCCTTTCATCTATGCATATTCATTGTTTATACAGAGCTGTTGAGTAGTCTCTTTTCTACCTGCTTCCTGGGGGTCAGATATCCAATGTATAATGACCAGAGATCATCTTCCAGTTTTCACCTGGTGTACAGAGTGTAGGGGGAGGAAGAGAGAGGGAGAGAGAGAATCCAGACCTATGCCACTACCAAATTGACTGTGTATATCATATAGTAGCATGTGGCATATTGGGGACCAGTTCCTGTCTTCCCCTACCCTTTACCTAGCGGGAGCTGTTATAGAGAAAAAGGAGAGGAGGGCAGCAAAAAATAAAAAAAGAAGAGAAAAAATAAATAGTCCTGTGATACCTTCCGTTTACATAGCATTATTTTATGTGCCCCATTATTATGAGGAAACAATGCGATAGAGAGGGGGGGAAAGAGGCAGAGAGAGGGGGTCTCGAGACAGACCAAAAACTCCAAAGCTTTGGTGCTCTGTCCTTTTATCTGTAGGTACACATCTCGGTTTCCGGCACCTATCTGGTGTTCATGCCCCAACTTCATACAGTGTTCCTAGATCCAGAGTATATCCAAAGTATAGGATTCATATTACATCATCCAGTCTGTACCCTGCTTATAGCTAATGAGTAATGGGAGAGAGAAGTACCCATGCCCTATACCACTTTCAGGTTTGCTTTGTATGTTTAAAGAAAAAAAAAAAAAAACAAGGATCCAGAGAATATTGTTTCATATCACATCAGCTAAGCAAAGCACTGGCTATGGCAGATGAGAGTATAAAAAAGCAATGCACGCAAATCCTATGCCACTTATAGCTTAACTATAAAACATATGCAAGTCCAACTGGTATACAGGAATGTCAGGTGAGGGTTTAAAACATCTTCCTTCTTCTCCCCCTTCTCCCCCCCTTACCTCCTCCGGTGCTCCTGTTTCTGGCGCTAATGTCGCGGCTTTTGTATTTATACTCACGGGGCACCTCTGGCGGTAGATAACCTTTGGGGAGAGAGATCTTGGGGATCCTGGGGGGGGTCAGCAGTGGTGTGGGGCGGCTGGAGGAGATGAGCTACTTAGACTTCCGGCGTCCATGCTGCCTATCGTCCTGCATACGAATCTAGCATCCTGCTAGTGTATCCGTATGCTTAAGCGTGTTTCCTCGTTCCGTGAGACGCTGGCGTTCGCCCTCCTCTCGGCCTGCACCTCGTTCGATAGCCCGCCGAGTCTGGCCCCTCCCTCCGTGCTGTTCGTTACGTCAGCACGTCCTGCTCCATTGCGATAACGAAAACGATAACTGAAATTCGGACGAAAATGCATTCGGACGAAAACGACTACTAAGTGCTTCCTTCCTGTGCACCTGTGTAGCCAGGCTGACTTCCCTTCGAATCCTGTTCCTGATTTTTGCTCCTCACTATGCTGACTTGTGGTTTCCTGACCCCAGCTCGTCTGATTACCCGCTCTGGCATCCAAACCCTGGCTTCTGTTTTTTACTACGTTCCTGAACGGTGTTATTTTTAACATTTTATTAAAGGCATGATTTTAATTTCTGTCTCCGTCTGGTTTATCGTTCCTGACATAAAAATACAACATTATCTTAATTAAAGTGATTGTAAGGATTTGTTTTTTTTTTGTTTTTTTAAATAACAAACATATCATACTTACCTCCACTGTGCAGCTTGTTTTGCACAGAGTGGCCCCCAAACCTGCTCTTCTGAGGTCCCCCGGTGGCTCTCAAGGCTCCTCCCTATATTTTATAACCCCCTAGGAGAAGCGCTCTCCTGAGGGGGTTACCTTGCAGGTGCGTTCCTGAGTCCAGCATTTATGACTCGGCCCCACCCCCCGCATCATTGGATTTGATTGACAGCATCGGGAGCCAATGGCTGCGCTGCTATCAATCTAGCCAATCAGGACACGAGACACCGGCTTAAGCTGGTGTGCTCGTCCCTGGCACGAGAAAAGGAGGGTTCAGGTAAGTAAAACTGGGGGGCTGCTGCACTGCAAGAGGTTTTTCACCTTAATGCATAGAATGCATTGAGGTGAAAACCCACAAAGGTTTACAACCCCTTTAATACAATAGAAACCTTGTTAAATTGTAACAATGACCTTCCAAACACTGCAAATGGGGGTTAGTGACTTAGCCAATATCTCCGGTGATGACAAGTGGAATCACCTTAATACCTTATAGGAGCCTTTGGTTGGTGGTACCCCCCCCCCCATATTAGGGTAAATAATTTTCTAATAGGGGGGCGGTACCTAAAATAGAAAATAAAAACCCACTTTGCATGCTCATTGATCACAGGCTTGTCTATTTGTCTTTTGTACCTAGTATTGTTATAGTATAGTATATTGTTGTATTTTCTTTTAATACTAAGGTACATACTTATATTGTCATGATCTAAGAGTATTGAATAAAAAAGTGAAAATAAACTAACTCAAAATCACCATACATCATTGATAGATATTTATACATATTTAATAGCTTGCACAGCAAAAAATTGGCTAAATTGTGCAGGCTAAGCATCCTAATACACAGGGGGAACTTGGCATCCATAATTTAGAGGAGTGGACTGATAGCAATTATAATAGTCCGGCTTTAATCCACTGAGAGGAGGAAAATATTTTAGAAAAATTATTTACAGCAAAATACATATCTCGACAAACAATAATATAATGCCAGAAACGTATTTTCCAGTGCCTTGGATATTTTAAACTGTTGCTGTTTCATATTTTCATGATCTCATTTCACATATATATATTATAACCCCCCGTGTTTATTTGTGTTTTTTACATTTCACTTTGCCTCCTTGCTAAATACCTGCTAATGTAATTATTTATTTTAAGCCCTTTACGCCACACCAACCCATATGTGCGGTGGCAAAAAGCTGGGCTTAACACCCACACGCAGCACATATGCGTTACTGGTCGGGCAATGTTTATGTGCTGGGAGCGTGTTCCAAAGTGACGAAAATGGCTCTTGGTCCCGAGAAGACATCAGTAGCCAACAGGACCAGCTTCCGATAACTTGATTGTTGCGACAGCCAATCACAGTGGTCACATGATCACAACCCCCCCCCCCCCCCCGGCATGAGAAACTTTTAGTCCACTAGCACACTGGATGTTTTTGGATGTTTTTACTGCTGTTTTTGGGAAACATTTTTTTCCATAGTCAATAAATTCTCCAGCATGTTATCCTATCTGTCCATGTCCACATAGGCTGTTATCAACTGTTTTTGGCTGGTTCTGAGAGGAGTTTTTCAGCTGTAAAAACACTCTAACGGTAATAAAACACCTAAAAATGCAGATAAACACTCAAAAACGCAGCTCACCAGCATTTTTTACCGCTTTTGATCGATTGTAGTAGAGGACTTTAGATTTTTTTTTTTTAAGAACACAATTTCCTATAGCTTTTAAATCTGTTGTGGGACTTGAAATTTGCTGTTCACAGACGCTCTCCATCCAATCTGACAGAGCTTGAGCTTATTTTTCTTCCACTTGATAATTATGTGCCACTTTGTGTTGGTCTATCACATAAAAACCCAATAAAATACATTTACATTTTTAGTTGCAACATGACAAAATGTGGAACATGTCAAGGGGTATGAATACTTTTTTTAAGGCACTGTACGTTCTATATTACCATAGCAAGGAGTATAAGAAACAAGATGGACTTAAGGTGCCAACAAAGACTCACAAGGCAGTCTTACTCAATGTTTACGTGTTTCCCGGGAGTACCCTGCTTCTTCAGGAGGTGAGGGGAGAGGTAAAACATATAAATTTGCAGTACAAAATAACACATGCATTTTAGAATAGTACCAGATTAGCATCCTAATAACAGAAAGTACGGCACAGTCAGTGGTATGTACTGGATCTCCCTGGGGGCCAGCGTGGGAGTCAAATGGAGGCAGCAAAGTAGACATGTGCATTAGTTTAGTTCAAAATAATTTTTTTCCGAATTTCTGAAATTTTTTACATTTCCAAATTTCCCAAATTTCAAATTTCCAAATTTCTGAATTCCCAGAATTTCCGAAAATTCGGAATTTCAGAAATGCAAAATTTTGGAAATTAGAAAATTCGAAATTAGGACATTTTATAATTCGGAAATTCAGAGTTTTGGAAATTAAAAAATTCGGGAATTTTAAAATTCGTAAATTTGGAAATTTGAAAATAAGAATAAAAATCTGAAAATTCAAAGGAATGAAAATCTGAAAATTAGAAAACTCGAAAATCTGAAATAACGGATAATAACTATTAAATTATAGGTATTGGAATTTCCTTTCAAATTTGGCTTTTAGTGAACGTAACGAGTACGAATTTAATCCGAAGTTTACGAATTATCTGAAATAACGAATGCCGTATCTAAAAGAATGGAACGTAACAATCTAATAATAATAAATAACAATAATAATAATAAAACCTTTTAATTATTATTATTTATTATTAATTAGTTTCATTCCATTTGTTTAGATGCGGCATTCGTTATTTTGGATAATTCGTAACTTCAGATACATTTATATTTGTTACGTTCACAAACAGCCAAATTTGAAAGGAAATTCCAATACCTATAATTTAATAGTTAGTTATTATTAGTTAGTTATCATTTCAAATTTTACTGATTTTCTTTCTTTTTTTCAGATTTTCAAATTTTTGGATTTTTGAATGTTTGAATTCCGAAAATTCGAAAAGTCGTAAGTTCGAAAATTTGGAAATTTGGAAATTCTGAAATTCTGAAATTCTGAAATTTGAAAATTCTGAATTTTCAAATTTCCGAATTTTCAAAGTTCGTAATTTTCAAATTTCGAATTTCCAAATTTCCGAATTTTCAAATTTCCAAATGTCCGAATTCCGAATTTTCCAAATTTCCGAATTTTCGAAAAAAGCAATATAACAAATGAAACGAAAATGAACACATTTTTTGTCAATGCACATGTTTACGGCATCTTACCATAACGAAAAGAAAAGTATTTTCCATAGTGGCAGAATAGTGTGCTTTGTGACTGTTAGAAATAAATTGACAACTCAAAAAGGCCCCCCAAGTTGGCAAGGTATCTTGCGCACCTGATAAGGTGCAACAATTGGTCCAATGCAGGGTTACATTGAAAATACATCCCTGGGAATTCTCTTGCCTAACTGGCCAGCCTAAACAACAGGAACACTGTGATTTGTTGGGAACCTCAGCCAGGAAAGACTTCAGTTGTGTTATGCTGTTTATTCATTGTCCAATCAGACCTTACTGTACAGAGACCATAAGAGGTCGATACCACGTCAAATTCAGGTTCACTACCTGCATGTAACACAATACTGTAAAATGAATACAGAGCATAAGTACGAATACAGAACATCAATTGAGTCCTTCATATTTGATTTGGACTTTAACCTTATTCTGACCATGGCCACTTGGAGCTTACACAGAACTTTATCACTTGGCAGTCAGGCTGTTAAAAAAAAACAGTGACTTTGCCCTGGGCAAAATAAAACTATTGCTTGCTAATGTGATGCAGACCTCTCCTAAAAATTGCTTAGCATCTTTCAGCAACCTTACACTTCTCAACCATGAAGAGTTGTGTGAGCCGTGCCAAAGAAGACACTAAAAGTTATATATGCAGTGTACTGTGTGTTTGTGATTATATATATCGATATATCTATATTTATAGATATATCAGTATATATATATGTTGTGTTTTTCCCAGAGAATAGGTGCAGGCATTCCCCCCCACCCCTGAGTCACCCCTTGTCTCTGGACCCATCCCACCCCCAAGCACTAATAGATCCACCCCAGCAACAATAAAACCACCAGAAGCCAGCAACAATAGACCCCCCCTTCCTCAACAGTAGATCCGCCTCAGCCACATAAGAGCCCCCATCAACAATAGATTCCCTAGCAACAATAATTGACCCCCTTAGCAACAATAGACCTACTTATCCAGCAACAATAGCCCCCCCCGAAAGGCAACACTAGATCCCTCAGAAACAACAGACCCCAAGAACAAAATGCCCCCCCAGCAACAAAATATTCCCCCCATTCCTCAGTAGATCAACCTCAGCAATATAAGACCCCCCTCAGCAAGAGATCCCCCAGCTGCAATAATCGACCCCTTCAGCAACAATGGACCTCTTTCTGCAGTGGCAATAGATCCCCCGGTCCCCCAGCAACCAGAATCAATAGCCCCTCTAGCCCTTTTTCCAGTACATATATTCAGTGCTCAGAGGTATGGAAAGTGTGTACCTGCTGATTCCTGCTAAATAAACAGTGGATATAAAAAATCTACACACCCCTGTTAAAATGTCAGGTTTCTGTGATGTAAAAAAATGAGCCAAAGATAAATAATTTCAGAACTTTTTCCACCTTTAATGTGACCTATAAATTGTACAACTCAATTGAAAGACAAACTGAAATATTTTAGTTAGAGGGAAGTAAAATTAAAAAAATTAAAATAATAGGGTTGCATAAGTGTGCACACCCTTACACTAATACTTTGTTGAAGCACCTTTTGATTTTATTACAGCACTCAGACTTTTGGGGTATTTTGGCAATGGCACATCTTGACTTGACAATATTTTCCCACTCTTCTTTTCAAAAAATCTGTCAGATTGCGAGGGCATCTCCTGTGCACAGCCCTCTTCAGACCACCTCACAGATTTTCAATGGGATTCAGGTCTGGGCTCTGGCTGGGCCATTCCAAACCATTAATCTTCTTCTGGTGAAGCCATTCCTTTGTTGGTTTGGATGTGTGCTTTGGGTCGTGGTCATGCTGAAAGATGAAGTTCCTCTTCATGTTCAGCTTTCTAGCAGAAGCCTGTAGGTTTTGTGTCAACTTTGACTGGTATTTGGAACTGTTCATAATTCCCTCTACCTTGACTGAGGCCCCAATTCCAGCTGAAGAAAAACAGCCCCAAAGCATAATGCTGCCACCACCATGCTTCACGGTGGGTATGGTGTTCTTTTGGCGATGTGCAGTGTTGTTTATGGGAGACTTCATGTGTTTTGGCAAAATTTATCCAGGCTTGGATGTTTTTCTTCGTAAGAAAAGGCTTCCATCTTGCCACTCTACACTATAGAGGCTGGCCGATGCAAGTACGCGGACTTTTATTTCATGCATGCCTTGTTATCTTCTCATTTGATGTAAGTAGATTTTTTTAAATAAATTTGAGTTGACCTTACGGGCTTCACTATTGGCTGTTTTCCTTTCCTTCACCTCGTGGGAGATCCCTCTAGTACACCTCCATCCATCCTGTGAATCCTGCCCCATCCATTGAGAAAATTGGCCTATGTGGGATATCGTATCCATTATTCAACATTATAGGATAATATCGCTCACACAGCACTGGGCTTCGGTTTTCGTTCATGTGGGAAATCGCATCAACCGCTGTTAGTATATGATAACATCGCTCATATACCACCGGGTTCTGGTAAGCAGATCGAGAGCACAGTTTTTGGATTGTTCACCATTTTCTGTTTATTCACATGGAACATTTTGCTTCACATTGAAACTGCCGTCACTTTGTTTGATTGAACATTCTTTGATGGACTATTATATTTTTGGTTATTTTCCAAAATAATTCACACTTTGCACCACACTTTAGATTTTATGTTTTATTAGTTTGCTTATCAACAAACCGCGTTGGCTGCCACTTTCACTTTTAATTAGCGCAGATATTTTGTTACACCTTTGTTTTCACTCTACACTATAGCCCAGACATATGAAGAATACAGGAGATTGTTGTCACATATACCACACAGCCAGTACTTGCCAGATATTCCTGCAGCTCCTTTACGAAAAAAAATTCCGTAACCGACCCGCCTCCATGGGAGGCTCCCGTAAACAGGTGACCCCGCCCCCTCTGATGCCACAGGGAAGCCATAGGGAAGTCCCTCGGATAAGGGTCTGGTATGGATTTTGGGGGGACACCAACGCCATTTTTTTTTTAAATTTGGCGCTGGGTTCCCCTTAATATTCATACCAGACCCAAAGGGCCTGGTCATGGACTGGGGGGATCCCATGCTCTTTTTTTCAATGAGTTTTATCTATATTGCCGAGACCCGACAATTCATTACAGCCAAAATCAGTTTTAAATGACAATTTTTCCTTTAGAAATGTAATTTTGCTGTGGTAAAACGGGAAAACTGTGCCACTTTACAGGCATACTATAGACACCGCCCAGGCACGATATTTAAAGGAATATTTAATGTTTCACTTTAGGCATTAAAAAAATCACTGCTCCTGAAAGAACAGGCATTTTTAAAAATAAATTTAGCATTGATACATTTCTCCTGGGTCAGGACCCGGGTCCCCAAACACTTTTTATGACAATACCATGCATATAATTCTTTATAATGAGCACTTTTGATTTTTCATGTTCTTGTCCCATAGACTTTTGGCGGCTTTCAAATTTTCCCCGAACACCGCATATTGTTCTGTGTTTGCCCGAACATCCAAACAACCAAAGTTCAGCCCATCCCTAATGTTGGGCGGCACAGTGGTGTAGTGGTTAGCACTCTCACCTAGCAGTAAGAAGGGTCGCTGGTTCGAATCCCAACCACGACACTTCCTGCCTGGAGTTTGCATGTTCTCCCTGTGCCTGCGTGGGTTTCCTCCGGGTACTCCGGTTTCCTCCCACATTCCAAAGACATGCAGGTAGGTTAATTGGCTTCTGTCCAAAAATTGGCCCTAGTATATGAATGGGGACCTTGGATTGTGGGCTCCTTGAGGGTAGGGACTGATGTGAGTATGCAATGTACAGGGATGGGGACAATTGTAGACACTCACTCAGGTTGAACTGGATGGACTGATGTCTTTATTCAACCTTACTAACTATGAAACTATAATGTTCATGGGCTTTAGGAGGGGCTTCTTCGTGGATGACTCCCATGCATGCCATTCCTCTGCAGTGTATGCTGTTTTGTTTCACGGGAAACAATCACCCCAGTTTGGCTTTCTACTCCTTTAGCTAACTGCAGTGAACTTGCATGGCGATTTTCCTCAACCCTTCTCATCAGAAGACGCTCCTTTCAAAGTTCTAACTTCTGTGGATGACCTGGACCTCTCTGTCAGATGGTTGCAGTTCCATCTTTGTTACATTTTTGTATCAGTTTTGCTCCAGTATTCTGACTGATAAGTAAAGCTTTTCTGATCTTCTTGTAGCCTTCACCTTTCTTGTGTAAGGAAATTATTTTCTTTCTCAGGCCTTGTGACATTTCTCTTCCATGTGGTGCCATTGCTGACAGCATGAAATAGGAGGGGTTTTCTTTGTTAAGTAACACCCTTTTATAATCAATTGTCTGTAGGACTCCGGTTTAATGAATAATTAGACTCACCTGTAGTTGAATTCTTGTTAATTAGTATTTTGTTGTCTAAAATTTAGCTTTGTTCCTAAGACTTTCAGTGGGGTGCATTCATTTTTGCAACATGATCTTGAATGAATTTGTTTGGGAAAATACTTTTTTATGTGTGCAAATAAACAAATCATGGTTGCAATCAATAGGCCACATATGTGGGAGTATTTTGTAGTATTGTATCCCATATAAAATGTTGATTCTGAAAGGAAAGTAAACGTTTTCTGCCCGTTGGGGTGTACTCATTTATGCTGAGCACTATATACTGTATATATACAGTTGTGCTCATAAGTTTACATACCCTGGCAACATTTATGATTTCCGAGAATATGAATAACACAAAAACTTTTCTTTCACTCATGGTTAGTGTTTGGCTGAAGCCATTAATTATCAATCAACTGTGTTTACTCTTTTTAAATCATAATGGCAACAGAAATTACCCAAATGACCCTGATCAAAAGATTACATACCCTGGTGATTTTGGCCTGATAACATGCACACAAGTTTACACAAAGGGGTTTGAATGGCTATTAAAGGTAACCATCCTCACCTGTGATCTGTTTGCTTGTAATTAGTGTGTGTGTGTATAAAGGTCAATGAGTTTCTGGACTCCTGACAGATCCTTGCATCTTTTATCCAGTGCTGCACTGATGTTTCTGGATTCTGAGTCATGGGGAAAGCAAAAGAATTGTCAAAAGATCTGTGGGAAAACGTGGCTGAACTATATAAAACAGGAAAGGGATATAAAGTGGAAAATTAGGGGTTCTGTTGAAACCAAACCACGGTCAGGTAGACCCACTAAAATTTCAGCAACAACTGCCAGGAAATTGTTTGGAATGCAAAGAAAAACCCACAAATAACTTCAGGTGAAATACAGGACTCTCTGCAAAATAAGGAGGCACTTGAAGAAAGATGGTCTGCATGGTCGAGTCCTAAGAAGAAAGCAATTACTAAGCAAATGCCACAAAGTATCCTGCTTACAATACACCAAACAGCACAGAGACAAGCCTCAAACCTTCTGCCACAAAGTCATTTGGAGTGATGAGACCAAAATTTCACTTTTTGGCCAAAACATTTGGAGAGGAGTCCACAAGCCCTATGATGAAAGGTACACCATCCCTACTGTGAAACACGGAGGTGGATCGCTGATGTTTTGGGGATGTGTGAGCTACAAAGGCACAGGAAATTTGGTCAAAATTGATGGCAAGATGAGCGCAGTATGTTATCAAAAATTTGCATTCATCAGCTAGGAAGCTACGCATGGGACATACTTGGACATTCCAACATGACAATGATCCAAAACACTAGGCCGAGTGAATAAAGTGAAGGTTCTGGAGTGGCCATCTCAGTCTCCTGACCTCAATATCGTTCAATATCACCAGAGTCACTCTGGGAAGATCTCAAACGTGCCGTTCATGCAAGACAGCCCAAGAATTTACAGGAACTGGAGGCTTTTTGCCAAGAGGAATGGGCAGCTTTACCATCTGAGAAGATAAAGAGCCTCATCCACAAATACCACAAAAGACTTCAAGCAGTCATTGATGTTAAAGGGGGCAATACACGGTATTAAGAACTGGGGTAAGTAAACTTTTGATCAGGGTCATTTGGGTAGTTTCTGTTGTGATTATGATTTAAAAAGCGTAAACACAGTTGATTGATAATAAATGGCTTCAGCCAAACACTAACCACGAGTGGAAGAAAAGTTGTTGTCTTATCATTTATATTCTCTGAAAAATAGCCAAGAAATCATAAATTCTGCCAGGGTATGTAAACTTATGAGCACCACTGTATATATATATATACATATGTATATATATATATATATATATATATATATATATATATATATATATATATATACAGCCCTCAAATTTTCCACTCGCCTACTCGCATTTTGCGAGTGGAAAATTAGGTCTGGCGAGGAGCTGGGTTGCCTGGGAGTGGGGGGACAAGCACCGCCGTCAGGCGGGGATGAATGGGAGCCATTCTCCCAGAGAAAAAGAGTGTGGAGGAACAGAGAGGGCAGCCGGATCATTGTGGAGGAAGAGAACCGGCTTGTTCACAGAGCTGGGTTTTCCCGCTGTATCAGCTTACATTACATTTGCAGTCTGTGCACCTTCACACACAGCCCCGCCGTCCTGACCCCGCACCTGTGACAGACAGAATGCGCCCTGGCATTGGACCGGCATTCTGTCTGTCACAGGTGCGGGGTCAGGAGGGCGGGGCTGTGTGTGACGGCGCGTGGACTGCAAATGTAATGTAAGCTGATACAGAGGGCAAACCCCGCTCTGTGAACAAGCCGGCTCTCCTCTTCCTCCATGCTATAATGATCCGGCCGCCCTCTCTGCACGTGGTAAGGCTGCACGATGGACACAGGTGAGGCTGCACGATGGACACAGGTGAAGCTGCACAATGGACACAGGTGAGGCTGCACGATGGACACAGGTGAGGCTGCACGATGGACACAGGTGAGGCTGCACGATGGACACAGGTGAGGCTGCATGATAGACACAGGCGAGGCTGCGTGGGTGAGGCTGCATGATGGACACAGGTGAGGCTGCACAGGTGAGGCTGCATGATGGACACAGGTGAGGCTGCAATGATGGACACAGGTGAGGCTGCACAGGTGAGGCTGCACGGGTTGACGCTGCAATGATGGACACAGGTGAGGTTGCAATGATGGATACAGGTGAGGCCGCAATGATGGACATGGGTGAGGCTGCAATGATGGACACGGGTGAGGCTGCATGATGGACACAGGTGAGGCTGTACGGGTGAGGCTGCATGATGGACACAGGTGAGGCTGCATGGGTGAGGCTGCAATGATGGACACAGGTGAGGCTGCACCGGTGAGGCTGCAATGATGGACACAGGTGAGGCCGCAATGATGGATATGGGTGAGGCTGCACTGGTGAGGCTGCAATGATGGACACAGGTGAGGCTGCAATGATGGACATGGGTAAGGCTGCACTGGTGAGGCTGCAATGATGGACATTGGTGAGGCTGCACGGGTGAGGCTTCAATGATGGACACAGATGAGGCTGCACGGGTGAGGCTGCGTTAGTGGGCACTGGTCACGCTGCATTGATGGGCACGGGTGATATTTATTTGTGTAACTTAATTCCGCATAAGTGTCATTTCATGAGAATTTTTTGAGGTTGTGTATAGGGGCGGAATTATGGGTGGGGCATGGTAGGGGTTGGGCGGGGCAACTGGTGGCGAGTAACCCTTAAGGCCTGGCTAGTAGCTCGGGACTTGAAATTTTGAGCCCTATATATATATATATATATATATAGCACAACCCCTGGTAATATTACATAATAGTATTACATAGGAATATTATTTTATTTCCCATGATTTTGCTTCCCATGGTAGTTATATGTGTGTGAGGCTTTTTCGAATTATTCGTATTCTTGTAAGGCAAAATGTCTTAGTCTTCACCTGATTTGGGAATAGAGTAAGTGTCTGGAAGAGGCAAATGTAGTGGACATTCTCATTTTATCCTTGCTTTTACAAGTTCCCCCAGGAAAGCTCATGAAACGTCTGTGTATACTATTGATGTATGCCCCGGGAGATTGATAAGAGACAGATAGTTATCTATGTATGAAAAAAAAAGGAGAAAAGAAGCACTTGGTGCTCTGAGCAATGGAAGGTCGTTAATAGCCTCCCTAGGGGTCTGCGCTTTTCAATACTGTGCATTAATGATGTTAAATCCACTGTAGCTGGAAAGCTTATTACATTTGCTGATGAGACACAATTGGCTGCAAATGTCGACGCAGCACAAGAAGGAAGGAAATAGCTGCAGGGAGACAGCCAGACTTAAATTAGGACTGTGTGGACTGAAGGGAGAAGAAAAGCTGGAGTCAAACTAGTTTGAATAAATGGACTGGATTAAGGCTCGACGTCCGGTGTCATGACCCACATGGAAGACAACTCTTAAGAGTATAGGAAGAGAGAGAATCGATGCAATGCACAACACCGGATGACCAGAAAATTAACATTCAGTTAAAGCGATACTAAAGAGAGAAGTGGTAATTGCCATAATTCATTCATATAAATCATATATACACTATATTGTCAAAAGTATTGGGACACCTGCCTTTACACACACATGAACTTTAATGACATCCCAGTTTAATGCCCCATACACACGGTCGGAAATTCCGACCACAAAATCCGTCGGATTTTTTCCAACGGATTTTGTCCGACACTGGTGTTGCATACACACGGAAAATCTGATCATTTTGAACGTGGTGACAGTCAGTGCGTACGACGGAACTACGTAGAGGCTAGTAGCCAATAGCTTTGGTCTTGTAATTTGATCTGAGCATGCGTGGCACTTTGTCCGTCGGAATTCGCTACACACGTTCGGAAAAAGTCTGATCGGACTTTGTTGTCGGAAAATTTGAGAGCAGGAGATAAAACTTTGTCCGTCGGAAAATCCGACGGAAAAAGTCAGATGGAGCCTACACGCGGTCGGACAGGAAAATCCGACCGTGTGTACGGGGCATTAGTCCGTTGGGTTCAATATTGAGTTGGTCCACCCTTTGCAGCTAGAACAGCTTCAACTCTTCTGGGAAGGCTGTTCCCAGGGCTTGGACCCCTTTCACACTGGGGCCACCCGAGCATTAGTGGTTAAGTGCCACTCGTTTTAGCAGCGCTTTAACGCTGTTTAACCGCCGTCTGATTACCCGCTCTGCCATCCAAACCCTGACTTCTGTTTTTTGACTACGTTCCTGAACTGTGTTATTTTTGCCATGTCATTAAAGGTGTGATTTTAACTTCATTTTTTGTCTCCGTCCAGTTTATGGTTCCTGACAGGAATGCCATTTAACACTCATGCTGCTGGTGCGGACCATCCCTGTAAGGATCCTGACCATCTTGAGGATTATGCCAAAGGAAGTATGGTGACCCCAATGCAATTTGAATGGGCCCTTTGTGACCTTTTAGTCATATATAGCTGTTAAGCCTGTATTTATACTATTGAAGTGGTGGCCTTTGCACGGATTTTCTCAATTCATTAGTGGTGGAGAACCAGCTCTGACGCTGAGGCTTTATTATTGATTTTTGAGAAGAGAACTTTTTGACACGTGGACTATTTCTTTTCATTTTTACTTTACTTTTCACAGATTATGTATTTTTGAACTGACATTATATGTTACATAGTTACATAGTAGGTGAGGTTGAAAAAAGACACAAGTCCGTCAAGTCCAACCTATGTGTGTGATTATATGCTAGTATTACATTGTATATTCCTGTATTTTGCGGTCGTTCAGGTGCTTATCTAATGCTGCGTACACACGGTCGGAATTTCATCGGATTTTCCGACCGTGTGTATGCCCATCTGTCTTTTTCTGTCGGAATTTCCGACGGACTTTGGATTGAGAACCTGTTCTTAATTTTTCGGATTTTCTGATCGTGTGTATGCAATTCCGACACGCAAAATTCGGACGCATGCTCGGAAACTATTCAGCGCATGCTCAGAAGCATTAAACTTCCCTTTTATAGTGCAATCAAACATGTTGTATGCCGTGGTGTTATTGACCGTCGGAATTTGGCGTGACCGTGTGTAGGCAAGACAGTTTGAGCGAAATTCCGTCGGAATTCCAACGGGAAAACCATCAGAGCTTTTTCCGACGAGAATTCCGACCGTGTGTACGCGGCATAATAGTTTCTTGAAACTATCAATGCCCCCCGCTGAGACCACTGCCTGTATATGTATATTTTCACATGTGGATATGGTAGAGGGTTTAGTTAAAGGGTAACTCCACTTTTGTGGGGAAAAAAATAGCAAATAAAGAAAAAATAATATAGCACGTATAATTGTGACACTAATCATATTGAATGTTATTAAAAATGACCTTTCCTTTTCGATCTGCAGCCACTGTACTTTTCTGAGAATGCATTGTAATATGGTTACCTGAAGTTGTTCTGTACACTGTGTACTGACCACCCCCAGAAACATAATTTCCTGCTTGTGTGATTGGCTCATCAATTTTCCTAGAAGTCTGCCTAATATACAAGTCAAATTTCAGGCATCCCCTGCAACAAAAATGTCATTTTTGGACAGATACTTCCAGTAGGAACACGTATAAAGGGATGCAGGCCCAGCAGATTTCCTCCTTAGTGCCCTGCAGCTGCACACCTGACAATTAATTATGAAACCACTCCCATTAGACCCACTCAGAACAGAGGCACAAAGAAACAGGGATTTCTTCAGAATAACAAAAGGTAGGAATCTGCAACAAATGTTGTTATAATTTTTGCAATGTACATAGATCCCCCAGGAGGGAATGTTTCGCCTTAAGCTCAGGACACTGAAGAAGAACACTGTGTACACGCCCACATGTGTGGCTCTATACTCATGTGGGCTGCACAGGTAAGAAAAAGGAGGGAATGACGAGCTTTGAAGTGATCTGAAACTGGAGCATGCTCAGTAGATAACAACAGCTGGTCTACACAATCCCAGGCTCCAATGGAGAAACAGAGAAGATGGGAGGGACAGCTGAAGTCAGGATCAACCAAGTATATTTCATTCTACACAAAACAAATGCTTTAGTGAGTAGGCACATTCTGTTATAGCATGTAATAAGTGTTTTTCATAGTCTGGGTTTAATGACACTTTAATAATACATACACAATTACTATCAATTAAAATAAAAATGATGCAGTTGTATTTGTATCTATAAATATTTGCCCTGCGAGGCAACCCTATGATGATGTATTGCCAAACAGGGATGGGCCGAACACCCCCCCCCCCCCCACACCAGAACATGCGAAGAGGCAAACAATTGGTTCGAACACGCAATTTTTGCATTGATACATGTCAGGACCCAGGTCCCCAAACACTTTTTATGACAATAACTTGTATATTAACCTTTAAAATCAGCACTTTTGATTTCCCCCATAGACTTTTAAAGGGTGTTCCGCAGCTTTCAAATTTACCGCGAACACCCCAAATTGTTCGCTATTCGGCGAACGGGCGAACAGCCAATGTTCAAGTCAAACTCATTTTCAACCCGAATATAAAGCCTATCTCTATTACCAAATACCCTTTGTCATTCCTCTTGTTTCCTTGATTCTTTATCTATTTTGTAGATACTTTTAGTGTTGTGTATCTTTCTTGTACCATGATAAAATGAATAATCACATATTGATATAAAAAAAGAAAAACAACGCAATACAACATTAAAAATACATACATTAAAAGTAATCACCGGTCAAATAGGAAACATGTGCACTTCAAATGTATGAAGTAAAAAAATGTCTTTATTTGCATTTCAAAGAAGTGTAGAGCATGGAACCTGCAGCATAACATTACGATAATTGTTTCTTGATGTGGGTGACACATTACGCTGTTTTTCCAATTAAAAATAAGGAAATTAAATCTGCTGTAACACTTGTATAAATGAATGTTACACTGTGATACCAGGTGCCATTAGACCATGTCAAGTTTTGGACTGGACTCCTCCTGAATATGTTCCACCAATATCAGCACACTCAATAAGGGCAGAGAAATAGTGATAGTGCTTAGAGCCACGCTATAGACAATAATGGCGATGGCATCAATGCCAATGACTTCACTCAAGTGTGCCCAAAAACCTATCACAGCACTTACCAGATCAAATTAACTTCTTGAATAGACAAGAAAGTGAAATATTGTCACGACAAGGCATATCCCACTTAGTAGATGCGTCACTGGTATTCCGTGTACACTGGCATCACATTAGTTCCTTGTTTGGCAATTAAAGATGCATAACAGGTCCAGAAGAAAATGGAAGAGCCTGTCATAGCGTAGTATGTATGTATATGTTTTTTATATACTTAAAAGAAAGAGCCAGTGCACATACTGTACATATGAGATCTCATGCAAACACTAGGAAACACCCCTGTGCCCTCCAGCATACATTCCAAAAAGCAGAAGTGATATAACCAGAGGTCCTGACCTACGGGTTTCATCTTGAAATCATTATGTCCTCCGGTTCCACTATTGCCTCCACTGATACTTTAATCTGCATATACTTTGCAAATTGTGCAGAGCAGAAGGTAGCTGGTCAGTTGTATTCTACAGCGTAAAACTGTCCTTGTATATTACTACTGACACATGCAAGGAGCATTCCTCTCACTGAGCCAAAGTGTAAGAGACATTCTTCCTACCAATGCAAGGGGACATTCTTCCCACTGATCACCAATGTAAGGAGCATTCTTTCAACTGACTACTAATGTAAGGGAACATTCTTCCTACTGGTTACCAATCTAAGTAACATTATTCCCATTGATCACCAATGTAGGGAACATTATTCCCATTGATCACCAATGTAAGGAACATTCTTCCCACTGATCACCAATGTAAAGATCATTCTTCCTACTTACTACCAATGTAAGGGACATTCTTCCCACTGATCACCAATGTAAGGGGCATTCTTCCCATTGATCACCAATGTAAGGAACTTTCATGAAGATCCTACCAGTAATCGGCGCCCTGGGCTCCTTGGTGCACATCTGCGGGTGCCATTGCGCATGCGCGAGTGCGTGCGGGAAGACGGGTGCGCGCCCCTGTTGGCGCCAGATAGGCTATTTAAATCTGCCTGTCACAGACGGTCCCTGCTGTCTGCTCTATAGCGTTGTGTGCCCTATACCTGACCTGAAGTGCCTATCTGTGTTTTGACCCGGCTTACCTGTGACCTCCCTGTTATCCGCCTGTACCCGACCTCGGCTTGTCTGTGACCATCCTTCTGCCTGCTCCACCTGTACCTTGTTGCCAGCCTGCTACCTGACCTGGCCTGTTTGACTACCCAGTCTGTCCACAGAGATCCAGTCTGCTGTGCTGATCCAGTCTGCTTTGCTGATCCAGTCTGCTGTGCTGATCCAGTCTGCTTTGCTGATCCAGTCTGCTTTGCTGATCCAGTCTGCTTTGCTGATCCAGCCTGCTTTGCTGATCCAGTCTGCTGATCCAGTCTGCTTTGCTGATCCAGTCTGCTTTGCTGATCCAGTCTGCTCTGCTGATCCAGTCTGCTTTGCTGATCCAGCCTGCTCTGCTGATCCAGTCTGCTTTGCTGATCTAGCCTGCTTTGCTGATCTAGCCTGCTTTGCTGATCCAGTCTGCTTTGCTGATCCAGTCTGCTTTGCTGATCCAGTCTGCCATACTCACCCAATCCGCTGAGCTGATCCTGTTGATCCCTCCAATCCGGTCTGTTGATCCTGCCAGGCACCCGTGCCCCTCCTTACTCCTGTGTCCTCTGTCACCTTACCAGGGAACCAGGAGTGGGAGCCGCAAGGGAGGCCCTCCTCTGCAATTCGGGCTCAATACCACTAGGTACGTGACAGGAACATTCTTCCCACCGATCACCAATGTAAAGAGCATTCTTCCCACTGATCACCAATGTAAGGAACATTCTTCCCACTGATCACAAATGTAAGGAGCATTCTTCCTACTGATCACCAATGTAAGGAACATTCTTCCCACTGATCACCAATGTAAGGGACATTCTTCCCACTGATCACCAATGTAAGGGACATTCTTCCCACTGATCACCAATGTAAGGAACATTCTTCCCACTGATCACCAATGTAAGGAGCATTCTTCCCACTGATCACCAATGTAAGGAGCATTCTTCCCACTGATCACCACTGTAAGGCCCACTCTTCCTACTGACCACTAATGTAAGGAGCATTCTTCCCACTGATCACCAATGCAAAATAATTCAAAATTTTTCTCTGCATTTCCTTTCTGCCCATTTTTATTATTACCTTTATAATTATTGTTGAAAATAGTCTTGTTGCATACAACAGGCGTAATAATAAAAAAAAAAACAATGTTCCCAGACACTTGGACATTATTTTAGGCTTTCCTTGGAAAAGATTGAGAAGGTTTTGATCCAGAAAAAGGTAACCTGATATCCCCATATGCAAATGTTTACAATAAAAAAAAACGACTCTGACCCGCCTGAGGACAGTCAGATCAATTTTCTGGATCAAAATAATGCTCTGTTAGCCTTTAGTATTCCAAAAATCATTAACTCAAGTCTGTAAATATAAAATGCATTTGCAAGGTTTTTTTTTTGTTTTGTTTTTTAAACTATAGCTTGCAGTTTCATCTTTGATTAAAATTAAAGCTGAATTCCAGGTATGGCAATTTTTACATAGTTACATTGGACCAATTTGGTTGAATGTAGATATGTATACCATATCTGTGAAATCCCCATGGAAGCTGGAAATCGCTGCAGTAGGCACCACTATTGCACCTCTACTGCAGTGATCCCCACTAGCTTAGTGGGTATCTACAACTCATGATACAATGGGAAGAATGTTCCTTAGACTAATTGGGAACTTATCTGAGAGGCAGAAATTGCTCATTGCTCAAGGAACCCCTAGCAACCTCTGGAGGAACCCTGGTTGAGAAATGCTGATCTAGAGGGATCCCACAGGGATGGCACATGCATACTTACAGTAAGAAGAGAAGCAAAGATTGATCGCACACTTGGATCGAAAAGATGCTGTATAAATTTCTTTCTTGTCATGAGCCAGACGAAATTGCAATGATGATCAGTTGACGCGTTTCACACAAAAAGAACCGTGCTTGTTCACAACAATTGAAATTCTCACAATACAAGCTATTTAAAGACGTATATCAAACAGCTAACACAAAACATCTGTAGTTAAAGAGCAATCAACACAAAACTTCACCGACATAAAAACTAGGGCTGTGGAAATTAAAGATTGATTCCTCGATTAATCGTTATTTTTTTTTGATCAATCAACATTTTTTTGATCAATCAAAATTCTTTTGATTGGTACTCACCTCTCCGCCAGCTTCCGGGTCTTCAGGGAGTTCCGTCAGAGATCCGGTGATGTCACGGACATCGACGTCACCAGACTCCTCCCCCCTTCCCCAAGTACCTCCGTCTGCTAATGAAGCGAAGGGGGAGGGGTCCGGTGACATCGAAGTTCTGATTGAACGTAATGCGTACGGGGAAGAGCTACACATGACGAAACACGTAAACTGATCATCATTCCAATTTTGTCTGGCTTATGACAATAAAGAAATTTCTACAGCATCTTTTGGATCCAAGTGTGCGATCAATCTTTTCTTCTCTTCTTGATATTGACTATGATGAGCCGGAATTAGCACCTTGGACCAGGTGTGTCAATTTTTTGCCTGAAGCAGTGTGTAACTGTACAGCATGACTGGAGTGTGAAAAGAAGAAGCAGCACAAGGAGCCAATCAGTTTATATGCTAACATGAAGCATTTTGATAGGACCCTCAGCACGCATAGCAGCTTAAACTGCCTGAGATGTAAGAAACAGCCTCAGCTCCTCCAGATGGTCACTCCCTCTGACATGTTTCACCCCACTCATGGGACTTACTCATAGAGGCGGCCTCTCAGGCACTTTGAGCACACAGTACACAGCGCTTCCGGGATGAGCTTACCTACATCGGCACACAGTGGAACAGCAAAGCCAGAAGCATTGGCACTTAGAGGGGTGCCGCATCAAGTTTGTAAGCTAATATGAAATATGTTGATACAAGGAGAGTACAAAGTGACAGAGATATTAGCCTATTACTGTGATGCTTCTCTTTTCACTGTCCAGTCACAGTCTGGGCGGTCAAGGATGAGCTAGGCTCAGGGAAAGTAGGTTTAATGATGCTGATCATCAGCATGAGGACATCTACTGGTAGACAAAAGTACTAAAGGTGAATATTGGATGTGTTATTTTGTAGCTATTCACTTTTATGTTTTTTAATTATTCTGTTTCTGCTTTAATTAAAGGGAATCTCTGAGCTGATTAAAACCGCTAAACTTTGTGACTGTTGTCCCCAGCTGGTGCAGAATTTATTTTAGAAAAAAGAATGCATGGTGATATCATAGTTTACATGCCTCAAAGAGAAGATGATACCTGCAATTAAATATAATATCCAGCAATCATTAGCCAATGCAAATTTGTTATCTACAGTACATAACAAAGAGTACATTGATGTTTTTTCTTTCAGTATTTTTCAGTTTGTTTGCACCCCTCCAAAAAATGTTGAGCACCAGCCGCCACTGTCTGCAGTTACCAAAGTACTATCTGTCCTTGTAGACATCCTTCTACTACATGTCAGAAAATATATTTTTTATTATAAAGCCAGCCTCATGCATACCAAGTCAGGAAACTGTCCATCTTCTGCTGCTAGGTATTTAATTGTAGATCCTGAAGAGAAGAACCGTGACTTGACTTACAAAACCTGCTGGGACTTTAAAAAGTAATGATTCGATATTTCAGAGTTGTTTCAGGTTTAACTCGAGGTTTCACAACTATGCGTGCAGGTGCAGGGATCGCAGCGACTACCGAAACCACAACCAGGGCTGGATTAGGAGCATCATGGGCCTGGTGCTGAGGATTTTGGTGGACCTTTTTATGGAAATTAAATGAAAATGCAAAAATGTTTTTGTAAAAACAAATTAAATATGTAAACAAATTAAATTAAATAAAGGGGGTGAGAGTGAGAGGGGTGGGGTGAGAGAGAGAAGGAGGGTGAGAGAGAGGGGGGTGAAAGAAAGAGGAAGGGTGAGAGAGGGTAATTGAGGGAGGGTGGGGGTAAAAGGGAGAGGGGGTGGGATGAAAGAGAGAAGGAGGATGAGAGAGAGAGAGGGGTGAGAGAAAGAGGAAGGATGAGAGAGAGTGTGAGGGAGGGTGGGGTGAGAGAGAGAGGGTGGGGGTGAAAGAGAGAAGGAGGATGTGAGAGAGAGGGGTGAGAGAAAGAGGAAGGGTGAGAGGGAGTGAGTGAGGGAGGGTGGGGGTGCAAGAGATAGGGGGTGTGGTGAAAGAGAGAGAGTGAGAGAGGTGAGATAGAGAGGTGAGAGAAAGAGGAAGGGTGAGAGAGAGCGAGGGAGGGAGTGTGGGGCTAAGAGGAAGATGGGGTGGGGTTGAAAGAGAGAAGGAGGATTAGAGAGAGAGAGAGGGGTGAGAGAAAGAGGAAGGGTGATAGAGAGTGAGGGAGAGTGGGGGTGAGAGAGGGGTGGGGGTGAGAGAGAGAAGGAAGGTGAGAGAGAGGAGGGTGAGAGAGAGAAGGAGGGCGAGAGAGAGAAGGAGGGTGAGAGAGCGAGAGAGGGGTGAGAGAAAGAGGAAGGGTGAGAGAGGGTGAGGGGGTGGGGTGAGAGAGAGGGGGTGGGGGTGAAAGAGAGAAGGATGAGAGAGAGAGGAGTGAGAGAAAGAGGAAGGGTGAGAGAAAGTTAGTGAAGGAGGGTGGGGGTGAGAGAGAGGGGGTAGGGTGAGAGAGAGAGAGAGAGAGAGGGGTGAGAGAGAGAGAGGGGTGAGAGAAAGATGAAGGGTGAGAGAGGGTGAGTGAGGGAGGGTGGGGGTGAGAGGGAGAGGGGGTGGGGTGAAAGAGAGAAGGAGGATGAGAGAGAAAAGAGTGAGAGAAAGAGGAAGGGTGAGAGAGGGTGAGAGAGGGTGAGTGAGGGAGGGTGGGAGTGGGGGTGAAAGAGAGATGGAGGGTGAGAGAGCGAGAGAGGGGCGAGAGAAAGAGGAAGGGTGGAGAGAATGCGTGAGGGAAGGTGGGGGTGAGAGAGAGAGGGGGTGGGGTGAAAGAGAGAAGGAGGCTGAGAGAGAGGTGAGAGAAAGAGGAAGGGTGAGAGAGAACGAGGGAGGGTGGGGGTGAGAGGGAGATGGGGTGGGGTTGAAAGAGAGAATGAGGATGAGAGAGAGAGAGAGAGAGAGAGAGAGAGGCGTGAGACAAAGAGGAAGGGTGAGAGAGAGTAAGTGGGGGGGTGGGAGTGACAGAGAGGAGGGTGAGAGAAAGAGGAAGGGTGAGAGAGAGCGAGTGAGGGAGGGTGGGGGTGAGAGAGACAGAGAAAGGGGGTGAGAGAGAGTGGGTGAGGGGGGTGGGGGTGAGAGAGAGAGGGGGTAGGGGTGAAAGAGAGAAGGAGGGTGAGAGAGAGAGCGAGGGGTGAGAGAGAGCGATGGCTGAGAGAAAGAGGAAGATAAGAGAGAGTGATTGAGGGAGAGAGGGGTGAGAGAGACAGAGAAAGGGGGGTGAGCGAGAGGGGATGCCTTTGGGTAGTTTTAGTAGGGTAGTAATGTGGCATGTATAGCACACCGTGGCGAACTGTGGGTGGAGTAATTGAGGTAAGAGTAGGAGGGGCTGGCCTACATGCGATGTATGGAAACGTGCGTGCTCTGTCACATCTGCATGATGTTAATGGAGCCTTACACTTACCAACCATGTAACAGGGGTATTCTATGACAGACCCTTCCCTGCCTCCCTGTAATCTCTGCATCTCTATCCATCTCCTCTCAGTACACCTTTGCATTCTAAATCCCCCTGCTAAGCTTTGCACCCCAAATCCTCTCATCTCATCTGCATGATGTTAATGGAGCCTTACACTTACCAACCATGTAACAGGGGTATTTACTATGACAGACCCTTCCCTGCCTCCCTGCTAATCTCTGCATCTCTATCCATCTCCTCTCAGTACATCTTTGCATTCTAAATCCCCCTGCTAAGCTTTGCACCCCAAATCCTCTCATCTCTGCTTAACTCCACATGCCCCTGCTCATATTTGCACCCCAGCCCCCCCTTCACACCCCCTCTATGGTCATGTTTGCCCTCCAAATTATAACTCCTTCTCTTTCTACCTTTGGACACACCCAACCCCATCCATCTGCTCACCTTTGCAGTACAGGCTGGTGGTGGGCTCATTGACGTGAACTTTAAAAAAAAAGTTCACTAACCAACCTTAGCCCCTCTCACCGTATCTATATTGTTCCTACCACCACTACCAACCCAGCTGCTTACTTACCAGAGCTTGCTCCAAGCCAAGGATTTTTTTTTTATTGTTCATTTGGGTACAGTGTTGTATGACTGAGTAATTGTCATTCAAAGTGTGACAGCGCTGAAATCTAAAAATTGGCCTGGGCCAGAAGGGGCAAAAGTGTCTGGTATTGAACTGGTTAACCCAGTGTTTCTCAACCTTTTTACAGTCAAGGCACCCTTTAAAAATGAAGGACAGTCTTGAGGCACCCCATTCTAAAAACTATTCTAATAATGCAGCAACATCCATACAAGCAGGACACCCAACGTTAGAGGTGATTTACACTTTAGACATGTGTACTGCCGAAAAATTCTGTTTTTTGGGTCATTGGTTATGATCGTAATTCGTAAATTTGTTAATTCCTAAATTTGTAAATTCAAAAATTCGGAAATTCAAAAATTCGGAAATTCAAAAATCCGAAAGTTTAGAAAACGCAAAAATCTGAAATTAAGAAAGAAAATCAGAAAATTCGAAATAATACCTAGCTAACTAATAATAACTAACTATTAAATTATAGGTATTGGAATTTCCTTTCAAATTTGTTTTACATGAACGTAACAAATACGACTTTAACCGATGTTAGGAATTATCCGAAATAACGAATGCCATATCTAAGCGAATGGAACAAAACTAATTAACAGTAATAAATAACAATAATAACAATGAAAACTTTTTATTATTATTATTATTTTTATTTATTATTATTAATTTGTTACTTTCCCTTCTTTTAGATACGGCATTAGTTATTTTGGATAATTCATATCTTTGGATAAATTCGCATTCATTACGTTCATTAACAGCCAAATTTGAAAGGAAATTCCAATACCTTAATAGTTAGTTATTATTAGTTAGTTAGTTAGTTAGTTATTCTTTTGAATTTTTGGATTTTCTTTCTTATTTTCGGATTTTCGAATTGACGAATTTACGAATTTACGGATTTTTGAATTAACGAATTTACTAATTTTTTTATTTACGAGTTTTAGAATTTAAGAATTTACGAATTTTCGAATTTAGAAATTTTCGAATTTAGAAATTTTCGAATTTAGAAATTTTCGAATTTAGACATTTTCGAATTTAGACATTTTTGAATTCATAAATTTCCGAATTTTCGAATTTAGAAATTTTCGAATTTTCAAATTTATGAATTTAAGAATTTATGAATTTATGAATTGTGATCATAATAAATAACCCAAAAAATGAAAAAAATGAAAAAAACTGATAAAACGAAAACAAACAAATTTGTCAGCATTGCACAAGTCTAAGTAGTATAGGTGGAGGTTTCTAGTTCACTAAAGGTCAGCAGGAATAGGAAGGGTGAGTTATGCCACATACACATGAGCAGATTTTACGTCAGAAAAAACTTGGATGGTTTTTCCGACGGAATTCCGCTCAAGCTTGGCTTGCATACACACAGTCACACAAAAGTTCTATGAACTTTCGAACGTCAAGAACGCGTTGCCGTACAACAACACGACGAGCCAAGAAAATTAAGTTCAATGCTTCCGAGCATGGGTCGAATTGTTTCCGAGCATTCATAGGAATTTTGCGTGTAAGAATTTATGCAGATGATCGGAATTTCGGATCGGAACTTTTTCCGACCGAAAAATAGAGAACATGCTCTCAATCTTTTGCTGGTGGGAATTCCGCCAGCAAAAGTCCGATGGAGCATACACATGGTCGGAATTTCCGACCAAAAGCTCTCATCGGACTTTTGCTGGCGGAATTTCTGATCATGTGTACGGGGCATGAGTGTACTTTTCTTGAACCCTTACCCTTTAAGAGTAATTTTGTTGCCAACAGTTCTTCATGTGAAGAATATTCATTCTCACAGTAAATTTTCCCCTCTATTCCCGTTCTTTTTCCAGTGACCTCCATTACTATTTTTGACTTTTGACTCCCAAATCCAGCATGGTCCCATAGACCTATTACTAGACATGTGCACAACAAAAAAAAAAAATTATTTTCGTTTCGTTTTTTTCGTTTCCGTTGATTCGTAACGATTCGTAAATTCGTATGTCGTCGTTGTTCGTATTGGTAACGATTCGTAAATTCGTAAGTCGTCTGTGTTTGTATTCGTAACGATTCGTATTTTGGTTAGAGTTATTTTTTCGTTGATTCGTTTTTTCATTAGTTTCATTTTCGTTTATTTGAAATTCGGACGCATTCGTATTTATTCGTACATTCGTAACATTCGTAGATTCGTAATCGGAGCATAATTCATAATTTTATGTAATGTGTATGCTATTATTACATTTTAAGAGACACGGAAAATTACAAATCGAAAAAAAAAGTTACGAATGTACGAATTTTTTCGTTCAATCCATTCGAAGCACGTTAAGCAGCGCCATTGTAAGAGACACGGAAAATTACAAATCGAAAAAAAAAAAAAAGTTACGAATGTACGAATTTTTTCGTTCAAAGCATTCGAAGCACGTTAAGCAGCTTCATTGTAAGAGACACAGAAAATTACGAATCAAAAAAAAAAAAAAAAGTTACGAATGTATGAATTTTTTCATTCAATCCATTTGAGGCACGTTAAGCAGCGCCATTGTAAGGGACACGGAAAATTACCAATTCAACAAAAAAAAAAAGTTACGAATGTACGAATTTTTTCGTTCATTTTGATTTTCGTTGTTCCTGTTTTAGTTTTTCGGATTTTCTTCATTCGTAGATTTGTTGTTTCTAATTAGTTTTTTTCAGATTTTCGTTGTTTTCGGATTCGTTCGATTTGAACGATTCGTTATTCGTTAAAATTTTTACCGAATCGTTCGTTCATTCGTACGATAACGAATGAACGAAAATAACGAAAAAAACGAAAACGAAAAAAAACGAAACGAATTGCACATGTCTACCTATTACTATAAAGCAGTGATTCTCAACCAGGGTTCTGTGGAACCCTAGGGTTCCTCCAGAGGTTGCTAGGGGTTCCTTCAGCATTGGGCCATTGCTGCCTCTCAGATAATTTCCCACCGACACCATTGATCTTTTTAGCTATCTGTAAGGAGGTAATTCTTCCCAATGACCACAAGTGTAAGGACCATTTTTCCCACTGACCATCACACTAATTTATTATGAGTTGTAGAGTTCTTATTTTTAGCAGGGGTTCCCTGAGGCTGGAGAACTATTTCAAGGGTTCCTCTGTGTTGAAAAGGTTGAGAAAGGCTGCTATAAAGGGTCAAATTGGTAACTTTTTGGATCAAAAGAGACATGACTGTATCAAGAAGCATTGAAACTGCCCCGGCATTTGAGGCACCACTGATTCTACCCACCTTATCTCGGCTATAACAAAGCAGCTAGCGGCAATCATATTTTATAATATAACAATTACCTTGAAAAGAAGCATTCTTGTACTATAGACCATATTCAAAACTATTGTACCATTGTTAAGAATTCCTACCTTATTACTTGTACCTTTACATTGTTACATATGTAAAACATATGATTATGAAATATTTTTTTAAAGAAACAAAAAAAAAAAAAAAAAGAAAAGAAGCATTCTTTAATCCGTATCGAAAATATGAAATTAAAATGAGTCACAGGAAATACTGTTTTCAGGCAAACGTTGATAACTTAAGATACAGCATACTCTCACTATGAATAAACTAAGCATAAAAGCGCAGTTTTTATTTTTTGAAAATTCTTAAATATAAAAAAAAATAAAAATCACAAATGTACACTATTAAGACAAAGCTTTAGGGGACACATTTCTGTGTCAGGCTAATTCTCTGTGATCTGATTTCAGCTGAAACATGAAATAGGAAATTCTCAAGGCACGGTGAAGGAGAAAAGTCTCGCTCTCTGCTCTAATTACAAATAACACCCGTCATTTCTGCTATGTTGTTGCAGTTTGGTTCTGTAAAGACAATCTGGCTTAGGTAAAGGTCAACTTCTCCCAAAAGTAATCCAACAACGGCTGGCAATTTAAATCATCTGATAGTAGCTTTATATATATATATAAATATATATATATATATATATATATATATATATATATATATATATATATATATATATATATATAGTCAAAAGTAGTCAAAAGTATTGCCTTTACAGGCAAATTAATTTAATGGCACCCCAGTCTTAGTCCATAGGGTTCAATTTTGGGTTGGCCCACCCTTTGCAACTATAACAGCTTCAACTCTTCTGGGAAGGCCGTCCATAAGGTGTAGGAGTGTGTCTATGGGAATATTTGACCAATTCATCATCAATTAATTCATCCTAAAGGTGTTCTATTGGGTTGAGGTCTGGACTCTGTGCAGGCCAGTCAAGTTCCTCCACCTCAAACTCGCTCATCCATGACTTTATGGGCCTTGCTTTGTGCACTGGTACAAATCATTTGGTGGAGGGGGGATTATGGTGTGGGGTTGTTTTTCAGGGGTTGGGCTTAGCACCTTAGTTCCAGTGAAAGGAACTCTTAAGGCGTCAGCATACCAAGACATTTTGGACAATTTCATGCTCCCAACTTTGTGAGAATAGTTTGGGATGGCCCCTTCCTGTTCCAACATGACTGCGCACCAGTGCACAAAGCAAGGTCCATAAAGACATGGATGAGCGAGTTTGGGGTGGAGGAACTTGACTGGCCTGCACAGAGTCCTGACCTCAACCCGATAAAATACCTTTGGGATGAATTAGAGCGGAGACTGGGAGCCAGACCTTCTTGTTCAACATCAGTGCCTAACCTCACAAATGCTCTTCTGGAAGAATGGTCAAACATTCCCATAGACACACTCCTAAACCTTGTGTACAGCCTTCCCAGAAGAGTTGAAGCTGTTATAGCTGCAAAGGGTGGGCCAACTCAATATTGAACCCTACGGACTAAGACTGGGATGCATTAAAGTTCATGTGTGTAAAGGCAGCTGTCCCAATACTTTTGACAATATAGTGCTGTGTGTGTATATATATATATATATATATATTACTGTTCAAAAGTTTTAGACAGGTGTGAGAAAAATGCTGTAAATTAAGAATGCTTTCAGAAATAGAAGTGTTAATAGTTTTAGACTCCAGGATGTTGAGATCAGGGCTCTGTGGGGGCCAAGCCATCACTTCCAGGACTCCTTGTTACACTGAAGACAGTTCTTAATGACATTGCCTGTATGTTTGGGGTGTCTGTCCTGCTGAATACATTTGGGGCCAATCACACACCTCGCTAATGGTATGGCATTGTCAGTACTGGGACAAGTCATCTAGAGCCCAGGGCAAACATGGAGAACTGTGCCACCCCCCTAAGTTGTATATGCTTAACCTCTAAGCATAAATGTTCCCTCCTCTCAGTACAAATCTGCTCCCCTGCTAAAATCCCCTCTCCCATCACAGCTCTTTGCCATCTCCCAACCCCCCCCCCCCCCCCAAAAAAAGATCACCCCTTCCTAGCACAGATCTACCTATCTACCATATCACCTCTTTCAACAAACACACTCCAAATCCCCCCTCCTAGCCCAAATCCTCTCCCCCGAATACAAATTCCCCTTATTCACCACTCCTAGCACACACAGCCAAATTTCCCCTCCTAGAACAACCCCCCCCCAATTCCCCCTTCCAACGCAAATCCCCTCCCTCCCAATCTCCTCAGGACAGCCGCCCCTCCTGCCCCCCCCTTTCCCACGATGGATAAGTATCTGCCTGTATTTCTCAGCATTGAGGGCACCATTGATCCTGACCAAATATCCAACTCCATTTGCAGAAATGAAGCCCCAAACTTTCAAGGAACCTCCACCATGCTTCACAGTTGCCTGCAGACACTCATTATTGTTATCTAGATAGGGGAGATCAGCGAATATATGTTCACTGGATTCTCTACCCTCTATCTAGGGACACCTGCCATGGGATTCTAAGATAGAGGAGCCCTGGAAAGATGATTGGGGATTGTTTGGGGGGGGGGGGGGGGGGGGATAGTGCACTGCTGGGCTCCATGGAATCAATCTGGTGGCTGTACAGACTGACAATCGAGAGACGGCTTTATAGATTTTCATAGTTTAGCAGCTGGGACTGTTTGTAAACTGATCTTGACTCTTCCACCATTTGGTCTGACACTTGGTCTGATGCAAGTGTCAAGAGTAGGGGCACTTGTGCAGGCTCGCTCCTGAGCCGCTCTGCCTGCATCTATAGACAGAGAAAGCATGTCTCAACATGCCCCCGCTCCCCCATCTATGGCTTTGATTGAAAGTAGCGGAAGCCAATGGCCTCAGCAAAGCCTAAGAGACACGGAAGTGAGGTTAGAGAGCCACTGCAGATGGCCACAGTGCTGAATTGAATGAGGGCTCAGGTGAATATAGGGGTGGTAGAGGGGGAATACTACTACCTAAACATTTTTGTACCTTAATGCAAGCAATGGATTAAGGCGCAACAAGTTTAGGCTTTATAACGACTTTAACAGAGAGCTCACCTACTGGATGAGATTTTTCATTACATTAGCCCTCCCACATTTGTGATGCAACACAGAAAAAATGGCAAACTATTTCATGCAACTTCCCCAATCACTGAGGACTTTCACACCTACATGCGGAAATGGTCCCATATTATACAACAGCCAATTACTCTCCCTTGACTTCAAAAATATACAGATGCTTGGCGCAGAGAGAGACAGAGTTTAAAGTCTTACTATTCTGGTATAGAACACCAGAGGTACTACATTGTCTAAATCCTTCATTATGCCCCTTATGTTGGCACTGTGGTAAAATAAAAGGTATCCATTACCATATCTTCTGGCAATGCAAACTAATTGTACCCTTTTAGTCTATGGTGATGTCTCTCCTCCTGAATCCTGATTGGGCCGGAGGCGGCCTTTCATAAAATGTCTAAAACAAATTAAATATACTCTCACCAGTAATATCACTCATGCAGCCCTGATGTCTCTGCTTCCAACTGCCATTCAGGGACAACCCCCCCCTTCCCAAAAAAAGATGAGGGTGGGGGATGTAGTCTCAGGGTTGATGGGGAAATCGGCGGTGGAGGTGATTTGTCAGGCAAATGGCTGGTGTTAGCACTTAAAATCATCCTGACATCATGCTTGATATGGTGTCAGGATGATCAAATTCCATTATTTCTATTACTACATTGTAATACATTACTTTGCCACTGATAGCCTGCCACCGGATACAGCGTGCCACTTGCCTGTCACCAGATACAGTGTGCCACTTGCCACGACATTTGGAAACATACTTCCACCAGATATAGTGTGTCACTTGCCACTGACAGCCTGTCACCAGATACAGCATGCCACTTGCTGACAGCCTGTCACCAGATACAGTGTGCCACTTGCCACCGACAGCCTGTCACCAGATACAGTGTGCCACTTGCCACCGACAGCCTGTTAGCTGCCAAGAGAGTTATTGCAATGCATTGGCTATATTCTACCCCTCCCTCTCAAGACCAATTTTTGAAGGTAATGGTTGAGATCCGCAGAATGGAGCATATGACAGCTCTGGTGGAGGATGCTGTGGCCAAGTTCAACAATATTTGGGATACGTGGGACAATTCTGAGTCTGGTTCCCCTCCTGAATCCTGATTGGGCCGGATGCAGTCATTAGGTACCATGGTGTCCTGCCTCTACGTACTCTTGTCTCTCCTTCTGTGGATGCATTTTAACTATACAGTTTAGCAACCTATAACCACTTGGCGTATATATTTGTGTACTTATATTCCACTATTCAACCACGTGCTCACTTGTTGTCTATATGTTAGTGCTCACAAGTAAACTATTATCTTGATAGACACTTGTACTTGATCTACTTGCAACCGTTAACATTTCTGTAAAATTTATGTCTGCTTTTATATGCAAAATGTGCTTTGTTTGTAATACACAAAACTTTAATAAAAATATGATTATAAAAAAGAAATGAAAAAATGGCAAGGCAAAGCACTTGACACCCTTTGACTTGGAAGTGAAAGTAGTGGCCTGCTCCTGGGGACAAGCTAGGTGAAAGAACACATGGACATAGGAGAACCAATCAGTCATGATACTACAAACTGAGCCCAATATTACAAGGTAAGGCAAAAAAAACAGCCCATGGAATATAGCTACACTAAGACCCCATTCACACCTCAGCGTTTTGTAGCTTGAAGCTCTAAGAAAAAAATCTGTTATTCTCTATGGAGTTGGTTTACATGTCCACTACGCTTTTTTTGTAGCTTGAATCTGGTTCAGGTTGGTGCATTCTGAAGCATTTTTTTTTATTATTTCATAGAAATGCATGGAAAAAATGTATTCGCTGTTGCACGTTTTTTTGAGCATTTTTCAGTACAAATGCAATAATTAAATGAAAATAAATATTAATCATAATAAATAAAAAATAAAATTCATAAATAAAAAAACTGACACCCTAACATTAACCCCTAACTCTATTATTAAACCTTATTTAACCTTAACCCCTAACCTAACAAAATAAATAAAGAAATGATAATAAATAAATTAACCCCTAACCCTAACCTTTATGCCTTCAATATAGATAAAACTCATTGAAAAAAATGGCATGGGTCCCCCCCAGTCCATTACCAGGCCCTTTGGGTCTGGTATGAATATTAAGGGGAACCCCCAAACCAATTATTTTTTTTTAAATTGCGTGGGGGTCCCCCCAAAAGGGATATTAAGGGGAACCCTGCGCCAATTTTGTTTGGTTCGTCGGGCGGCATGAGATGGATTTATATTGCGGGACATTTTTTGTTGTTGATTTTTTAATAAAGGATTTGTCCCAAAGTGTCTCCTGTAATTTTTACAAATTTTTACACTTTTTTTGTGAATTGGTAGGGGTACAATGTACCTGTTACCAATTCACATAGGGGGGGCTGGGATCTGGGGGGCTTCCAGATTCCGATAAGCCCTCCACCCGCAGACCCCCACAACCACCGGGCAAAGGTTGTGGAGATGAGGCCCTTGTAAGGCAACTCCAAAGCATCCTCTCCATGTTGAGGGCATGTGGCCTGGTATAGTTCAGGAGGGGGGGTGCTCTCTCGTACCCCCCTCTTTTCCTGCGGCCTTTTAGGTTACATGCTCAGATAAGGGTCTGGTGTGGATTTTGGGGGGGGGGGGCCCTACGCAATTTTTTTTCCTAATTTTGGTTTGGGGTTCCCCTTAATATTCATACCAGACCCAAAGGGCCTGGTAATGGACTGGGGGGGGGGGACCCATGCCCTTTTTTTCAATTAGTTTTTTCTATATTGCCGGGACCTGACAATTTATTACAGCCGTGATTAGTTTTAAATTACTTTTTTTCCTTTGTAAATGTAATTTTGCTGTGGTATTGTTCTAAACACGGGAAACTGCGCCACTTTACAGGCATACTATAGACATCCCCCAGGCACGATATTTAAAGGAATATAAAATTTTTATTGTTTCACTTTAAGCATTATTAAAATCACTGCTCCCGATAAAACGGACGTTTTTAAAACTTTTTTTTGCATTGATACATGTCCCCTGGGGCAGGACCCGGGCCCCCAAACACTTTTTATGGCAATAACTTGCATATAAGCCTTTAAAATGAGCACTTTCGATTTTTCATGTTCGTGTCCTATAGACTTTGAAGCGTTAGAACTTCCGCTCATCGGATTCCTCCCCCCTCCGGTGCCACAATTGGCACCTTTCAGGGGGGTGCAGGTACCTGTATAATTCAGGTATCTGCACCCACTTCTGCGAACAGCTAGCCATAGCTAGCCGCAGATGCTCCGCCCCCCCGTTGTGTGCTGGGAAACACACAGTTCCCAGGACACAACGGGGACCAGTGAAGACGTGCAGCGCGACTCGCACATGCGCAGTAGGAACCGGGCAGTGAAGCCGCAACGCTTCACTTCCTGATTCCCTGACAGAGGATGGCGGCGGGGGCGGCGGAGAGATGAGCGACTGCTCGTAATCTGCTGCCGACATCGCTGGACACTGAAACCGGTAAGTGTCCATTTATTAAAAGTCAGTAGCTGCATTATTTGTATCTGCTGACTTTTAATATTTTTTTCTAAGGTGGACCTCCTCTTTAACAGTGTTCTCATGTTCGTAGAAATTTGCCTATTCGCAAGTTCTGGTGCGAAACCAAACCGGGGGGGGGGGGGGTTTGGCTCATACCTACTGGTCGGTACAGTGCGAGGTCGGATCATCTTTGCATGCTCAAAGCATACCCACAGGCAGCAATAAAACTATGATACGATGAAAGAGAGAGGACACTGGTGTAGCACACCACTTTGTTTAATGGATAAAAGATGAAAAGTTGCACTTAGACTGGGTTCACAC
Source organism: Lithobates sylvaticus (assembly GCA_028564925.1). Lineage (NCBI taxonomy): Eukaryota > Metazoa > Chordata > Amphibia > Anura > Ranidae > Lithobates > Lithobates sylvaticus. Next base: position 72,112,597 of record CM053038.1, read on the forward strand.
CTATGCGAATTGGATGCGGGCATCCAATTTGCTTAGCAGGAGATGTGACCGGCTCTCTATGAAGCCAGTTAACATGTCTCTGGGGCAGCTGCGGAGCACACTGTGCGTCTTTGCCTCCGTTTCAGGGCCAAATTCAGGCACAGATTCTGCCCTGATTAATCCCTGAAATGAAGAACAGGGGCGGACAGTGCTGCCGTGCGATCCGCGGCCGGTTTAGGTGTGAAGCAAGCCTTACAAAAAAGAAGGTTGAGCTACAGCATGTCAATAGTCCAGAGATCCTTTAAAATCCCATCAGAACTCTGTGTAGGACAACAAACAATCCCCTCAGCATGCAGTGAAGAAGATGTAGATGGAAAACTCTGGCAAAGTCTGGGTGGGATTTAGGATGCGGGGATATAGAACTGTCCAGATGTAATACACAACCAAAAAGAGAGCCATCCACCATTTTTGGTTGGGCATCACATCTAGGAGGTTCTAGGTTCTCAGTTTCCTGTGTTCCATGCCATTTGTACCAGAGTGTTCTATCTACTGCTGGCACTATGGCAGCCATTATTTGCTACCCTCCAGAGTTCTGATGTGATTTTCTGGGAGTTCAGGCTTAGTGATATGCTATGTATTAAGCTTTACTTTTGTGTGTGCAACTATTGGTTTTGTATCTATTAAAAGAGAAGTAAGGCCAGGGACGGACTGACCATTCGGCCACTCGGGCACTTCCCGAGGGCCCCGGGCCACTAGGGGGCCCCATCAGGGTTGCCAGCCTCAGTAAAACCAGGGACAGTATGTAAAAATCTGTGTTTTTTTTAACATCTGTTTCTGAAATGCCCTTTACCGACATCCTTTTGGTCTAAAAATCCAGAGATTATAGCTGCCCCACCTCTCCAGTACCTTCCCAGCCAATAGAAACATGTCTGTGTATACTGTGTGTACATGTATGTGTATACTGTGTGATTGTATACTGTGTGTGTGTGTATACTGTGTGGCCCCATAATCTCTGATTGCCTGGGGGCCCCATAATCTCCTATTGCCCGGGGGCCCCATGAGTTGTCAGTCCGCCCCTGAGTAAGGCCAATACTCTTTTGGCTCTACTTTTCCCGAGGATCACAGGAGTGCACTTTGTTCTGCACTCCTGTGACCCGTCTTCAGCCAGCAGTGTACTAAAGTCTGGAGTGTCAGGAGTGAATGCAACCTTATACCTAGTTAAAACAACAAGAACTTGAAAGTGCACAATGCCTTTAAGTATACATTTGTAGCTATTTTTTTTCAGTTGAAGCGCTTGCTGATTTTCTTAGAGCAATGACATACCCCATGCTATATTTATCTCTTCTGAGTATTTGCTCTGCTTTGTCAAGCGGGTGGATAAACAGAATATGTAAGTAGGACAGACCTCTTCGACTTAGATGCTTAGACTGCATCGGGTCCCATTCAAGTAAAGCAACCTTGTAAAACCAATCCATGCACGCTCACACTGGTCAGTGCAGTGCAAGGTCTGATCATCCTTGCATGCTCAAAGCATACCCACAGGCAGTAAGAAAACGATGAAAGAAAGAGGACACCGTATGGTGTAGCACATCACTTTGTTTAACGGATAAAAGATGAACAGTTTCACTTACAAAATAGAAGGTTGAGCTACAGCATAGCAATAGTCCTAAAATCCTGTAAAATCCCATCAGAACTCTGTGTAGGACAACAAACAATCCCCTCAGCTGGCAGTAAAGAAGATGCAGATGGAACACTCTGGCAAGGTTTGGGTGGGATTTAGTTTGCGGGGGATATAGAACTGTCCAGATGGACACAAACAAAAAGAGAGCCATCTGCCATTTTTGGTTGTGTATCACATCTAAAGCTTCGTACACACAATTGGATTGTTCGCCAACAAAACCGTGGAATTTTGTCCGAAGGGTGTTGGCCCAAACTTGTCTTTCATACACACGGCCATACAATTGTTGGCCAACAATTACGAATGTACTGACGTACTACGTAGTTTTTCAGCTCTTTAGCGCCACCCTTTGGGCTCCTTCTGCTAATTTTGTGTTAGTAGAAGATTGGTGGGTGTTGATTTGCGCTTTTCTTTTCACGTTTTTCATTTAGCGATTTTCAGTTCGTGCTTTTCATTTCGTGCCGCTCAGTTACTTTCTGAATGGCCATTCGTCAACCAACCATGTTGCGGAATCGGAGGATATAACGTGTTATTTATTATTGGCCTTGGAGTTATTGCTTTGACATAATTTTTTTTGTTGAATAATGATTAGATTTTTCTTATATTCTCTATATTTTTGGATGCATAGAATGCACTTTTTGGTTAAGATCTATTGGCGGATATCATGTCTAATTTTATTTGTTTTCTTTTTTTAATGCACAATAAAAAAAAAAATTTGTAGAATAATACTTGGCTATGTGTTTTACTTCAAATGACAGTTTCGGAGTAGGCATTTACATTTTAAAAAATACAATGTAAAACTGACAAGGTACACCAACATAGTTGTATCTTAAAAACTACGGGATAATGGTGTTGTGGTAACTTGCCCAAATAAATAAAAAAAATAAACATAATAATAGTATTCTTGATATCACTAGAAAAAAAAAAAGCCTTTGAAAATTTGTTTGCAATAACTCCATCAGTATCACCAGCAAAGCAGCTTCATTATTATCCCATTAAAGAAGAAGAGAATGTGCGCTGCATTTGGAGATTTCATAATTTGCCACATCACAAATGTTAATTCTCCATTACGAATGTTTACAAGACCGACCGCTAGTTTTCAAGACCAACCCCTTCTGGCTCATCCTTGCTCGGCATGCGTGTTTGTACTTTGGACTTTTGTCTGACGGACTTGCGTACACACGCTCGGAAAATCCTACAACAGACATTTGTCCTCGGAAAATTTGAAAACCTGCTAGCCAATGTTGGTTGGCGGAAAGTCTGACAACAATTGTCCGATGGAGCATACACACGGTCGGATTTACCGCCAACAGCCTGTCATCGAACATTTCCCGTCGGAAAGCCCGATCGTGTGTACGCAGCTTAAAGAGGAAGTAAACCCTGATGGGTTATACTTCCTCTTTGTTTCCCTGCAAAGGTAAAGCATAATGGACTACTATGCATCACATAGTAGCCCATTATGTGTCACTTACCTGACACAGGAGCCAACAATGTCACCGCTGTCCCCTGTAGCACGAAGCATCTATCTTCTTTTCGGGTATCACTGCTCCGATGCTGTGAGTGGCCGGAGCAGCGATGACGTCACTCTGGCACATGCGCGCCAGGGCCGTAAGTAACAGCATGTTTGCCTTCACTTGCGGCGTGCCCAGTGCGCCTGCGCCTTTGTCTACGGCGCACATGCGCCATAGACAGCAGTGCCCTATTTTTGTAAAATATCTCCTTAACCGTGTAGGTTAAGGAGATATTTCTGGGACCTACAGGTAAGCTTTAATCTAGGCTTACCTGTAGGTCAACGTGGTCTGTAAGGGTTTACAACCACTTTAAGAGGTTCTAGTGTCCAGAGTGTTCTATCTACTGCTGGCACTATGGCCATTGTTTGCTGCCATCCAGAATTCCGATGTGATTTTCTGAGAGTTTAAGCTTAGTGATATGCTATGTATTAAGCTTCACTTTTGTGTGTGCAACTATTAGTTTTGTATCTATTAAAGGAGAAGTAAGGCCAACACTCTTTTGGCTTTACTTTTCCCATGATCACAGGAGTGCACTTCGTTCTGCACTCCTGTGACCCGTCTTCAGCCAACAGTGGGCTAAAGTATGCTGCCGCTTGACTTCACTCAAGCCAGTCAAGAATCTGGAGAGATCCCGACTTTAACCACTTTGGCTCTCACACCTGTTCACCCTTTATGGACCAGAGCCATTTTTAAAAATGTCTGCTATGCCTGTTTATTTGGTGATAATCTTGTCATTACCACTTGCCGCAAATCGCCGTAGCTTTACGTCGGTACTTTGATGCTAAATACCGTTGGTATGGCAGCAGCTAGCTGCCATAATCCTCGGTATTTTCAGAAACGGCGGGCGGTCCTCTTTGTGATAAAAGGGGTCTCTGGGCTGACTTTTATCGAGGGTGCGCTCCAGCGGCAGAGATCATCGTGTACTTTCCCCTGACAGGCCTGAAGCCGAGCGAGGGAAAGATGGCCCCCACTCGGATCCATAACATTGGATGACGGAAGTGACGTCAAACGTCACTTCCGCCCAATGGTCTTAAAGGGGAAATGTTTTATTTTTTAATTAAAAAAAGACATTTAATTTATTTTTATTTTTTTGCATATAAGTGTAAAAGTGAGATCTGAGGTCTTTTTGACCCCAGATCTCACATTAAAGAGGTCCTGTCATGATTTTTTCCTATTACAAGGAATGTTTACATTTCTTGTAATAGGAATAAAAGTGACCCATTTTTTTTTTAAAAGGACAGTGTAAAAATAAAAAAAAAGTAAAAGAAAACAAAAAAATAAAAAAAATTAAAGTGCCCCATCCTGCCAATGTTGTGTATAGAAGTGTCAGAGAAATATCGCGCTTCAGCGCCGGTTCCCTAGGGTACGCATGCGCGGTAGAGCGGTTCAGCAGCGCACACAGGTACGCGGGACAGCGGGTGCGCATGCGCGGGTTCACGGCGCTCGGGTATGTGTCCTGGCTCATCCAGCATGGCGCACGTCTGTGCGCGGCTCTGTCAGAAAGCGTGTGCGCATGCGCACACGCCCAGATACCCCACCTGACCACTTACCTGGCCTATAAAAGGCCTTCTCCTTCCCTTCAGAAATTGCTGGTTTGTTGTCTCTACTTCCTGAGTACCTGGCTCCTTGTATCCTGTATCCTGTATCCTGTTCCTTGTACCTGCCTGATTACCTGTGCTTGACCCGGACCTCTTCTGACCACCGCTGCTACTCTCCAGCATTTGACCCCTTGGCTTGCCTCCTGGATATCCTTCTGGCTGATTACCTGTGTTTGACCCTCGGCCTGCCTCCTGGACATTCTTCTGCTACTTACCAGTGTTTGAACCTTTGGCTTGCCTCCTGGATATCCTTCTGCCTGATTACCTGTGTTTGACCCTTAGCCTGCCTCCTGGACATTCTTCTGCTACTTACCAGTGTTTGAACCCTTGGCTTGCCTCTTGGATATCCTTCTGCCTGATTACCTGTGTTTGACCCTCGGCTTGCCTCCTGGACATTCTTCTGCTACTTACCAGTGTTTGAACCCTTGGCTTGCCTCTTGGATATCCTTCTGCCTGATTACCTGTGTTTGACCCTCGGCTTGCCTCCTGGACATTCTTCTGCTACTTACCAGTGTTTGACCCCTTGGCTTGCCTCTTGGATATCCTTCTGCCTGATTAACTGTGTTTGACCCTCGGTTTTCCTCCTGGACATTCTTCTGCTACTTACCAGTGTTTGACCCCCTGGCTTGCCCCTTGGATATCCTCCTGCTTGCTTACCTGTGTTTGACCCTCGGCCTGGCTTCCTGGACTTCCTACTACCTTTAACCGTGGTTCACCCACATATGCACCCCAGGACTATCTCCCAGTGTGTGACCTGGTTCCTCTACAGCCTCTGCCTTGTGTCGGTCCTGCCAGGTGTCTACTTCCAGTGCAGCTTCGTCTACACACGGTCAACAGCCTTACTGCACACCACCTGCAACCCACCTGCTGGCAACCCGTGCATCTTTGTGCCCGGTGCCTCCTGTACATATTCCAGGGGCATCGTGCACTTAGTCGCAAGGGGAGCAGCTCTCAGCATCTCGGCCCGGGTGAATACCTGTGACAAAAAGCGAACGCATATGTAAGTCGCGCCCGCATATGAAAACGGTGTTCAAACCACACATGTGAGGTATCGCCACGATCAATAGAGCGAGAGCAATAATTCTAGTGCTAGACCTCCTCTGTAACTCAAAACTTTCGAAATTTTTAAACGCGGTTTATGGAGATTTTTAAGGGTCAAAAATTGTCACCATTCCACTAGCGGGCGCAATTTTGAAGTATGACATGTTGGGTATAAATTTACTTGGTGTAACATTATCTTTCACAGTATAAAAAAAATGGGGCTAACTGTACTATTTTACTATTTACTATTTTTTAAGTAAAAAAATCAGAGCAGAGAGCCAGTGAATAATGCCGTGTACACACGATCGGACATTCCGACAACAAAATCCCATGTTTTTTTTCCAACGGATGTTGCTCAAACTTGTCTTGCATACACACGGTCGCACAAAGTTGGTCAGAAATTCCGAACGTCAAGAATGTGGTGACGTACAACACAAACGACGAGCCGAGAAAAATGAAGTTCAATAGCCAGTGCTGCTCTTCTGCTTGATTTGGAGCATGTGTGCGAGCTCCTCTGCTCGATTCACACAGTGCCCGAGTGCCGCTGAGCTCTGTTCCCTGCAACGTTACGACACACGGGAGCGGAGATCGGCGCCAAGTTCAAAAAAGTAAAAACACACAATACACATACAGTACTGTAATCTTACAGATTACAGTACTGTATAAAAAAATTACACATTCCCTTTGTCCCTAGTGGTCTGTCCAGTGCCCTGCATGTAGTTTTCTATTATAAATACATTTTTTTCTGCCTGGAATTTGGAGATTGTCCATAGCAACCAAAAAGTGTCCCTTTATGTCAAAAGTGGTTAGACCAGCTAAAAAACAGCGATAATAAATTAGAATCACAATTCGTCATCAAATACTAAATCTAATGACAGCGACAATTCTGCAACTGAGCAAATTTCAGTGTTTTTGATTTGATTACATTATTGAATCATTTTTATAGTTATTTATTATATTATAATTTATGATTTTTTGTTTCAAACTTTATCATACCCAGGATGTCTACTAGATTCTGGTTTGGACAGATTTAAGTGAGTTATTCCTAAGAATTGCAGGCCTACAATATAAAATGCCAAATTTCCATGCAAAATAATTGTACCGCTTTTGGTACAAAATTCCTGACATAATCATACCGCCAGGGAGGTTAAACATTGTATATGAATTATTAAAACATTTTATTAATCCACCAACTTTTTGATTTGCAAGCATGTGCTTCATATAAAGTCCCATCTCCTTGTTTGCTTGCTTGCTTGGTTGCTCGCTTGCTCTCTCTTTGTCAATTGTCTCATTACTGATATCTGTTCCCTTTTAACTGTCATAAAAATACAATCCAATCTCTGTAAATGACATGCTTCTTTCAGTAATATATATATATACATTTAAATGTGTGCTGCTTGTAGATTTTTAGATCTGTTTTTTAAAAATGATCACTTTAACCTTTAACATAATTACACATAGATATCTCCGTAAGAATGAAATGTTATCCTTCTCAGGAAGTAATCATCTTTAATGCACATTTTTGACAATTATCTACCATTTATTTATTTTCTACATTCTAGAACTTTTGCTTTTTAATGTCATTGTGTGTTATTACGTTATTGTGAAATGTACCGCTAAACTCTGAGAATTGTGATTCCGGTTGAAAATGGCAAACATGCACTCAGTGCCCCAGCCTACTTTGGTAGGAATCTCACATAATAAAATAGTCGGGATAAAAACTAAAAAAATAACAATACATTTGTAGCCTCATAACTCTAATTCAGCAGTTGATCTAAAGGCAAAAAGGTTCTTCAGATTTATTCAAACAATACTTCTAACCTGAACTTCAAAGGCCATTAGATAACTCAACATTTTACAATACTATATTTATATTTAAAAAGTTTATTAAAATAAGTTTCTTGTGCTTTTTAATGTTATTGTTTGGTATTATGTTATTGTGAAATGCACTGCTAAACACTGAGAATTGTGATTCCAGTAGAGAATAGCAAACATGCACTCAATGCTCCAGCCTACTTTGGTAGGAATCTCACATAATAAAATAGTCGGGTTAAAAAAGACAAATGTTTGGGGGTGGAGCTAGCCAGAGACCGCAATGGATGCTTAGAGTGCAGCTCCAGTATAAGTGAGACAAACAAGGCTCACATCTCCTTACTAGGACTGTCTCATCTCACCCAAACCCAGCGATTTTGACAATTGAGGAACAAGAGACCATCATGCCCAGGCGCAAGAAGGAGTGGAATCATCTTTAAAAACTCAGAGTTCTTCATCCTCGAGACTAAACAAAATGGCGCTGGCTCCTCATCGACTCCGGCATCTGGCTTTCATAAAAACCCAGCACAGAAGGGGAAAACACAAAAAAGGAGCAGCCCTCCTAAAAGCCCACAATCTTCGCCAGGGAACTGCCAGATTATATATATTTGTTCCCCACTAATAACCAGCCTGTCATAGACAATGTTCTAAAGGAGATGTTAGTCTCCCTAAGAAGCTCTCTCCACTCAGATATAATCTCTTGTGTACACAAGTTCAGCTCCGAGCTACGGTCTGTCTCAGATAGAGTATCATACATAGAGAACAAGATGGGGGTATATGCAACCACACTCAATGACTTAGTAGATGCTAATGAAAGTAATGAGGATGACTTAGAAACGATTAAGACTAAAATGGCGGATACTGAAGATAGGTCCGGAAGGAAGAATGTGAAGATAAGGAGGATACCATAATCTGTTCAGCAGTAAGACCTGTGCAATTATGTCTCCCAGCTATTTAACACAGTAATGCTTGACATGTCTTCCTTAGACCTTACAGTGGATAGAATACACTGTCTCCCCTAGCCCATTTATCTATCTGACAACATACCCAGAGATGTTATACTAAGACTTAATTTTTACCACACCAAGGAAAGGTTAATGGAAACATCCAGACAGTGGGACCAGATCCCTGCCCCATACTCCAGCATGAAATTCTATGCTGACTTGTCTCAGTACACAATCCAAAAACGCAGAAACCTGAATAATATCACAAAAGCCCTTAGGAATCACAAGCTAAGCTACAAATGGGAATTCCTGAAGAAGCTGATTGTTACCAAAGATGGCACAGAACACGTAATGGATTCAGTTGCGAAAGGCATGCCTCTGCTGAATGCATGGGGGATTGTCCCTGAACCTCAAACACATCCACGTCAAAATGGTAACTATACAAGCTCTAACCCAAAATGGCGTACAGTGACACACAAGAATGCCCGTACTCATACCTAACCTGAATATGGGTAATGCTCATCCACACTATTACCTGCTTGGGAGGATTTCCCTCTGATCCGAACTGAATTTTTTCTTTGGTTAATTTTTTTTCCCCCAATACACCTCTGAGTGACTATGAGTCACACACAACCACCTGTTTTTGCTGTTTGGCATTCTTTTATTGTTCGTGTAAACTTCACCTTTATATTTCAACAGTCAGAAGTGTGCTTCCATCCTTAAGGGCACCAAAGAGTGGCACCATCATGCTGGAAACATGGAGTTCGGAGCTTCATCAGAAAATACCCCTCCTTTTAACCACTTCAATACAGGGCACTTAAACACCTTCCTGCCCAGACCAATTTTGAGCTTTCAGCGCTGTCACACTTTGAATGACAATTGCGCGGTCATATAACACTGTACTAAAATGAAATTTTTATCATTTTTTTCCTACAAATAGAGCTTTCTTTTGGTGGTATTTGATCACCTCTGCGGTTTTTATTTTTTGCTAAACAAATAAAAAAAGACCGAAAATTTTGAAAAAAAATATGTTTTTTTTTGTTTCAGTTTCAAAACTTTGTAAATAAGTTTGTTTTCTCCTTCACTGATGGGCACTAATAGGTCCGCACTGATAGGCGGCATGGATGGGCACTGATAGGTGGCATGGATGGGCACTGATAGGTGGCACGGATAGGTACTGATAGGCGGCATTGTTTTTTACTGATGCCAATCAGTGCCAAACAATAATGCATGCCAATCAGTGATGCCCATTGTGGGCACTGATTGGCATCCATTGTGGGCACTGAATGGCATCCATTGGTGGCACTGTGTGTCATCCCTGGTGGTCTAGGTTGGCATACCTTTTGATGGGCATCCCTGGTGGTCTGGTGGCGTCCCTGGTGGTCCAGTGTGGGCATCCTCGGGGGCTGCGCTGATAATTGATCAGCACAGACCCCCCCTGTCAGAGGAGCAGCCGATCGTCTCTCCTCTACTCGCGTCTGACAGACGCGAGTGAGGAAAAGCCGATTACCGGCTTCTCCTATTTACACTGTGATCAGCCGTGATTGGACACGGCTGATCACGTGGTAAAGAGTCTCCGTCGGAGACTCTTTACCAAGATCGTAGTTGCGGGGTGTCAGTCTGACACCCCGCAACAACCATCGCCGCGATGCGCGCCCCCGGGGGCGCGCAGCGGCTCAAAATCCCGAGGACGTCATATGACGCCCTGTCAGGATTTTACAACCACTTTGCCGCCGTCATTTGACAATGGGCGGGCGGCAAGTGGTTAACAGGCTCCGAGAGACCACCAACAGTAAGTGACTTATTTATTATAAATAATAAGCTTATTTATTATAAATGATAAGCTGCACCAATGGGCACTGATAAGGCGGCACTGATGGGCACTGATAGGCAGCACTGATAGGTGGCACTGATATATGGCACTGATGGGCATTGATAGGCAGCACTAATGGGCACTCATAGGTGGCACTGGTGGGCACTGATGGGCCCTGATAGGCGACACTGATGGACATTGAAAGGCTGCACTGATGGGTACTTTTGGGTGGCACTGATAGACGGCACTGTTGGGCACTGATGGGCACTTATAGGCGGCACTGATGGGCACTGAAAGGCGGCACTGATGGGCATTGATGGGCACTGATGGCTGGCACTGATGGATTTAACTGACAAGCATCACTGGTGGCATTGGCACTGGCAGGCATTTTGATGTGGCACTGATTGGCAGCTGCCTGGGCACTGATTGCCATTTCCCTGGTGGTCTTAGTTGGTATACCTGGTGGTCCAGTGTGGTGGCTGTCCCTGGTGGTCTGGTGGCATCCCTAGTGGTCCTGAGGGGGGCTGTGCTGTTAAACAATCAGCCAGACCCCCTCTGTCAGGAGAGCAGCCGATCGGCTCTCCTTTACTCGCGTCTTACAGACACGAGTGAGGAAAAGCCGATAAACGGCTCTTCCTGTTTACATCGTGATCAGCCGTGATTGGACATGGCTGATCACGTGGCAAAGAGTCTCCGTCAGAGGCTCTTTACCGAGATCGTAGTTGCGGTGTGTCAGGCTGAAAGATCCTGAAAGACGTCATATAAAGTCCAGTCAGGATATCGCAACCACTTTGCCGACGTCATTTTGTTATATGTTGGGCGGCAAGTGGTTAATATTGATCTAAAAATGTATGCAAAATTATTGCCTACCAGACTGGTGGACATACTACCTTCTCTTATAGATGTGGACCAGTCTGGATTTACTAAGGGGCGTCAGACGGCCGATGCAACCAGACGTCTGATAAATGTGATTCATCTGGCTAATAAAAACACAAAACGCCTTCTCTGCTCCTAGCATAACTAATTTGGCAATTTATCCAGAGAAAGACAAAAAGGTTATTTAGATTTATTCCAACAATACTTCTTACCTGAACTCCAAAGGCCATTAGATAACTCAATTTTTTACAATATTATGTTTTTATTTAAAAATGTTATTAAAATATGTTTCTTATGCTTTTTAATAATATTGTGTGATATTATGTTATTGGGAAATGTGCTGCTAAACATTGAGAATTGCACTCAATGACCCAGCAAACTTTATAAGAATCTCACATAATAAAATAGTTGGGTTAAAAAAGAGAAATGTTTTCACTGAAAAAAATAAATAAAGCAAATGTTCATTGATTTAAAAAAAAAAGAAGAAAAAAAGAAAGTAAACTTGTATCCTCATAACTAATTTGGCGATTGATCCAAAAAAAGACAAAAAGTTTTTTTAGATTTATTCAAACGATACTTCTTACCTGAACTCCAAAGGCTATTTTATACCTCAACTTTTTACAATATTATGTTTTTATTTTAAAATGTTGTTAAAATATGTTTCTTGTGCTTTTTAATGCTATTGTTTGTTATAATGTTATTGGAAAATGTACTGCTAAACACTGAGAATTGTGATTCTGGTTGAGGATGGCAAACATGCACTCAATGCTCCAGCCTACTTTAGTAGGAATCTCACATAATAAAATAGTCAGGTTAAAAAAGACAAATGTTTTTGCCAAAAAATAAAATAAAATAAAAAGCAAGTGTTCATTGATTAATTAAAAAAAAAACACAATAAACTTGTATCCTCGTAACTCTAATTCAGCGGTTGATCCAGAGGAAGACAAAAACGTCCTTTAGATTTATTCGAACAATACTTACCTGAACTCCACATGCCATTAGATAACTCAACCTTTTACAATATTATGTTTTTATTTAAAAATGTTTTTAAAATATGTTTCTTATATGGTGACATAGGGCAACTAACTATGGTTCTAAATTACATTTTAAACTTTATTAGGGAACTCCTTGGATTATAAGTAAAATTCATAACAATCAGTCCAAGTTTTTTTTTTTTTTTTTGCTTTTCCTTCTGTCACTTATTATAGAAAAAGAATTAAAGTGGTTGTAAAGGCTGAAGGTAAAAATCCTTCAATATGCAACCCCCCCCCCCCTCCACTGCCCCCTTTTACTTACCTGAGCTCAATCCTGATCCAGCGATGTGCACAAGATCAACGGCTCTCCCGGACCTCTCCCTCATCATTGGCTGATGCTTAGCAGTGGGAGCCATTGACTCCCGCTGCTGTCAATCACAGCCAGTAAGGAGGGAGCTGGGGGTTTGGGCTGAGCCACACTCTATGTGTCTTATGGACTGAGGTGGCTCGGGAGCGAGCAGGCACAAGTGCCCCCATAGCAAGCAGCTTGCGAAAGAGGGAGGAGCCAGGAGCGCCAGAGGGGACCTGAGAAGAGGAGGATTGGGGCTTTTCTGTGCAAAACCAGTACACAGAGTAAGTATAACATATGTGTTATATATATATTTTTTTTTTGTTGTTTTGTTTTTTTAAGCTGAGCCTTTAGTATCACTTTAAGGAGTTACATTTATATGACACATTGTTGTTTTGTGTTCATGAGCTGAATGCGGGGAAATCAATCAATTCTCCCATCAAGGCTTACCAGCAATGGATGAAGGAATTCTCAGTGTCGGGTACTGTATTCAGGAAGAAACACCCGCGGCTGTCTGAATACCCACACATTGACTAATTTTTCCCCTGGCTCAGTCAATTTTTAATTGACACATTTTGGCTGATTCAGCAGACCAATTCATTAGCCTGAAATCCAAACCATGCATGACCAACTTTAATCAATACAGCATATTAAACTGCATGATCCGGAGACTGATGATTTAATGAAAACTAAAGTAAGAACAGAAGGAATAATAATAACTGTATTACTATTTGGTATTATCGTTATTAAGAATATAAATAATGAGAAGATGTAGAAAAATACATTAATATTAGGAGAACAGTAAAATGAGGTTAATTTGAAAAATGTCATGTGTCATGTCTTGTAAGAAAATATAAAGATAATAATAATAAGAAGGAAATTTTTGTACCTATTTGAGTAAAAACATTAAAAATGTTAATATAAATAAATATAATAATAATACTAATCATAATAAAAATAATAATCATAAGAAAAAGTAGAAGAATATAATAAAAAAATAATATAAATAATAATAATAATATAAACCGTAATAACAATAATAATAATAATAATAATAAAAGACAATTATCATTTGTAGTTGTATTTCCATTGTTGTTACTTTAGCTTACATACAAAACATTAAACTAAATGAGAGACAAATACTTTATGCAATCATATTAGTAATTATTCCCCAAAATTCAATAAAGCTTTTTTTTTAACCACATTTTATCCTTTCCAATCTTGAAAATAATGAGTACATTTCAGTGCCTGTTATATAATCATTTTTTTTTCTGCCTTCCAAGCTTAATAAGATGATACATGGTCAGGAGGATTTCATTAAATTAAATTACTGAGTTATGTTTTTTCCAAAATGTTTTTTCAATATTCAATTAGAACAATCCTGTTTATTGTGTTCTAATATAAACATGAAATTCTAGAAGTAGTTGGGCTTATTGTGATCTTATTCAGGAATTGCTATTATTTTTGATTTAGTGTTATTAAATCCTCAGTAGATTCAGAAAAAATAACATATATTACCGGAGTAGTACAGAATAGGGGACCAAGCCTGGAAATAATTGTAATATTTAATTACATTTAAAGGAAAACCATTGCATGTGTGTATTTTTTTCTTGCTTTATCAGTACTTGTTAGTGTGATTTTCATTGTTTAAACCCCCTTGATATTGCATATATTTATAGAAAATATTTTAAATATGGACTTTAGTGCTATCTACTGTATATGTCTGTCCAGTCTTCTGAATGTCTCCTATCAGAAAATTAAATATAGGATAAGCCACCTACAGAATGTGATTTTTTCATTAAATTGCATTGGCACTCTTTCTATTCTTCAATTCTTCATCTTTTGTGAAATTGATGCAGCAAACTGTCATCTTAATTAATGTAACCTTGTAACAAAAGCACATTGCATATATGTCAACTTGAATTCCCCAAGATGATCTACAGTATATGAAAGATAAACTCCTTTACTGTAACTTACCCACGTAAATATATGTAGCTTGGTTTAATCACATAATCATTTTCTATTTTTTTATATATATAATCTATAAATACGTATATATTTTTTTTGAATTGCTTCCACTGGTCTTGGCAATTTTTATTATTTTAAATATTTTTTTTGATTTGGCATATTTTCTTTTTCGACTTGCGCATGCACAGTAGTAAACAGGCAGTGAAGCCGCAAGGCTCCACTGCCTGTTTCCCTTCGTTAAGATGGAGGCAACGGCAGCCGATCCGATGGATGGATCGGCCTCGGGGCGGCCGACATCGCATGGGGCTCGCTGACTTTAAAAAACAAAAAATCTTGGCCGGAACGCCCCTTTAAGTGATTGAATATATATTATATATTTTCCAGCACCTAAAAAGTTACAGAGAAAAATATGCAAATATTGTTTATAATGTACATAAAAACGTGTTGATCTTTTGTGTAGGCTATCTAAAGGTATCCATGCTGTCATATATGCAGGATGTCTATATATATATATATATATATATATATATATATATATATATATATAGTATCTCACAAAAGTGAGTACACCCCTCACACTTTTGGAAATATTTTCTTCTATCTTTTCATGTGACAACACTGAAGAAATGACACTTTGCTACAATGTAAAGTAGTGAGTGTACAGCTTGTATAACAGTGTAAATTTGCTGTCCCCTCAAAATAACTCAACACACGGCCATTAATGTCTAAACCGCTGGCAACAAAAGTGAGTACACCCCTAAGTAAAAATGTCCAAATTGGGCCCAATTAGCCATTTTCCCTCCTCGGTGTCATGTGACTCGTTAGTGTTACAAAGTCTCAGGTGTGAATGGGGAGCAGGTTTGTTAAATTTGGTGTTATTGCTCTCACTCTCTGGTACTGGTCACTGGAAGTTCAAAATGGCACCTCATGGCAAAGAACTCTCTGAGGATCTAAAGATAAGGATTGTTGCTCTACATAAAGATGGCCTAGGCTATAAGAAGATTGCCAAGACCCTGAAACTGAGCTGCAGCATGGTGGTCAAGACCATACAGTGGTTTAACAGGACATGTTCCACTCAGAACAGGCCTTGCCATGGCCGATCAAAGAAGTTTAGTGCACTGCTCAGCATCATATCCAGAGGTTGTCTTTGGGAAATAGACGTATGAGTGCTGACAGCATTGCCGCAGAGGTTGAAGGGGTGGGGGGTCAGCCTGTCAGTGCTCAGACCATACGCCGCACACTGCATCTCTTCTAAAGATGATGCACAAGAAAGCCTGCAAACAGTTTGCTGAAGACAAGCAGACTAAGGACATGGATTACTGGGACCATGTCCTGTGGTCTGATGAGACCAAGATAAACTTCTTTGTTTCAGATGGTGTCAAGCGTGTGTGGCGGCAACCAGGTGAGCAGTACAAAGACAAGTGTGTCTTGCCTACAGTCAAACATGGTGGTGGGAGTGTCATGGTCTGGGGCTGCCTGAGTGCTGCCGGCACTGGGGAGATACAGTTCATTGAGGGAATTATGAATGCCAACATGTACTGTGACATACTGAAGCAGAGCATGATCCCCTCCCTTCGGAGACTGGGCCGCAGGGCAGTATTCCAACATGATAACGACCCCAAACACACCTCCAAGAGCACTGTCTCTCTAAAGAAGCTGAGGATAAAGGTGATGGCCAAGCATGTCTTCAGACCTAAACCATATTGAGCATCTGTGGGGCATTCTCTAACGGAAGGTGGAGGAGCGCAAGGTCTCTAACATCCACCAGCTCTGTCATGACGTCATGGAGGAGGGGAAGAGGACTCCAGTGGTAACCTGTGAAGCTCCGGTGAACTCCATGTCCAAGAGGGTTAAGGCAGTACTGGAAAATAATGGTGGCCACACAAAATATTGACACTTTGGGCCATATTTGGACATTTTCACTTAGGGGTGTACTCACTTTTGATGCCAGTTTAGACATATTAATTTACAAATTTACACTGTTATACAAGCTGTACACTCACTACTTTACATTGTAGCAAAGTGTCATTTCTTCAGTGTTGTCACATGAAAAGATTTACAAAAATGTGAGGGGTGTACTCACTTTCGTGCGATATTGTATATATGTATATAGCGATATCTATATATATATATATATATATATAGATATAGATAGATATATAGATAGATAGATAGAGTATACAGTATATATATATATATATATATATATATATATATATATATATATATATATATATATATATATATATATATATCTCTCTAGAAAAAGCAAAGAGAGATTACTGCACTTAAAATGTAATAAAAAAAAGTTAATTATGTAATCTGTGTAACTTTTCTGATTTTGTATTACATTTTAAGTGCAGCAATCCCTCCTTCTATATAATATATATATATATATATATACAGTGCCTTGCGAAAGTATTCGGCCCCCTTGAACTTTTCAACCTTTTGCCACATTTCAGGCTCCAAACATAAAGATATAAAATCCTAATTTTTTGTGAAGAATCACCAACAAGTGGGACACAATTGTGAAGTGGAACAAAATCTATTGGATATTTTAAACTTTTTTAGCAAATAAAAAACTGAAAAGTGGTGCATGCAAAATTATTCGGCCCCTTTACTTTCAGTGCAGCAAACTCACTCCAGAAGTTCAGCGAGGATCTCTGAATGATCCAATGTTGTCCTAAATGACTGATGGTGATAAATAGAATCCACCTGTGTGTAATCAAGTCTCTGTATAAATGCACCTGCTCTGTGATAGTCTCAGGGTTCTGTTGAAAGCGCAGAGAGCATCATGAAGACCAAGGAACACACCAGGCAGGTCCGTAATACTGTTGTGGAGAAGTTTAAAGCCGGATTTGGATACAAAAAGATTTCCCAAGCTTTAAACATCCCAAGGAGCACTGTGCAAGCGATCATTTTGAAATGGAAGGAGTATCAGACCACTGCAAATCTACCAAGACCTGGCTGTCCCTCTAAACTTTCAGCTCAGACAAGGAGAAGACTGATCAGAGATGCAGCCAAGAGGCCCATGATCACTCTGGATGAACTGCAGAGAACTACAGCTGAGGTGGGAGAGTCTGTCCATAGGACAACAATCAATCAGTCGTACACTGCACAAATCTGGCCTTTATGGAAGAGTGGCAAGAAGAAAGCCATTTCTCAAAGATATCCATAAAAAGTCTCGTCTAAAGTTTGCCACGAGCCACCTGGGAGACACACCAAACATGTGGAAGAAGGTGCTCTGGTCCGATGAAACCAAAATCAAACTTTTTGGCCACAATGCAAAATTATATGTTTGGCGTAAAAGCAACACAGCTCATCACCTCAACACACCATCCCCACTGTCAAACATGGTGGTGGCAGCATCATGGTTTGGGCCTGCTTTTCTTCAGCAGGGACAGGGAAGATGGTTAAAATTGAGGGGAAGATGGATGCAGCCAAATACAGGACCATTCTGGATGAAAACCTGTTGGAGTCTGCAAAAGACCTGAAAGTGGGACGGAGATTTATCTTCCAACAAGACAATGATCCCAAACATACAGCAAAATCTACAAAGGAATGGTTCACAAATAAACGTATCCAGGTGTTAGAATGGCCAAGTCAAAGTCCAGACCTGAATCCAATCGAGAATCTGTGGAAAGAGCTGAAAACTGCTGTTCACAAACGCTCTCCATCCAACCTCACTGAGCTCGAGCTGTTTTGCAAGGAAGAATGGGCAAGAATTTCAGTCTCTCGATAGAGACATACCCCAAGCGACTTGCAGCTGTAATCGCAGCAAAAGGTGGCTCTACAAAGTATTAACGCGAGGGGCCGAATAATTTTGCACGCCCCACTTTTCATTTTTTTATTAGTTAAAAAAAGTTTCAACAATCCAATAGATTTCGTTCCACTTCACAATTGTGTCCCACTTGTTGGTGATTCTTCACAAACAATTTAAATTTTATATCTTTATGTTTGAAGCCTGAAATGTGGCAAAAGGTTGAAAAGTTCAAGGGGGCCGAATACTTTCGCAAGGCACTGTATATATATAAAATTGTTTTCATCTCTAATTTACCATGGATTTGCAGATATACATGTCTGAACATAATGATATAGCTGGGTTTAAGATAATGTAGATAATGTATTTGATGTATAAACATATGTTAATGTATAAACATAAAAAAATTGTGGCAATTTCCCATAGGAAATATATCAGGATCCTGTATTATAATAATAATAATAATAATAATAATATTAATAATAATATCAGGATATAGCTCAAACAAAAGCACTAATCTAATTCTTGTGACCACAAACTAACCAATCCCGGGTGGACGCCACACACCAAGAACAGCTCGGGGTACTCATGCTTTTTGCCCTGCCCTCAGGTCTTAGTCATGGATGAAACGCGTTGATCATGCACACCCCCTCTATTGCATTTGGATTGAAGCAAACAATATGTGTTACACCGCAGCATCTCTTTAACCACTTGCCTACCAGGTACGAACACCCCCTTCCTGACCAAGCCATTTTTCGAGCTTTCAGCGCTGTCGCATTTTGAATGACAATTGCGCGGTCATGCAAGGATGTACCCAAATAAAATTTTTATAATTTTTTCCCCACAAATAGAGCTTTATTTTGGTGGTATTTGATCACCTCTGCGGTTTTTATTTTTGCGCTATAAACAAATTAAGAGGGACAAGTTCGAAAAAACACAATATTTTTTACTTTTTATTATAATAAATATCCAATTTTTTTTTTTTAAACAAATTTTTTCCTCAGTTTAGACCGATATGTATTCTTCTACATATCTTTGGTAAAAAAAAATTGCAATAAGCGTCTATTGATTGGTTTGCGCAAAAGTTATAGCGTCTACAAAATAGGGGATAGATTTATAGCATTTTTATTATTATTTTTTTTTACTAGTAATGGCGGCGACTTGTGATTTTTATCGTGACTGCGACATTGTGGCGGACATATCGGACACTTTTGACACATTTTTGGGACCATTCACATTTATACAGCAATCCATGCTATAAAAATGCATTGATTACTGTATAAATGTGACTGGCAGGGAAGGGGTTAACACTAGGGGGCACTGCAGGGGTTAATATGTTCCCTATATGAGTGATTCTAACTGTGGGGGGAGGGGACTGACTGGGGGAGGGGACCGATCGGTGTCCCTATGTACAAGGGACACACCATCGGTCTCCTCTACTCTGACAGGACGTGGATCTGTGTGTTTACACACACAGATCCACGTCCTGCTCAGTTACCGGGCAATCGCGGGTGCCTGGCGGACATCGCGGCCACCGGGCACGCGCATCGGGTCCCCAGCTACGCGGCAGGCACGCGCGCACGCCTCCCGCGGGGCGCGTGTGCCCCCTAGTGGCCAAATATGATGGCGGCCCGCCACAAGAGCTGCACCGCCCCGCCGTCATTTGACAGTGGGCGGTCAGCTACAGGTTAAACTATGCATTTATATACTATATATGGCTCCACATATGTTTTTTTTTTTTTTTTTAAACTCAGATGTTTTTACTGTCTTTTGTAATAAAGATGTAGATTTTTTAATATCCGTTATTGGTTTTGGGTTACGGTACAAAGTCACATTTGTTTTCATTTCCCTCCCCTGGTGGGGGGTAAGGGGGAGAGGAGATTGAATATGTTTTTCTATGCATCCTTTATAGGAATAGTTTTTGTATTAGCTCATTCTACTTCATCCACATTAGACTTTCATGTTTCTATAGCTAAACAATGAAGTCAGGGTGGAACACCTCAGGAGTTGTGGCTTATTGTAGGAGCCAGGGCTGAGGGCGCTTTTTACCCCCTAAGTACCTGGAGCTGTTCTTCGTATGTGGCGTCTACCCAGAATTCTTCCTACTGCCTTGGATTAGCACATACGCCAGCACCTTATTTGATGTGGGTTATTAGAGTCATTCTATTGGCGCTTGGAGCAGTGCTCTATTAACACCTTGGTGCAGAGCACACGTAAATATGCAGCCTCTCAGCGGCTGGTCCTTGGCACTGAGTAGCCGCATATTTGTGTGCAATAGCGCCCATAGAACCCTGATGCTTGCGATCCAGAGTTTTTTGATCATGTGACCGCCATGACCACCATCACAAGTCCTGCCCTGCCTCGCCTCCCGGCATGCCAAATCCCTTAAAGGCTCGGCGGGAGCTGGCACCATGGGGTTAAGTATACACAAAGTAACAAATGATACTATTTGTGGATGATACCTCATCATTTATGTAATTCGAGAAATAATTAATTTGTGGCAATAAGTAACAAGGTAAATTTTCAAATTTTGTACAATTTAAGAACGACAGGCTTACGTCTTTCAGTTTTACCAAAATTTGATTTGCTTTTTCAACCATAGTACAACAAAAGCCTACTAGCTCCATCCAGATATAGTTTGCAGACCTGAGAAATAAAATAAATGTGTAATTTTATACAAATAAATGTAAAAAAAAAAAAGGTAAAAATTTCAACCATTAATTCATATAGATATTGAATATTTTATTTTACACAACATAACAACACAGAAGTTGTTGTTCTGTACAGAATTTGCCTAAAAATAAAGGCAACACCATTGTCACTCAAAAATAAATAAAGTCTGGTCTCTTAAAAAATATTTTGTTTTTTTCTTTTTACTAATTCTTCCATAACTGGTCTTTTTTTTATCATTTTTTTTGTATGTTGAAAGCTTGAAGGATTTTCCCATATGAAAGGCCTTTAAAGTGATCTCAGTCCCATTTATTTCTGCTGCGGCAGAACCAGGAAGCCAGTCCTACAGGAAAGGAAGGCACTGGTGCTGTTTTTATATTTTTATTCCACCATTTGCAAAATGTATCTTGTCTTGTATCACCACTGGAACGCCAACTTACGGGTGCAGGTGGCTTTTACACAACCCTGTTTGTAGAAGCCTAAAATGAAAACACTGATTTCCATTGATGGAATTTCCATGTATTCTTTTTTTTTTTTTTTTTTATTATTATTATTTAATTTTTTAGCAAGGTGTTTCCAAATAATTTAGTATTTTTCTCTTTATAATTGTTTGTCAAAAAGGAACTAATCACACAGTGCTTTCCAATATCCATTCGGAACTTGAACATGTTGCTTTTCCACTGTCCATGTCGGAACTATCAGACTGGCCCAAGATCCCATTCATAGACATGCTTCTTTTAGACCACAGTCCACCAGTGTGGTACGAGTTCACGTAACAATGGTACTCCATGATCTCACCATTTAAAGAGTACCTCCGCTTTACTCTAGAAGTGTCTGCAGGTAAGGTAAGAAACTTACTTGGTTTTGATTGTGCTCTTTTGTATGTTGGCGCTTCTTTAACAGATACAGCGGGACGACTAGCTAACCGAAGGGCGGTTGAATTATTCCTATTCGTGTTTTGGGACTCCATATTTAAAACTGTGTCCGTTTGCGAGTCTGCGGGTTTCGACGCAGTCTTTTTCTTCTGCTTAAGAGAAGAAGTATTTGAAGTCCACGTGTGAGGCGGAGCAGAGGTAGCGGCGGCGGCACCTTGGCTTGAGCAAGTGTCCGAAGTAGGTGCGCCACTGTCAGTAGACTTACAACACTGAGCACTGTCTTCATGCTCAACGATCTGCTTGGAAGCAGATGGCGGCACTGATGCACCGCAACCTTGGTTCTGGGATCCGTTCGTTTGTGAATATACGTTGCTGACTTTCGTCGCCTTGTGCTGCCCATTACCATTACAAACCTTATACCTAATCATGAGGATAATTATGAAAACAAGCACGGATGCAACAATAATCCCGCCTATGATAATTATCATGGTACCTCCCAAGAACTGGGACTGCATAAAATGGCAACGGACATAATCTTGCTCGGTTGTAAACTGGATGCAGCCGATAACTCTTGTAGCCGTGAGAGAGGTGATACCATCGTCGTAGATTGCCAAGACACACAGGTCGTAGACAGTTCCTGCAGCCAAGTTATTAACACGGAATGTCTTGCTAGTTGGAGGAATCATTCTAGAACAGATGGAGAAAAAAAAAGAACATTTGGATTAATGTCCACTAATGATTACACCAACTTACAAACTGAAATGTCATTTTTACATGTTCAGAATTGCTGATGATTAGGCTTTCAACAAGCCCTGAAGACCAAGACCTGACAATGACTGTGGGTCAAAAAAGTCCTGAATTTAATTAAGATGACTGGTAAAACTCTGAATATGGGCAAGATCCTTGGCAATGTCTGTTTCACTCTACAAGTGAGTCAAGGAAAAATAAGAGTATCCATTACACCATTTCTGCTGAATGCTGCGAAAAAATGTATCCCAAAATATTGGAAGTCTAAAGCCCCATACACACGGTCGGATTTTCCGATCGGACAATGTTGTCGTAAATTCCGACCGTGTGTAGGCTCCATCGGACTTTTTCCGTCGGATTTTCCGACGGACAAAGTTTTATCTCCTGCTCTCAAATTTTCCGACAACAAAGTCCTATCGAACTTTTTCCGATCGTGTGTAGCGAATTCCGACGTACAAAGTGCCACGCAAGCTCAGATCACATTATAAGACCAAAGCTATTGGCTACTAGCCTCTACGTAGTCCCGTCGTAGGCAACAAACGTCACCACGTTCAGAATGATCGGATTTTCCAACAACATTGTCCGACGGATTTTGTGGTCGGATTTTCCGACCATGTGTATGGGGCATAAGAAAACACCAACCATAATGGAATGGTTTAGAGATGTAGATATTACTAGATTAGTGGAAGAATTAATACATTTACAAAATCATTCCTATCCAAAATTCTATGGAACTTGGAGAAGCTGGCTTGATGAACAGCCTCTGATCTATATCAGATGTATGGACACTGAAACTGCATCAGATGAAGGGAGGAGAGGGAGAGGTGGAGGAAACCCACTAATTTGTAAAAAAGATAGTGGATAGGTAATTGACTGAGCTGACCTGAGCAACTGTCCTCCGCTGTTACCCGTTCCCCCTTCACCTTTTTTTTCCCCATACCATCCTTATGGTGTGGGGTAATTAATTGGGCAATCTAATCCTTTTTTGGTACTTACAGTAATTTGGAACAATGTATACCCTATATTGTCAAAAGTATTGTGACACCTGCCTTTACACGCACATGGACTTCAATGGAATTCCAGTCTTAGTCCGTAGGGTTCAATATTGAGTTGACCCACCCTTTGCAGCTATAACAGCTTCACCTCTTCTGGGAAGGCTGTCCACAAGGTTTAGAAGTGTGTCTATGGGAATGTTTGACCATTCTTCTAGAAGCGCATTTGTGAGGTCAGGCACTGATGTTGGATGTCGGGCTTGTCCCCTTTGTTCCAGTAAAGGAAACTCTTAAGGCGTCAGCATATCAAGGTATTTTGGACAATTTCATGCTCCTAACTTTGTGGGAACAGTTTGGGGATGGCCCCTTCCTGTTCCAACATGACTGTGTGCCAGTGCACAAAGCAAGGTCCATAAAGACATGGATGAATGAGTTTGGGGTGGAGGGACTTGACTGGCCTGCACCTCAACCCGATAGAAAACCTTTGGGATGAATTAGAGCGGACAATGCGAGCCAGGCCTTATTGTCCAACATCAGTGCCTGGCCTCACAAATGCCCTTCTGGAAGAATGGTCAAACATTCCCATAGACACACTCCTAAACCTTGTGGACAGCCTTCCCAGAAGAGTTGAAGCTGCAAAGGGTGGGCCAACTCAATATTGAACCTAACAGACTAATGCCGCGTACACACGGTCAGAATTCTCGTCGGAAAAAGCTCTGATGGTTTTCCCGTCGGAATTTTGACTGAATTTCGCTCAAACTGTCTTGCCTACACACGGTCACACCAAATTCCGACGGTCTGTAACACATAAAACACGTTCGACAGCACTATAGAAGGGAAGTTTAATGCTTCCGAGCATGCGTCGAATTGTTTCTGAGCATGCGTCGGAATTTTACGTGTCGGAATTGCATGCACACGATCGGAAAATCCGATAGAAAGGTTTTCCGTCGGAAAAATTGAGAACAGGTTCTCAATCCAAAGTCCGTTGGAAATTCCGACAGAAAAAGACAGATGGGCATACACACGGTCAGAAAATCCGTTGAAAAGCTCCCATCGGACTGTTTCCATTGGAAATTCTGACCGTGTGTATGCCGCATAAGACTGGGATACAATTAAAGTTTATGTGCGTGTAAAGGCAGGTGTTCTAATACTTTTGGTAATATATTGTGTGTTTAACTACAATCTATTGATGGTGTCTATGAACCCATATGGTTTTCTATTGTCTGTATTTCTTTTGCTTATTTTATGAAGGTTGCTAGGGTTTCTGATTGTACTGTATTGTTATGGTTACTTTATAAATTAATAAAAATTATTTATATACATTCTGGAACAGACAGAAAAAAAAACCTTGGATTAATGTCCACTAATTATTACACCAACTTACAAACTAAAATATCATTAGTACATGTTCAGAATTGCTGATGAGTAGGCTTTCAACAAGCCCGGAAGATGAAGACCTGACAATGACTGCGGGTTTTATTGGGGATTCTAATGAAACCGCTTGTTAGTGCAGAGAAAAAAAACTGATGACTTACTTGAACAGAATTCATTTATGACAGATTGGTTTTGAAAGGTGAGAATGTTACATTGCTTGACTTCTAAAAAAAATCCCACTTATCACATACGCCACAACACCACTTTTGCAGCTACACAGCTTGAAATAACGCAGAATAAAAAAAAAACGAATATGGCAAGAGATTGCCTTAAGAGAGTTTCTTTTGACTTTACTGAAACATATCATTTATACCTACGCTACTGTAATTTATACTTAGGCTGACAAGGAGCGTTTGATATAAAACAGATAAGTACAGTCAAGTGATGGTATAAAAAAGGATGATCGGTGCTTTTCAAATATTTTGAATGTTTTTTTTTTTCATCAAGGTGAGCTCTCATCAAAAGAAAAACAGCCTTGGTTTTAAAAATGTAATGGTTGTAAAACGCCAGCTACCTTCTTCTTCTTTTTTTTTTTTTTTTTTTATAAACACTTTATTGATTTTTCAAAAACATTTTCTTTACAAACACAAACAAACACAAAAAACATACACTATATTATCAAAAGTATTGGTACGCCCGCCTTTACACGCACATGAGCTGTGATGGCATCCCAGTCTTAGTCCGTAGGGTTCAATATTGAGTTGGCCCACCCTTTGCAGCTATAACAGCTTCAACTCTTCTGGGAAAGCTGTCCATAAGGTTTAGGAGTGTGTCTATGGGAATGTTTGACCATTCTTCCAGAAGCGCTTTTGTGAGGTCAGGCACTGATGTTGGAGGGGAAGGCCTGGCTCACAGTCTCCTCTCTAATCCATTCCAAAGGTGTTCTATTGGGTTGAAGTCAGGCCAGTCAAGTTCCTCCACTCCAAACTCGCTCATCCATGTCTCTATGGACCTTGCTTTGTACACTGGTGTGCAGTCATGTTGGAACAGGAAGGTGTCTTCCCCAAACTATTCCCACAAAGTTGGGAGCATGAAATTTACCAAAATGTCTTGGTATGCTATTGCCTTAAGAGTTCCCTTCACTGGAACTAAGGGGCCAAGCCCAACCGCTAAAAAACAGCTCCACACCATAATCCCCCCTTCCACCAAATGATTTAGACCAGAGCACAAAGCAAGGTCTATAAAGGCATGGATGAGTGAAGTTTGGGGTGGAGAAACTTGACTGGCCTGACCTCAACCCAATAGAACACCTTTGGAATGGATTAGAGAGGAGACTGTGAGCCAGGAAATCTCGTCCATATTAGTGCTCGACCTCACAAATGCGCTTCTGGAAGAATGGTCAAACATTCCCATAGACACACTCCTATGCCACGTACACAAGATCGGAATTCTCGTCGGAAAAAGCTCTGATAGTTTTCCCATCGGAAAAAGCTCTGATGGTTTTCCCGTCGGAAATCCGACGGAATTTCGCTCAAACTGTCTTGCCTACACACGGTCAAACCAAATTCCGACGGTCAATAACACCACGGCGTTCGACGACACTATAAAAGGGAAGTTTAATGCTTCCGAGCATGCGTCGAATTGTTTCCAAGCAAACGTCGGAATTTTGCGTGTCGGAATTGCATACACACGATCGAAAAATCCGATAGAAAGGTTTTCTGTCGGAAAAATTAAGAACAGGTTCTCAATCCAAAGTCCGTCGGAAATGCCGACAGAAAAAGACCGATGGGCATACACATCTGAGGAAAAGCTCCCATCGGACTGTTTCAATCGGAAATTCCGACCGTGTGTACGCGGCATTATACTTTGTGGGCAGACTTCCCAGAAGAGTTGAAGCTGTTATAGCTGCAAAGGGTGGGCCAACTCAATATTGAACCCTATGGAATAAGAATGGGATGCCATTAAAATTCATGTACGTGTAAAGGCAGGCGTCCCAATACTTTTAGTAATATAGTTTATTACATGTTAAAAAGCTGATCTACAATTGTACAACTAGTAGCAATTTTCAATCACGGAATATTCTTCTGTACACCAGTATTACAATAAATGAAATAAAAAATTAATAATAATATAATTTATCCTGATCTTTAACTAACTCCATCCTTTTTCTTATTTATTTTTTTATTGGTTCAATAATTTTTATTAGGTTTAGTGAACATAACAAAATCGACACCAGAATCACCCACGCAGGGGCTATGTAAGGAGCATTCAAAAGGTATGAAAAACACAGAAAGGTGCCAATGGAGAACAAACAAGAAAGGAAATAAATCGGGTAAGTGGAGAGCCCATATGGGGAACCCCTATGCCTAGTTCCATATAATTCAAAAAATTCTAAAGGCAGGGTAACCCCGTACAAAGTAAAAGAACATTTTTAAAATAGAGATTGGGTGGCTGAGACCCCAGGTGTGAAAGAGAGAGAAAGTAAGAAAAAGAACAGATGTGAGGAGAAGAGGAAAAAGGAAGGGGGAGGAAGGCGAGAACCATGGCCTCAGGAAAGCTAACCGACAGTCATAGATGGCCAATACTGGCCAGGTATAGAGAGAAAAAAAGCAAAATCAACCCAAGGCTACCAAATTTTGAGAAGCTTGGAATAGGAGTCCGTCAGGTTTCTTGACATCTGTTAATTAACCATGAGGGCCGTCAAACAGTCTTTAACACTTTGAAATGAGACTGTGGGTTTTCTCCAGGCCTGGGCAATAGTTTTCTTGGCTGACAGGAATAGGTACAATGCCAATTTCTGTTGGTGGGTAAAGAGGCCCAAAATAGGACAGTGTAATAAGGTCAATTTAGCATCCTTACAGATTGTAGAAAAAAAATAAAAAATACCAAAATAGCCAAATAGTCTCCAATCCTCATTTAACCCATAACTAGACAAAAAGCATAAAACACAAAATCACTTCCAGCACTCAGAGCTCCCCACCCCAGGCAAAGTGTACTGCAGACCATAGGTGACAAGGATGACATCTGTTAAGAATGCTCAGCCAATGCAGCCCTACAGGAGGGCATGGTCAGGACAAGGGTGGGCAGGAAGGATAGATGCTCTGGGCACTGTAGTAGCATGTGAGGTGGGGGAGGGCCACAAGGAGATTGAGGGGAGGGGATTTGTGTTGGAAGGGTGAATTTGGGGGGTGGCAAGGAGTAAGTATTATTCTAGGAGGGGAGGGAAATTTGAGGGAGGGTGCTAAGAATGGTGATTTAGGGAGCTTTGTGTAGGGAAGGGGAAAGAAGATTTGTGTTAGGAGGGGATATTTGGGGGGAATTTGTGCTGGGAGGGGAAAATTTGAAATGGGGGGGGGGGGGATAAGTACTAGGATGGGATGTTTTAGGGTTAGAGGATTTGTGCTTAGAGGAATGAATATTTTTTTTTTTGGGGGGGGGGGGCATTTGAGCTGAGGGGATTTGGGGGTTGGGGGAAAAGATTTGTGCTGAGACGGAGGATTTCAGCAGGGGGTGGATTTGTACTTGGAGGAGGGAGAATTTATGCTAATGGAGTAAGCATGCAGATTAGTGCTCAGTGTTTTTGTAGTGGGATTTTTGCTGACATATAATGCTCATACATCTTGGGGGGGGGGGATGGGCAGCTTGACATGTTCACCCTAGGCCCCAGATGACCTTCTCCCGGTACTGCAGGATGGCATAAACGCCTAGTGCATTACCAGAGAATTATTAAAAAACAAAAGTGTGGACAAAATAGATACTCCCAAAGGTAGAAGAAATAAACGCATAGACCATCACGGGACACGATCCAATCCAGGAATCGTGTGGCCTAACAAGCTCGCCAGCATAGCGGAACCACTTGCCAGGCCACGTGAGTCCTGGATTGGATTGTGTCTCGTGATGGTCTACCCTTTTATATCTTCCACCTTTGTGAGTGAGTATCTATTTTGTCCACACTTCTGTTTTCTAATAAATCTCTGATAATGCACTAGGCATTTGTGCTCTCCCATGTGTTTCCTTTTGTTGCTTCCAAAGACGGAGGTAAAAGATTAAGCCATTTTCTAAGTGGGCAC
This sequence comes from Lithobates sylvaticus, assembly GCA_028564925.1. NCBI lineage: Eukaryota > Metazoa > Chordata > Amphibia > Anura > Ranidae > Lithobates > Lithobates sylvaticus. The sequence goes on from CM053038.1 coordinate 72,141,628, forward strand.
TTTCTCACTCTTACTAACTACTTGATGACCAGTGTCATACCATTACGTTGCTGACTTTGAGTGGTTATACCGGGATGATATGCAGCTACAGGCATCATCCCGCTACCATTTTTTAGAGCCGACAGTCAGATCTCTTGTAAAAGCAATCCTCGTGGCTAACTAGTCGCTGGATTACTTTTACAAGCAGCGGGAGGGGACATCTCCCATTCGCCTTCTACGGCTTTATCAGGCTGACCCGGCTTCCACTGGATGATCATAGGGCGGACAAAGACCGTAGGGAACCAGAAGCAATAAGGTTACATCACTCTTGGTTTCCCCGGATGTAAATGGCGCAATTTAAAAAATTAATCTTGGTGTGATCAAATGCTTTTAAGAGCAGAGGAGTGATCTGGGGTCTTATAGACCACAGATATTTCCATAAAGAGAACCTGTCACATGCCTATTGCTGTCACAAAGGGTGTTTACATTCCTTGTGACAGCAATAAAAGTGATTAAAAAAATAAATAAAGTGACATTGTAAAATTAAAATGAATTAATAAATTAATAATAATAAAAAAAAATCAAAGTGCCCCCACCCCCCCTGTGCTCGCACGCAAAGGCAAATGTATGCTTCTGTACTACACGCACGCAAACGGCGATCGTCCCACACATGTGAGTAATCACCGCAAACATCAGATCATGGGCAGTAATTCTAGCACCAGACCACCTGTGTAAAATCGAAAGTGGTAACCTGTAAAGGCTTTTAAAGCATTGCCTATTTGTCATGGTTTCACCAGTGTGCGCAGTTTTAAAGCGTGACATGTTTGGCATCTATTTACTCGGCGTAATGTCATCTTTTAGATTTTACCACAAATTGGGCTATGTGTTGTGTTTTTTCGCATTATAATTCAAAAAAGTGTATATTATTTAACCCAAAAATTGCATTTGAAAAGCCGCTGCGCAAATACCGTTGACCGTTTGACATAAAAAAAAAGCAAAATTCACCTCTCTATGACCTCTACTTTGAAAAATATATAATGTTTAGGGAGTTCTAAGAAAGTTTCTATCAAAGAATACTGATTGTAAACAAAAAGTGCCAAAAAAAAGGCCTGGGGGTCATGTGGTTAAATAAATACAGGCCCATTCTGTACCGAATTTCCATGACTGACCCATTGACGCCCTCTCCCAATAGCTAAATAAAACTAGCATTGGGTCTTCTGGTAAGCTATAACCACAGATCTTAGATGCATAAACCAGGACTTGCTTTACAACTTTCTGCTGGTGTAGCAGTGCCACTTGAAGTGCCGGGCATCCAAGGGTTGACTTTGTTGTCTGCCTTTATTTTCTGTACATGCTTTCCCAATTTGGGGTTTTGGTAAGGAGACATCTTGGTTGGTGACTGTGCATGATTATCTGCTGGTTGATGTTTTCTTTCTGGTAAGGAGGCACCCTATAAGTTGGTTGCTCACGATCCATATGGACACACTTTACTTCCACTGGTCTGATTAAAGGGGAGAATTATAGAAGGATATTCTTTATTTATGCGGTTTTATATTTTCTGGCATCTGGTAAGGAGGCCTTCTATGCGGTGGTGGTGCACAAATAAATTTAATAATTTTATTTTGGTCACAGGTGTCTTTCTATGAACCAGCTTTCTGACACCATTTCTTCACTAAATCTTTTTGAGATTTAATTGTTTTTGCATAGTTTAGCAGTATTATGCTATGGTGCCTTTTTTTGTTTTTTTGGTAATGTGCAACTGTGCCCTGTGAGTATTAAATCTGGGAAGGAACGGAAAATACACTGCATCACTTTGCCATATCTTCTCCATATCTTCTCCTAAAAACCCGGACCATCAACCCGGGCTGGGTTAAAGCCATATGCGATTTTATGGCTTACATCTGGTAAGCATGTTTTCTATAAGAACATGAGTCAATATTGTGAAGAGTATTGTTTCTGGAGAAATTATTCCCATTAAGAGAGACTTTTTATTCACTGAGTGGAAAAAATCTCTATTCATATTAGGACTCTAATGCGGCGTACACACGGTCGGAATTTCCGATGGAAACAGTCCGATGGGAGCCTTTCATCGGATTTTCCGACCGTGTGTATGGTCAACGGTCTTTTTCTGTCGGAATTTCGGACGGACTTTGAATTGAGAACCTGTTCTCAATTTTTCAGACGGAAAACCTTTCTATCGGATTTTCCGATCGTGTGTAGGCAATTCCGACACGCAAAATTCCGACGCATGCTCGGAAACAATTCGACGCATGCTCAGACGCATTAAACTTCCCTTTTATAGTGCTGTCGAACGTGTTATGCCGCTGTGTTATTGATCGTGTGTAGGCAACACAGCTTGAGTGGAATTCCGTCAGAGTTTTTTCTGACGAGAATTCCAATCGTGTGTACGAGGCATTACAGCGCGATTTTTTCCTTTACATTTTATTTGCATTTTATTTTATAAAAACAATTATTGCAGCTATATTTAGAGTCTCTAAATTTTTTAATTTTTATTTTTTGCTTGTTCGATTAGCGCAGTTTTTTTTACCCTTTATTTTTGCCTTTATTTTCTGTCCTGCTCAAGCAGTGAAACATAAGTTTAAAACTTTTTAATGTGATAAAGGGAGAGTGAGTCTACCTAAGAAAGTTTTGATTGCCTGATCCCTTATAAATCTGGACTGGGTTTTCCAAAAAAATATACTTTTCCTCACCAGTATCCTTGTTCTTTGAGGGTAGAGATTACACTGGACTGACTCAATCAGTCACTGTTTGTAGATAGGAGGTCAACAAGGCAGGTTGGAAGGGTTTCCTTCCAAAGATCGGTGCACGGTCTTTTTTGGCATGGTGGGGGGCCATGTTGGGGGCCTGGGAAGCTACCTCGGGGTGCGGCCTGATGGTTGCTTCCATGTGTGATCAAGAAAAGGTGGGTGTAAAGGAGAGCCGGTGTCCAGTAGATGTAAATATAAAAACATTTTATTAAGAGTACAGATGATAAAGATAAAGCCAATGCGTTTCGGGGGGACAATGGACTCCCCCTTTCTCATGGCTGCTGACGAATGTTATCGGGAAAGGATCCTGATTAGGTCTGTCTGTGAATTATAGATTGGATCAATGCTGCCTCTGAAGCCACAGCCGGCATTCGGACAATCATCGATCTGGTCTATACATCACAAACAGACCTAATCAGGATCCTTTCTCAATAACATTCATCAGCAGCCCTGAGGAAGGTCCTTTGTCCCCCCGAAATGTGTTGGCTTCACCAGTATCCTTGTACCAATCTGGAAAACAGAACTTCATTTGTTTCAGTTTTTGCAAAAATCTTTCTTCCATTTGGGTCCTATATCTAGACAATTGTTGAGGCAAGGTTTATACAGTACTTATGAATGTAGCCGGTGATTACAATGTTTATTTATTTGGGCCTAATCATATCAAATAAAACACACAATTAAAGTCAAGTCAGATATGATGCAAGAGTTGACTATAAAAACTGCCTTTTATGTTACAATTTCTTCCCACACAGAATTTAATGCTTTTCTCGGGATCCTGCCAGCGAACACCTGGAATATTTACGGTCAGTGAGTAATGCAGATTTCTTTCTGCTTTATAAATAAATTCATGACCTTAATTTAAGGATACAACTCAACATGCGTTTTACCAGTACCAGAAGGGGGATTATTTTATAGGTACTGGAGACAGTAATAATGTCCTTCTCATCAGAAGGATTTGTTGCCCTTTTTTTTTTAATTATTTATTTGTATTTTTTCTTTTAATAATATATATTATACCCCCTTTCAAAACCTGTAGCTTCTCTTGGATTGAAAGATTCCAGATTAGTACAACATGGATAATATTTTTTTTCTTCCTTTTTTTTTTCTCTCGTTGCTGTCATCCTCTTTTCATACCCTCTTTTACTGAGAAGAACCAGGATTTAATGCTAGGGGGTTTCTGTTTTTTTTTTTTTTTCTAGTGGTTTTATTTCATTTGTTATTTGTATTTAAATATAAGTAGAAAAAAACAAGGTATTTATAAACATTAAAATTTGTATGATGCGTAAGTAAAGAAGGAATACACATTCATATATGTTAATGTTCTCCCAATTGGAGATGCTTATTATGGAGCTTTGATTCAATAAAGATATTTAAAAAAATAAATATAACATAGAGATCTGCAAGAAGCTGATACTGGGTCAAGTGCAGGAACGTACGTTGATTGTAGTTACAAAAATACATCCAATGGTGTTATACTTGACTTGATACAAAGGATACATATCTTTATTAGTTTAGTTTTTTAGTTACACTGTCCCTTAAAAAAAAAAAAAGAGACAGTGTAAATAAATAAAATAAAAAATGATCACTTTTATTCCAATTACAAGGAATGTAAACATCCCTTGTAATATAAATAAAGAAGACAGGTCCTCTTTATGGAGACATCTGGGGTCAAAAAGAGCCCACATCTTTTCTTTACCTTTAAAAGCAAAAGATCAAAAAAACAGCATTTACTTCCACCCTGGGCTAGAAGTGATGTCATGACCTTGCCCCCAGTCCTCCAAGGCCATAGAGTCTCCCAAAATGGAAGCACATGCATTTTAATGGAACAGGGGTGCACTGAACACCCAGCACACAACACTATGGCAGCAAGGATCTCAGTGCATTGCCTAAACCATATAATCAAAATACAAACAAGTGGCCACTGCCCCCACTTAATAACTGGTCTTTGCAGCAAGGAGCAGTGTAAGGGGGGCATATGTCAAACAGGTACAAGGAGGGGTGGGCTCCTTCCAGGCTCACCTGTCCCCCACTTTTCTGTTAAAATGCATGTGCTTCCATTGTGTAGAATCTCAGAAGATAAAGGACTACAGGAAACAGAGTGCGTTGGCGGGGCCTGCAGCTTACGATTGTATTTGCAAATGTGTGCAGACCAAAACCCTGTTCTTAACATATACTGTTATGCCCCATACACACGGTCGGATTTTCCGACGGAAAATGTCCTATCGGACAATGTCGTCGGAAATTCCGACCGTGTGTAGACTCCATCGGACTTTTTCCGTCTGATTTTCCGACGGACAACGTTTTATCTCCTGCTCTCAAATTTTCCGACAACAAAGTCCTATCGGACTTTTTCCGATCGTGTGTAGCGAATTCCGACAGACAAAGTGCCACGCATGCTCAGATCACATTACAAGACCAAAGCTATTGGCTACTAGCCTCTACGTAGTCCCGTCGTAGGCAACAAACGTCACCACATTCAGAATGATCGGATTTTCCGACAACTTTGTCCGACTGTGTGTATGCAACACCAGTGTCGGACAAAATCCGTCGGAAAAAATCCGATGGATTTTCCGACCGTGTGTACGGGGCATTAGACCGGTCAATTTGGTGGGTCGCTGGCTGGTTGGTAAGTTTGAGCTTGGAAATCTCTTTGTATTTGTTTGACATACCTCGCTCTTCCAGGGCTCCTTGCTGCAAAGACCAGTCTTACGTGGGGGGCAGTGGCCACTTGTTTGTATTTTGATTATATTGGTCAGGCAACGCACTGACATCTTTTTCTGCCATAGTGCTATCTGCCGGGTGTTCAGTGTGCCCCTGTACCTTTAAGGAGGTGTGGGCTCCTTCCAGGCTCACCTGCCCCCCCCCCCCACTTATCCATTAAAATGCATGTGCTTCCATTGTGGAGACTCTCAGAAGGTAGAGGTAGGACTACAGGTATTTGCCAATGTGTGCAGACCAAACCCCTGTTCTTAACGCATACTGTTAGACTGGTCAATTTGGTTGGTCGCAAGCTGGTTGGTAAGTTTGAGCTTGGAAATCTCTTTGTATTTGTTTGATAGAAGTCCTGTCAAACTAAGCATAAACCTACTCCTGCCCCCATCCTAAGCCTTACACCAGGTTTTCTCAACCAGGTTTCCATGGAACCTTTGGGTTCCTCCATAGGTTGCTAGGGGTTCCTTGAGCAATGAGTAATTTTTGCCTCTCAGATAAGTTCCCACTGACACCATTGATCTTTTTAGCTATCTGTAAGGGGGGAATTTTTCCCAATGACCATCAGTGTAAGGATCATTCTTCCCACCGACTATCACAATAATGTATCATGAGTTGTAGACATCAGCATTTTTTAGCAGCAGTTAGCAGAAAGTTATTTCAAGGGTTCCTCTGTGATGAAAAGGTTCAGAAAGGCTGCCATATGCTAACTGCCCTGTACAGGAAAGATGTGTATACTTACCTAATGTAAGGGCGCTCCATCAGCTTCAGAGGAGAGGAGAGAGCAGCGAAAACGGCTGCAGAGCCTGGGCGGTGACTTCACCCATAGACTTACTATGTGGCATCTGTTGTCCCCTGTCCCTCCTCTCCCCTGAAGCCACTAGGAGCCAATCATGTGACCGGACTGGAGTGCCCTTCGATTGGGCAGGTATGCACATCTTTCCTGTTAGTATAGGACTTAGAATGGGGGTGGGAGTAGGATAAAGCTTAGTTAGGTGTTAACAGGACTTCCACTTTAAGTCTGAAAGTGTGGCCAGAAAGACTAAACAAAGTGATAAAAAGGATAAAGGATTATGATTATAAAATAAACTGTAATTCAGGAAATGTAAAGCGATGATACAATGTTATTACATTATATGATATAACATTTTGTTATGAGTTATGTTCTTCATTTCAGGCTCTAAAATCCAAGCAGATGGTGTTATTTTATGTTTCTGCGTGAGTTGATTACCCAGCATCCTTTGGGCTGTAACCTTTTGTAAAGCCTGACAATATTTGCACATATTCCCTCAGACATGGTCATATTTTTTTTTCTGGGAGGACAAAGGCCAACTGCTATTAATTTTAGTACTTAGGGACATACTGAAGGTTATTAATCCTCACTGTAGAATGCAAAATAATAGATGAATAGAGATAAAATGGTAAAGGGTTGCAAAACATAACACTTTTATAACAGAAGTCCTATGAGGAATTAAATTATTATTATTATTTATTATTATTATTATTATTATTATTATGTTATTAACAATAATATAATAATAATAATAATTCTTATCATTAATATTAGCAGTAGCAGCATCCGTAGTGTTATTAAGAGCAATATTATTGTTAAAATACTAATCATTTAAAAAAAGTCAGCACTACACTCTGAGAAGAGCAGCTAGACTTCTGTAGTATACTGTCCCTTAAACTTTTAAAAAATCACATAAATTGCAACACTTTAAATACCATAAAATGTACGTGAATAAAACCAAATAATATGTGAAATGTGAAATTACTGAATTTCACATATTATTTAATTTCATTCACGTATAATTTATGGTATTTAAAGTACTGCAATTTATATGATTTTTTAATAACAACAACAATAATAATAATAATAATATTATTAATAATACAATACTACTACTACTAATAATGATAATTACCATCATCATCATCATATTGTTATTATTATTATTATTATTATTATTAACAACAACAATACAACAATAATAATAATAATAATAATAATTATTATTATTATTATTATTATTATTATTATTATTAATGTTATTATTTTGTTGTTATTAACAACACTACAATAATAATACAATTAATAATAATAATAGTAAAAATAATAACAATAATAATAATAATAATGTAGCACCCTGATGTTTAGGCAGGGTTGCCCCTAAATTTACCTGCCAGGTGTAGTTACCTTGGCTCATTGTTAGGGATCAATTGATTTCACCCTAAGTCTGGAATTGCTGCACTTCTCTCTTCTGTCGCTAGATGGCCGGGTATCTGGTGACATTAGATAAGACAAAGTCAAAGCAAGGACAGATTAGGAGTATATGGGGCATCTCAGCCAATGGGCAAGGATTTTCCTAAATCCCTTGACCTGCTGGGAGAACCTATATATTTGGGTGGAGTCAGGTGATCTTTGTTCTGTGCCACCTGGACAGCTGTTTGGGTGGATGTGTGTTGTATTGCCCGGGCTGCTAGGCCAGAGATTGGGCCTATCCCGGCATATCTGGCTGCTAGGCTGTCTTAGGGCCTATCCAGAAGCAAGAGAGAGGCAGCGTAGGGTTGGGACTACGGCTTGCAGTCCAACCAGTAGTGACGGTTCTGCCAGCCGGAGAACCTGTCGTGGTCAGAGGTAGAAGGGAAGCTGTAAGAATATAATAATAATAAGATAATAATAAGAATAATAAGAATAATTTTAATAATGTTATCAACAATACAATAATAATAATATTAATAATATAATGCCACTGATGATGATGATGTTAATTATTATTATTATTATTATATACCTTATTAATTTATTCATACTTTGTATTAACAGCATGTTTTGAAATTAGAACTTGTTTCTTGTGCATCCTGAACATTGTATTCAGCTGTTAAATCATGATTTCTAGAAATGTAGGGTCCTGTTTTTACCAGGGAATGCACCCAGGTATATCAATCATTCAGTATTCATGTCTGTAGCAGTTGGGCTATCATTGTTTGTTGGTGTCATTACAGACAGTGTTCATTCATTAAAGAGGACCTGTGCTGTGCTGTGGAAGGTGTGCCCACAAAAGACAAGCATGGAGCAAAGAACTAATCACTAGCATTGCCCATAGGCTCCCTGCAGATGATCTTTTCCTCATCACTGACCTACCATACCTTGTTATGCCCTGCATCTCTGTGTGGAGGTTACCATCTTGGTAGATGCAAGGCTTTGCTTCCTCATGCAAGAGCTGTACCTCTGAAGATTTGTTGACTGGCAAGGTAATGATCAAGAAACATCGGGAGAATTGGAGAAAGCACAGGTCTGCAGATATGTATGCAACTATGAAGCTACAGGGGTGCCCATAGTTCTTTATTTAAGGTATTATAAACAAGAAGGGTACAATTTGCCAAAGATTTGCCACATGTGATAAGTGTCCCGCCATAATTTGTGGAAAATGATTGCCCTCTGCTGCAAACTAGAATTATTGCACAGTTTCTTGATAATCAGGTTCCATATATAAAAAAAAAAAAAAAAAACCCTGATACATTTTTTTACAATTTACAAAAAAAGAAATTCAAATACATGTTTTATTTTTTAAATTATGCAAATTATAAAAATAAAAAAAACCTTACCTGTAAACAAGGGAGTCATCGTAGGTGCCATTGTACTGTATTTGAAACATCCGTATTCCCGGTATATTCCTTTGAAGACTGAATTTAATGAGTACAGTGGAGGATGTTGCCTCGGCCACCACCACCTTTTTGTCTTGGCTTATTTTTGTATCCCCATTGCTACTGCTGGCATTAGACCCCGACTTGGTGGAGGTGGAAATATCAGATGATCCAGGGTCTGGCTCATGGATATGATTTGTACTGTTCACTAGATGCGGGAGTTTAATTATATGGAGTTTGATAGTCTTTGTTGTCTCTCCAGCTGGGTTAGAAGCAATACATGAGAAAGGCCCACCATCCTTGACTGTGGTTATCAGGATGTCCAGTGTTCCGTTATCGTAGACAAAAATCCGCGTCCCGTTGGATATTAGCTTTCCTTCTGGTGATATCCAGTGGACTGCTGGCTCAGGATCTCCAAGGGCTTTGCATTTTAAAACGGCTTTTTGTCCTTCTAAAACTTCAACGTCTGGCGTGTATCTGGTAATAAGTGGTGGCTCGCACAAAAAATCTTCTTCGGTGATGGACCAGAAATACCGTCCCGACAGAAGAGGCGGAGAAGCACATGTCTCCAAGTCGTCCTCTCGCATAAGGCGCCTCAGCCATAATAATTCACAATTGCAATGTAATGGATTCCCACCAAAACTCAAAGCAAATGCGGAAGGACTTATTATACCTGAGGTTGCTAGCACCTGAGCTCTCTGGAAGAGAGGGTCTGGTGGTAATTTTTGAAGTTTATTAGATGTTACATCTAATCTGTTTAGCTTGTGCAAGTGTGAGAATGTCCCCTTAGGGATGTGCTCAATCATGTTGTGATCTAGACTAAGTGTGTGCAAACTAACCATTTTTTCCACTGCTTCCCATGGAATAGTTTCAAGGTTGTTGTAGGACAGGTCAAGCTCCTCCAAAGCCAAAACATCATCAAAGGCTGTTGGTGAAATCAGTATTAATTGGTTGTTGTTGAGTATCAAATGATGGAGATTGGAAAGCCCACTAAAGATGTCATTGGTGACTTTAGTCAATCGATTGCTGTTCAAATGTAATGCCCTTAAATTGCGCAAGTCGGCAAACGATTGGGGGGTGATGTAACTGATTGTATTCCGTGACAACGTCAGGTCCACTAGACTTGTCATGTTAGCAAAATCCTTCCGTTTTATATTTGTTACAAAATTATCAGCTAGGCGTAGCTCTACAGTCTTTCTGTTGATGTTCGGAGGGATGAAGAGTAAGCCTTTCTTGTCGCACAAGGTTGCAAGGTTTGGAGATAAATTTTGACAGGTACAGCGCTTGGGACAGATCTCAGCTCTCACCGCCATGCCAATGAACAACAGATAACCAAACAGTTTTTCCATTGTAGATCAGGTTAAAAAGCCTAAAAAGAAAAAGAAAAAAGTGTCAATGGAACTTCAAACCCATAGTGTAGACTTTATTTGAATGTTTACAACTTTTTATTGAGGTATACAAATATATTCATCACAAAATTACATAGTTACATAGTTTGTAAGGTTGAATAAAGACAATAGTCCATCCAGTTTAACCTGTGTTGGTGGGTGTGCATGTAGAAAATAATTTCCCATATCCCTGTATATTGTTTTCGCTAAGATGGACGTCAAAAAGTCTTTTAAAACTATCAATACTTCCTGCCGACACCACCGATTGTGGAAGAGAGTTCCACATCCTTACCGCCCTGACAGTGAAAAACCCCCTACACAGCTTTAAGGTCAAACAGCTTCTCTTCCAGTCTCATCATGTGGCCCTGTGTCTTCGTACACTCCCTGAGACTGAAAAGTTTCATACTTACTCTGGGATCACCGTTGAGATATTTGTGTATCGCTATCATATCTCCTTTCAAGCGTCTCTTCTCAAGTGAGAATACATTTAGTGCTTGTAGCCATTCCTCATAATTGAGGTCCTCAAGTCCCCATGTAGATAAGAAAAAGTACATTGACAACACAAATACAAATATGCAGGGCTTATTTTCAGTGGGAATGCGGGGGAACACAGTTCCTGTACCTCCAGCACTGAATATATGTAATGTCAAGGGGTGTGCTGTAGGGTCTATTGATAGTGGCTGCTGGGAGATCTATTGTCACTGGTGGGGATCTGTTTTTGTGTGAGGGTCTGTTGTTGCTGGTGGAGGATATATTGTTGTTGGGGGCCTTATGTTGTTTGTAGGGATCTAATGTTGAGTGAGAGGTCTATGGTTGCTGAAGGGTATATTGATGCAGGCTGCTGGTAGATCTGTTGTTGCTGCTGGGAGTTCTACTCTTGCTGAGGTGGATCTTTTGTTTGTGGGGGTGGTATTTTGTTGTGGGTGGTCTATTGCTGCTGGGTGTGTGTGGGGGGGGGGGGCGGTCTTTTTGCTGTGTATATATACACACGGTCGGAATTCTCGTCGGAAAAAGCTCTGATGGTTTTCCCGTCGGAATTCAGATGGAATTTTGCTCAAACTGTCTTGCCTACACACGGTCACGCCAAATTCCGACGGTCAATAACACCACGCCTTAAAAAACGTTCAACTGCACTATAAAAGGGAAGTTTAATGCTTCTGAGCATGCGTCAAATTGTTTCCGAGCATGCGTCGGAATTTTGCGTGTCGGAATTGCATACACACGATCGGAAAATCCGATAGAAAGGTTTTCCGCCGGAAAAATTAAGAACAGGTTCTCAATCCAAAGTCCGTCGGAAATTCCGACAGAAAAAGACCGATGGGCATACACACGGTCGGAAAATCCGATGAAAAGCTCCCATCGGACTGTTTCGGACTTGGTCTTTTTGCTGTGTGGGGGAACTATTATTGCTGGGGTGGGATCCATTGCTCCTGGAGGGACCTATGGATGCTGGGGAGTCTAATGTTCTTTGTCCCTTTCTCTTTCTCTTGCTGTATATATAGCGATAACCAGCTTCAATTGGTGGAGCATTAACCGCTTGCTGACCGCTTCACGCAGATATACTTCAGCATAAGGGCACGTACAGGCAGAATCACGTACCTGTACGTTGCCCTTTAAGAAGCGGCCTGCGGGCGTGCGCCCGCGGCAAGCTCCGTGAGTATGATTACGGGTCCCGTGGACTCACGGAGAGGCAGAATGGGGAAATGCTGATGTAAACAAGCATTTCCCCATTCTGCCTAGTATCAGGACACTGATCACAGCTCCCTGTAGTTGGGAGCGGTGATCAGTGTTGTGTCACACGTAGCCCCTCCCCCCCACAGTTAGAATCATTCCCTAGGACATACTTAACACCTGCAGCACCCCTCCTGGTTAACCCCTTCACTGCCAGTCACATTTACACAGTGATCAATGCATTTTTAATCACACTGATCGCTTTATAAATGTGAATGGTCCCAAAATAGCGCCAAAAGTGTCCGATCTGTCCACCCTAATGTTGCAGTCTCGATAAAAATCGCTGATCGCCGCCATTACTAGTAAAATAAAAATATTATTAAAAATGACATAAATGGGTTACTGGATTTATAGGTTTCTGAGGCTCTAATTGGCTTCAAAAAGGTTGTGCTCGGGGGGCAGAGCACTGCGCCCCGAACCCCCAAACTTGTGACATTAGCGATTTAATATTCGCTATTGTCTTCCGGCTTCTCCTTCCGGGCCAATCAGGACAGGAGGCAGATCTTAAGACCAGATTAGCCGAGAAGAGAAGCCTGGGAACCTGTGAACATGGATGGGGTGAGTGCGAACCTGGCGGGGTTTTTTTTGCCGCCCCCCCCCCCCCAAAAAAAAGTACCAGCCGCCACTGTTTGAGACCAGCAGAATGAGTGTGTAGGTTATGGGTGCTCAACTTGTGGCCCTCCAGCTGTTGCAGAACTACAAATCCCATCACACCTCTGCCTTTGAGATTCATGCTTGTAACTGTCAGTGGCTTGCAATGTGTCATGAGACTTGCAGTTCCACAACAGCTGGAGGGACACAGGTTGAAAACTCATGGTGTAGGTGTCCACACCCATTATAATCAAGGACCTGTCTGTAGTTCAGGCCTCTGCCTGGGAGACAAGAGGTTTTTCCAGCCCAGGTCAGGGTGTGGGCCAATGCAGTAGGGAGCTGGGCGCAGAGGTTGCACTAGAACACAACGAGTTGGTTGGTCTATGGGACAACGGAAATTAGTTGGTCTATGGGACCAGACCAAGGGTCTAGGCTTGAAACCTGAGCAGCAGCGCTGCAAGAGAGAGCCACGTATTTTTGTGATTGAAGTGATTGTGGAAAGGACAAACTTTTTTTATTTTAACTGTTACTTATTTTTCAAATTAAGGTGGGCCAACAAGCCCTAAAACAGAACTACCTGGCTGGAGTGAACTCAGGGAGCAATACAACTTGAGAAAACAAAAAAACAAAAAACAAATAGAATACCGTATGTATTATAATGAGCATGAGCCTGCAAGGTGAAGGCTATTTCATATGCACCAAGTCAGGAGTGAAGGTAAGAAATTACTATAAGTATGGTCATTATCCTCTATTAAGTTTTAAAGTCTGAAGAGAAAACTATTGCCCTTCAAGCCTGCAATGAAACTAATTTCTGTAAGAGGTGATATCACGAACCCAGTCACAGGAGACTACGCATGCTGAGTAATTGTTGAGAATTTAGGAAATGTAAAGACTAAAGACTGAATGGGACATAAGGAATCTTTTCAAATCAATTAAATCCTTATTTTCAATGGGGTATAATTGTGATGTGTCCACCACTGAAGGTGCCATTACAATAATATCCTTTCCCATTGAATTTTGATGACTTCTGAATGAAAAGCAATTGAAAACAAATGCATATTTCATCAATTTGATTTAAACATTTTGGTATTGAGAAAGACAAAAGGAAATATGGAAATTGAGGGAACAATAAGTTCTAAAAGCCTCAGACCTTTTATCTTTTAAGCAGCTTAATGTGTAGATGTATCCAAATGCAAAAATTGGGAAAATTAGCTCCCTTTTTTCAAACTCTTTTGGCTGTAATGCCATTGCATATACTGTATTACCTGAATATATAAAATATAAAAAAAATAAAAAAATAAAAAGAGCCTTATTCTTATGCCGCGTACACACGGTCGGAATTCTCGTCGGAAAAAGCTCTGATGGTTTTCCCGTCGGAATTCAGACGGAATTTCGCTCAAACTGTCTTGCCTACACACGGTCACACCAAATTCCGATGGTCAATAACACCGCGCCTTAAAAAACGTTTGACTGCACTATAAAAGGGAAGTTTAATGCTTCTGAGCATGCGTCGAATTGTTTCCGAGCATGTGTCGGAATTTTGCGTGTCGGAATTGCATACACACGATCGGAAAATCCGATAGAAAGGTTTTCCGCCGGAAAAATTAAGAACAGGTTCTCAATCCAAAGTCCGACAGAATAGAAATTCCGACAGAAAAAGACCATGGGCATACACACGGTCAGAAAATCCGATGAAAAGCTCCGATCGGACTGTTTCCATCGGAAATTCCGACCGTGTGTACGCCGCATTACAGTATGTGGTAGAGATGTGGTCATTTTGGATGTCAAATTTCAATTTAGTTTTAATAATACTCTTTTGACTAAAATGCTATTTTTAGTTTTAGTTGTATTCTAGTCATCTGAATTGTTTTAACTTTAGTTATATATATTTTTTTAAATTAAATTGTTTTTATTTCCCCAACAAAAATAATTGTAAATTTTTCCAATGCACAAACATAATGTCTTTTGTTCAGCACAATCATTATACATATTATTCACGTAGGTGATAGCCAGAAGTCCTTAGTCAATTATAAAGACCGTTACAATGTAGCAATACAGTAGATCTTTTGGGGTATCAATATATAATTTGCTATTATACAGATTTGAAGAGAATGAGCTGTATGGTTTAGGTCCAGTAGGGTGGTACGTTAAAGAAGGAGATGTGAACTTTAGTTATATATTAGTTGAATAAAATCAATTTAATTTAGTTGAGGAAAATATTTTAATCCACAAAATTTACAATGAATAAAAGAAGGCATTAAGTCAAATAAACATGTCAAGTCTTAAAACGAAGTGCGTCTGTGAAATCATGAAGCACTAAAGTACTCAAAATTATTCATAGGCAATGCTTTAAAATCCTTTACAGGTCATCGGGTTAGAGTTAGATACAGTGCCTTGAAAAAGTATTAAAAGTATTAGTAGTACCTGTTGAAATTTTCCACATTTTGTAAAGTTACAACCAAAAACGTAAATGTATTTTATTGGGATTTTATGTGATAGACCAACACAAAGTGGCACATATTGTGAAGTGGAAGGAAAATGATAAATGGTTTTCAATTTTTTTTACAAATAAATATGTAAAAAGTGTGGGGGGCATTTGTATAGCGCCCCCCCCCCCCCGAGTCAATACTTTGTAGAGCCACTTATCTTTCACTGCAATTACAGCTGCAAGTCTTTTTGGGGAAGTCTCTACCAGCTTTGTACATCTAGAGAGTGACATTTTTGCCCATTCATCTTTGCAAAATATCTCAAGCTCTGTCAGATTGGATGGAGAGCATCTGTGAATAGCAAATTTCAAGTCTTGCCACAGATTTTTCAATTGGATTTAGGTCTGGAGTGGACTGTGACTGGGCCATTCTAGCATGAATATGGTTTGATCTAAACCATTCCATTGTAGCTCTGGATGTATGTTTAGGGCTGTTGTTCTGCTGGAAGGTGAACCTCCACCCCAGTCTCAAGTCTTTTTCAGACTCTAATGCCCCGTACATTCCGCCAGCAAAAGTTCAGATGAGAGCTTTTGGTTGGAAAATGTGACCGTGTGTATGCTCCATCGGACTTTTGCTGGCGGAATTCCAGCCAGCAAAAGATTGAGAGCAGGTTCTCAATTATTTCAGTCGGAAAAATTTTCGATCAGAAATTCTGATCGTCTGTTCCAAAACTTGCAAAATTTCTACACATGCTCGGAAACAATTCGACGCATGCTCAGAAGCATTGAACTTCATTTTCTCGGCTCGTCGTAGTGTTGTATGTCACCGCGTTCTTGACGGTCAATAGTTCAGCTTGAGCGGAATTCCGTCGGAAAAACCATCCAAGCTTTTTTGTGTGTACGTGGCATAACAGGTTTTCTTCTAAGATTGCCCTGTATTTGGCTCCATCCACCTTCCTATCAACTCTGACCAGCTTTCCTGCTAAAGAAAAGCATCCCCACAACATGATGCTGCCACCACCATGTTTCACAGTGGGGATGGTGTGTTCAGGGTGATGTGCAGTTTTAATTTTCTACCACACATAGCGTTTTGCTTTTAGGCAAAAATGTAAAATGTTGGTCTCATCTGATCAGTGCACCTTCTTCCACATGTTTTTTGTGTCCCCCACATGGCTTCTTTCAAAGTGAAAACAGGACTTCTTATGGCTTTCTTTCAACAATGGCTTTCTTCTTGCCACTTTTCCATAAAGGCCAGATTTGTGGAGAGCACAACTAAAGCCCCATACACACGCTCGGATTATCCGAGGACCAGGTCCGTCGGATCACGTACTTTGTCCGATGTTGGTTTTGCGTACACACGGTCGGACAAAGTTGTCGGAAAATCCGATCATTCTGAACGTGGTGACGTTCGTTGCGTACGACGGGACTACGTAGAGGCTAGTAGCCAATAGCTTTGGTCTTGTAATGTGAACTGAGCATGCGTGGCACTTTGTCCGTCGGACAACCGTACACACGATCGGATTTGGTGTGATCGGACCGTGTTGTCGGCAAATCTATCCAGCAGGAGATAGGACTTTGTCCGTCGGACAATCCGACGTACACTGTCCGATGGTGCATACACATGGTCTGATTTTTCAACAACATTGTCCGATCGGACAGAATCCATGCAAAAATCCGACCGTGTGTATGGGGCTTTATAGTTGTCCTGTGGACAGATTCTCCCACCTGAGCTGTGGATCTCTGCAGCTCCTCCAGAGTTACCATGGACCTCTTGGCTGCTTCTCTGATGAAAGGTCACCTTGCCTGGCCTGTCAGTTTAGGTGGACGGCCATGTCTTGGTAGGATTGCAGTTGTGCCATACTCTTTACATTTTCGGATGATGGATTGAACAATGCTCCGTGAGATGTTCAAAGCTTGGGGTATTTTTTTATAACCTAACCCTGCTTTATACTTCTCCACAACTTTATCCCTGAGCTGTCTGGTGTGTTCCTTGGCCTTCGTGATGATTTTTGTTCACTAAGGTCCTCTAACAAACCTCTGAGGGCTTCACAGAACAGCTGTATTTATACTGAGATTAAATGACAGACACGAGGACTCTATTTACTAATTAGGTGACTTCTAAAGGCAATTGGTTCCACTAGATTTTAGTTAGGGGTATCAGAGTAAAGGGGGCTGAATACAAATGCACGCCACACTTTTCACATATCTTTTTTGTAAAAAAAAATGAAAACCATTTATCATTTTTCTTTCACTACACAATTATGTGCCACTTTGTGTTAGTCTATCACATACAATCCCCAAAAAATACATTTATGTTTTTGGTTGTAACATGACAAAATGTGGAAAATGTCAAGGGGTATGAATACTTTTTCAAGGCACTGTATCCTTATTCATCTATCTAAATAGAAATTCCATCTAAATACCCAGGAATAATTCCAGCACTCCCTTTTTCTTCTGTCATTCAAGCTACACTGCAACATTTTAATGCAATCTAGCCCTGCTCCAGAGTCAAATGGAATCCTTGGAGAGCCATTTGTCATTCGGCCAATATACTGTAGCCTCAGCAGAAAAGCAATGCTCTCTATATAAATAACCATTTCTAGTTCTGCAGTCATTTATCAAAATCAAAGTCACAATACTCTCTAAACAGCCTCCACATTTAAAATACTCCCCTCTTAAAGTGGGCTTGTCATTGCCAAATCAAATTACCCCGGGTGTCTTTAGAGATTCGGAGGAAGACGTGACCCGTTAACCGGGCAGAAGGAGCAGAAAGGACGTTCTGAAAGTGGTTTCTCTATTACCTTTCTGCATGAGATGTGATATATACAGACTCTGACTGAAAGAGATGGGACAGAAAGAGGCCACAATGTTCAAAAATAGTCTGAAGGCCATTTTAGAAGAGCATTCTACCATCTTGTTTTATAGCAACAGAAAAAAGCCATTTCATTGTAATTAAAGTAGATATGTAGCTCTACCCCCCTATAAGGGCCGCTGTTTAACCAGTTCCTCCCCAATAAATGCCAGTCTCCACAAGCAAAAGTCCATTCCCACTGGCTCCAATAAACAGTCTAGGGGGATGTCTTTTTGAAGTTCATTGCTTAACCTCTTCAATACTGAGCACTTTTACCCCTTTCCTGCCCAGGACAATTTTCAGCTTTCAGCGTTGTCAGACTTTGAATGAAAACTGTGTGGACATGCCAATTCCGACGCAAAAAATTCCACGCATGCTCAGAATCAAGCAGAAGAGCCGCACTGCCTGTTGAACTTAATTTTTCTCGGCTCGTCGTATGTATTGTACGTCACTGCATTCTTGACGCTCAGAATTTTCGACAACATTTGTGTGACCGTGTATATGCAAGACAAGTTTGAGCCAACGTCCGTCGGAAAAAAATCCACGGTTTTGTTGTCGGAATGTCTGATTGTGTGTACGCGGCATTAGACTTCAGGAGTTAGGTGTCCCCAACTGTATGGAGTCTCCTCGCTTTTTGGCTGAGCCTATGCCATTAGACTCAACCCATTGTTGGGTTAAAGATCTGCATCTGGCATCTCACCGTAAGCTCTAGTTGGATTTTTATTTCTGAGTTCCTGTTGCAGATGTTCCCTTATTTCCTGTCTGGTTAACCCATTGTCAGCAGAACTGGACCTGACATGCGTATCGATATTGGAACAAAAGGCAGCCAACTTGTTTCAGAGGCCAAGGATTTTCTTTCATCAGGGCTACAAGAAGAAGGGGAATCTTTGGCCCCCCAAAATGTGATGGATGCCTTTTGTTCTTCTTTTGATATTCTTGTCATTATTAAAGTGGGAGTAAACTTCCATGCATAATTTGTACCTATAGGTAAGCCTATAATAAGGCTTACCTATAGGTACTGTAAATATCTCCTAAAAGTGCACCGTTTATGAGATATTTACTGTACATGCAGATGGTTATGTCACTGGCATATGCGCTCTGAAGGAACGGCCACCCGGGCCATTCCTTCAGAGGCCTGTGCCGTAAACACAGGCTTCCGTGGGGGAGTGACATCATCGCAGCTCTGGCCACTCACACAGCCGAAGTCCGCAAACCTGGAAAGGAAGACCGGGTGAAGATGGAAGCCTTGTCAGCGGTGACAGCTCGTCGCTGAAAGGCTTTGTTCTAAGGTAAGTTTCACATGCTATGCATACTAGCACATTATGGCTTTACAATGCAGGTTCTAAAAAAAAACACACATCGGTTTACTACCGCTTTAAAGAACTTTGGACTTATGAGATGACTGTTAGGTACTTTTTCTGTTCACACTTGGAGTTCTGGAGTTGGGTGTCTCCCACTGCTTGGGGTTCCTCACTTTATGGCTGAACCTATGCCATTAGCCTCAACCAATGACTCCAGATCATGGTCGGTGGGAAGAATTCTCCTTACATGTCTGGTCATTGGGAAGAATTACTCCCTTACAGATATCTAAAAAGATTAATGGTGTCAGTGGAACCTTATCTGAGAGGCAGAAATTGCTCACTGCTCAAGGAACCCCAAGCAACCTCTGTAGCAGCGGTGGGCAGTGGCCATTTTTTTGTTTTCACTGGCGGCTTCCCTTGCTCCTCGGCGGGAGTGATGGCTCACCCTTTCTCTGCTCTCAACGGGCATTGCGGCTTCTGTTTCCTCCCTCCTCTTCAGTGGCCAATTGGGACTCTTCTCTTTTCGGCCAATCGGAAAACGGGTCTCAGACCTGCTTCTGATTGCCCGGATTGAGCATCAGTGTTACAGCAGCGAATATTCATTCGCTTTTGTAACACCTGGGTGGGCTCATGGTGCAATGCTCTGCGTTCCGAGCCCACCCTTTTTTGAAGCCTATTAGAGCTTAGGGCTCTGATAAGGTGCTTAAAAAAACACCACGCCACTGTAATTCAGGTGCCTGGCCTCCTGAATTGGGGGTGGCCGCGGCGGCTGCGGCGGCTGCGGATAGATTCATGATTTGCATGAATCTATCCATTATTCATATAGGGTGTGGCGCAGAGAGAGGGGGATGGCACTCGGGTGCCCATAATGGATGGGTCGCAGCTGCTCTGGAGTAAACCTTTGGGTTATCGAACGTATGCAGGACAGGAAGTGAGGAAAGACTTCTGAATGGAGCCATGGATGGTGGTTAACATCTGACAGAAATTCTAATCCTACCCTACCCTACCCAATCCAAAGCTTGGGCTTGAAATACACTTTAAAAAGTAAAAAAAAAAGCTTATAAAATTATAAAATAAATAAATAAAATATTGGTAGATGAAAGCAAATCCCACACGGCATTTGTTAAGTGAAAAAAGATAATTTAGAGATTTTACACCCCAACACAAGCAAGGAATAACAGCCATTGCAGAGCTAAGAACAAGGAGCGGTAAACAACCCGCAGAGCCTTAGAATTGGACAAAAAGCTTTTCATCTTATCTCAGAGCTTAAATTGACAATCTACTTTATTGACGTACACTCGGAGAAAGCTGGTTTCCAGTTTGCTGCAGTAATAAAGCTGATTTTCAGTCTGATCTGTTATGGCTACACAGCTTCCCCTAGTGAGATGCGTAGAGCACTTAATGCAGACTACCGAATATCACTTACATTATATATTAAAGCTCGGCAAGCAGGAGAGGAACCAAAAAAAATGAATAAAAAGTACAGTGCAGTACAGTCAAGTAGGCTAATAAAAATAATCTGAGGAAAGTTTAAGTCATAAAATAAATAAACTGTTGTATTAAAAAATCATCTCTACTCTCCACGGTCTGACTTTGCAGTATAAACATGACGGTGAATATATCTGCTACACATTGGTGGCTCACCGTTCTATATGAGCAATAACAAGTACTGTAGAGGAGATTTAAACCCAAGCGCTAAAATCTCATGTAAGCGTTAACATATCGATATTGTGTTAAATCATTTTCAAAATTTAATCTAATGGTTTCAATGGACCTGTCCCGCCCGCTCGCCCGCCATAGCCTCTTTAGGGTCTTTAGTTGGGATGACAGGACGGACTTCCCGACCACTTGACCACTGCGATTGGCTGTCACAGTAGTCACTAGACATGTGCACAGTGAAATATTTTGTTTCAGAATTTCAGTTTCATCTGAAAAAAAATTATTGATTTAGTTACTCCCGAAATTTGTTTTTTTGTTTAGTTAAAAAATACATTTGTACGAAAATCCAAATGAACCACTTGCCGACCAGCCGCTGTAGTTATACTGCGGCAGAATGGCACGGCTGGGCGAAACAACGTTACCTTATGTCGATTCGCCCTGTGGCCACTAGGGGAGGCGTGTACGTGCACCCGCTGCCCGCTGCGATGACCGCCGGGCTCCCGCAATCACTCGTCACACGGCGAGAACCGGGATCTCTGTGTGTAAACACAAAGATCCCGGTTCTGTGAGGGGAGAAGAGACTGATCGTGTGCTCATACAAAGTATGCACACCAATCTATCTCTTCCCCTAGCAAGTCCCCCCCCCTTCAGTTAGAACACTTAGCAGGGAACACAGTTAACCTCTGATCGCCCCCTAGTGTTAACCCCTTCACTGCCAGTGACATTTTTACAGTATTCAGTGGATTTTTATAGCACTGATCGCTGAATAAATGCCAATGGTCCCAAAAATGTGTCAAAAGTGTCCAATGTGTCCGCCATAAAAACCGCAGAGATGATTAAATGCCACCAAAAGAAAGCTCTATTTGTGGGAAAAAAAGGACGTCAATTTTGTTTGGGTACTTTGTTGCACAACTGCGCAATTGCCAGTTAAAACGGCGCAGTGCCTGGTCATTCAGCAGCCAAATCTTCCAGGGCTGAAACGGTTAATTAAGGTCAAATCTTTCAATTGAAGGCTTTTGGTGTCTGTCGGATGTTCTAAGAAGATTTGACGAAGCAGCTAAACTGTACGATGCTGCAATCGTACATGTCCGGTCGAATGCTCCGCCCACAAGCTATAGTAGAATTTTAATGTTGTTTGACTAGTAATAATTATTAATTATTATTACTAGTCAAACAACATTAGAATTCTACTGCCTATGGGCGGAGCATTTGACCGTAAATGTCCGATCGCGGCGATCAAATATTTTTAGCTGCTTCGTCGAATCTTCATGTCGAACAGTATTATACATATTTTTCATTGTATTGAATGATACAATACTTGTTTGTTTCTGTTCATGTCGAACAGTCTACCCCAACAGCCATTGGAATTGCGGTGTATCAAAATTCAAGCATATAACTTCCTTCCTGAACGGTTCTGGTTCACACTGGCGATGGCAGCATCCAGCGGTGGCTTTAGGTTAGGCATATTTAACTGCAGGTTCGATAGACACAGATCGCTATTGTCACCGTCATGTTGAATCTTCTATCTATCTATATATCGAACTGTTGTCGCAACAATACGAAAATATAATGGTTTACGAAAATAAAGCATTTTTTTATTTCAGATCATTCTGATTTCGGGTTCTGCACGTTCATTATCATTTGTTAAAACGAACACGAAAATCCCAGAAATTCGGACAAAAATACATTCTGACGATTCTTTCGTCATACTTACCTGTAAAATCCTTTTCTTTGAGTACATCATGGGACACAGAGTTGGGCTAATATTCATTACCTACTGGGTTATATGCCATCTCTAGGTGAATGGACACGGGTAGACAAAGTCTTAGACAGGAAGCGATCCCCTTTATAACCCCTCCCATACAGGAAGTACTTCAGTTTTGTAGCAAGCACAGAATCCTCTAAAAAGAGGGGAGGGATATCTGTGTCCCATGATGTACTTAAAGAAAAAGGATTTTAAGTAAGTATGAGGAAAAAAATCCTATTTTCTTTTTCATACATCATGGGACACAGAGTTAGGCTAATATTCATTACCTACTGGGATGTCCCAGAGCAATAGCCTTGAGGGGGGGGGGGGGGCACCCTGCCAAACAATAGCCATCAGAACTTATACGGCAACCCGCAGTACACTGTGGCCGAAAGCCGAATCCTCGGCTGCTCCAACATCCACTTGATAACATTTTGTGAACGTATGCACTGAAGACCAGGTAGCAGCCTTACAAATCTGAGCCACAGATACCTGATGGCGAAAAGCCCAGGAGGTTCCTACACCCCTGGTAGAATAAACTCTCACCCTAAAGGGAGGAGCTTTACGTTTCAGACCATAGGCCTGAATGACCAATTGACCGACCCAATTGGCAATGGAAGCTTTGGAAGCTTTGGAAGCTGCCTGCCCCTTCTTGGGTGCTTTTGGGGAGGTACCTGAGCCTGTATGGGTGGGACACGCTGTATCAGCTGGGAGCATTTAAATTCGCCTCACTCGGTGTCTATGTGTCTCTTTGGCAACAGCTCATATGCAAGCATTCACTTTTTTTGGTCCCCAATTTCCAGGTGAACCAACAAGGTAAATCACCATAGGTTTCACCTATGCTTTCAGCACTTTGTTCATCTTTCTCTTTGTTTCCTTATTATCTCACCCAGTATATACTATTGTTTTTTGAGTATCTGTTTTGAGTATCTGTTTTTTCATCTATGCTCAATTCTTCCCTTCATCTTACCTGGTGTATGGGCTTTTCACGCTTCTCATCAATAATATTATACATTCAATATATACTACTGATCTCAATCCACAGAAGTGTCGGCTCACTGCCACCTACATTTGTCCACGTGTCTCTATCTCAGCTCCCATGCCAGACCCTTCTAACAGCTCTGATCCTCTGTTCACATCTATGCATTTGACGTAGTTTCATAGTTAGTAAGGTTGAATAAAGACATCAGTCCATCCAGTTCAACCTGAGCGAGTGTCTACAATTGTCCCCATCCCTGTACATTGCACACTCACATCAGTTTCTACCCTCAAGGAGCCCACAATCCAAGGTCCCCATTCATATACTAGGGCCAATTTTTGGACAGAAGCCAATTAACCTACCTGCATGTCTTTGGATTGTGGGAGGAAACCAGAGTACCCGGAGGAAACCCACGCTGGCACAGGGAGAACATGCAAACTCCAGGCAGGAAGTGTCGTGGTTGGGATTCGAACCAGCGACCCTTCTTACTGCTAGGTGAGAGTGCTAACCACTACACCACTGTGCCGCCCTCAACCACGTGCTATAGGGATGTCCACCCTGTCCCTTACACCCATTACGTATTCCTATTATTCAGCTACAATATTATACCATATGGATATGTTTCTTTATAGATCACCATTGCATTCGCCCTTGAAGAGTTGGTATACCCCAACGAAACGCGTCAGCTTACATAGATGCATGATGTCCATACAGATGATTTTATGTCTCTTGTATTGTTTTACTCTATATTTTGCCGCACCATCCAGCCCTTCCAGTGGCCCATGTTGTGCAGGACTTGTCTTTATCCCATGATATGCCAAGTACCATGGCGTCAATATTTATATGTGTTTTTAAGCATGACCTACATTTATGCGATTCTGTGTATGCCTTTTTTTGGTGTCATTCAGTATGCTGTACATGATTTCACAAGGTATAATAAAATGTTCTTTGCCAAGACTGCTCTTTGGTATACATCTCTCATTCAAAGTCCCCAAAAAACTCCCCCCCTTTTTGTTGGAACCCATATAAGCATTACTGTGTTTTATATCCCACATGCTTACTCTATATAGTGATTGGCCTCATTCAAAGTCCCGCTGACCAAACTTTCTCTTTTTTTACCCTAACCTAACACTGGGAATTATTCAATCAGAAAGACTGAGGACATCTCGTGGTGGAAAGAGATTATTGCAGGGGGCAGCGATGGAGAAGAGGTAAGTATTGCAGTCAAAGTTGCCTTGTTTATTAACCCTTTGTCAATGTGAAAATAGAAGCCAGGGTAGCAAAATACACAGTTCGGTATATATTCAACCCTCACTTATAAACATAGACCATGAAAGAGTACAAAAATTGTCTTCTAAAACCCAGTCATGTTATGCTGCTTGTCTGCTCCCTATTTAAAAAGATGCAACTTGGGATGAAAGATGGCTGCAGAGTCAACCTAGAAATGTGATATCACTCAAATACATGATGAGTACATGGACAAGTTCATCCACTGCCCAGGGCACAGAAGCCAAAATATGTCCCACACCATATACTTTATAATGCAAGTCAGCATCCTTTCAAGACAAAAAAATATGTAAGAGCTCAATCACATCATATGAACGTATGTCACCGCAAGGATATATAGATAACAATTGTTTCCTATCTGCCCTGTTCACACCAAAATGCAGACATTATGTGCAATGCAAAAAAATGCAGTATGTTGCTGCGGCTCATTTATATTCATATGCAAATCCCAAGGTGGTTCACCCTTATGAAAATCCTGCCTCAAGCTGCATATTAATTCAGTTCACTACATAAAAACACTACGCCCAGTGCAGTTGCTGCTTCTAACAACCCCCACCCCACTTGTCCCTATGATGAAGGCAGGTAATTTATTCAGTGGCGATTGTTTCAACTAGCTGAGCATCTCAGAAAACCAGAAAAAACATCTGCTAACTTCGGACTGGTCCAATTTACTGCAGATCCAAGTCAAAGTAAATTGATACACTTATTACTAATAGATAATGCATACCATGGTGATATTGACTGGGCTTTTACTGATACTGGGTGGATCTAATGTGACAGCATGACATGTGTTAGTCTGTCACAGTCGGGGGTCAGGCTCGTAGACCAGTAGCTATAGCAGGAGAGAGACTCTCACTAAACAGCAGGATAGGTATACAAGAAGATCACCGTGGTGGGCTCACCCAAGGTTCAGAGTCTAAGAACTAACTGTTTTTCAACAGATTTCCTGATGGTGGTGATGTGTTTTTCTACATGTTGTTACCAGGTCATGGTCCTCAGGATCACCAGGAGGTGAGCAAGCCAGGTCAAAGGTCCATAACAAGTGGTTGCAGGATAAGATCAAGTAGAAGAGTAGTCAAGGAACAAGCCAAAGGTCAGTAACAAGATCAAGCAGAAGCATAGTCAAGAACCAAGCCAAAAGGTCAGTAACAAGTGGTTGCAGGATAAGATCAAGTAGAAGAGTAGTCAAGGAACAAGCCAAAGGTCAGTAACAAGTGTTTGCCGGTTGGGATCAAGCAGAAGCATAGTCAAGAACCAAGCCAAAAGGTCAGTAACAAGTGGTTGCAGGTTGGGCATAAAACCAGAAGTCGGACGTCCACGACGCCGAGTAAGGACACAAGGACGACGCACCGACCCCGCACAGTGATCGAGGCGAGAACTACCCGACCCAGAGGACGCGTACGACCGAAAAGCAGGGAGAGAGGTACGCTTCAGAGACGAAAACGGCGCCAGGCACTCACAGCGCTAAGAGAAAGACGATAACGCAGCGAAGAAAAAGAGATCGAAAGACAAGAGCACCAGAGGGAACATTACAAGAAAGAAGCAGAGGGAGTAGAAGTAGTAAGAGCAGAGAGAGAGGACAAGCACCCGAAT
Organism: Lithobates sylvaticus; assembly: GCA_028564925.1. Classification (NCBI taxonomy): domain Eukaryota; kingdom Metazoa; phylum Chordata; class Amphibia; order Anura; family Ranidae; genus Lithobates; species Lithobates sylvaticus. Next base: position 72,168,287 of record CM053038.1, read on the forward strand.
TACAAGTAAGTAGTAGCGCAATCAACCAAAGAGGAAGTAAGAACAGTAAAGTACGAGAGAGAAAGAAAGAGAAGTACAATATAGATATTACAATAAGACAGTCAACAGTAATCGAGCCAGTAGAGACAACAACGACAGGAAACGGACGAGTAGACTAGACAAGGCGGAGTAAAGATAGAGAGAGTAGGGGTATGAAGAGAAGTAGACAAAGTACTATACAGCAGAAGCGAATGAGCGAGGATGCGAGCCGCGACGTAGCGCTAGGGCCCGCCACAGGACGAGCTCCACAGCGCGAGAGCGACCTAACAAAAGCGAAAGACAATAGATACTACGCGGAGATAGCAACCAGACTAAGTAGATCAACGCTCCGCCGGTCACGAACGCAGGCCAGAGCGTACCGAGCCATCAAGAAGACGGCGAGGAGCGCAGTTCGCCTCCGACGCGAAGCCGAAGACGACATGGAGCAGGCAACCCGAGGCCCTACCGCAGCACGAGACGAGCGGTACGAGCGGGCACTTATTCGTCAGGCGGAGCGAGCCGATACAAATAAGCTAACGCAACCAGGGAACCCAACACAGTATAAAACAGCATCCGAGAGATCACCGTAGCCGTCGAACGCCCGTCCCTCGATACCTCGAGGCAATCAGGGCAAGCAACGGTCTACCTGACATGTCAAGCGTACCACCCGCGCGGAAGGAATAGCGTGGTACGCAACATAGCGTAGACATCGCAGCGAAGCCCGCAGAGCGTAAGAAACGGCAGAGAAGCAGGAAGAAAGACTCCGCCCCGACGCCATCGCGCCCCCACCAGACGTTCGCGTCGACCCTCAAACGCCGCGCGATACCGCAACCACTCGGCTCCCTGTGCGCCGGCGACAGGACGTCCAAACCGCCCCCCAGCTCGCCTTACCGCACAGCGCGCACGGCGAAGCGCACGCAACGAGCACGCACATCGCAAGTGCGTTCTACCCCCGTCAAGCCCCACTACCCGAAACTCACACTCGGCCCTCCGGCACATCAGCACGACCACAGACGCGCGCCACTCCTAGCCGACCGTCAGGTCCCCGATCGACGACCGCTATACGCACGACAGGTCCTAACGTAGCGCCAGCAACGAGCGCAGGCGAACTAAGACGCCCTCACCGCCCGCAGCCATTCTAACAGCCCTCTAACCTACTTCTCCCCCCTCCTAACTTATCCCCTCCTATTCACATTCACTCTCCTTCCTCTTCCTCTCCCTTCTTTACTCCTCTCTCCCTTCCTGCCGTCCCTCCCTCTCACCTCTCCTTCTCTTCCCCCCCACTCCCTTCTCTCACACATCCTCAGTCCCCTCTACTCTCCCCCCCCCCTTCTCTCTCTCTCACCCTCCGCCTCCCCCACCACCTTCCTCCTTCGCTCCTTCTGGACATTTTTGTCATAAGTATACTGGATGTCATCCTATCTTCTCTGGAACGCTTGAGCGCATCGGGGGCATGTGGGCCGAGTCTTTACTCCGTCTTCGTTCAGCACGGGTTGTACGCAAAGCAGAAAGTGCACCTCGAGCAGCAGAGGCCTCCAATTTTGGGTCTTCAGATCTCCCCAGCAGGCATCGAGATGGACCCGCAGAAGGTAACGGCTGTGTGGGACTGGCCGCACCTCTTGACAAGAAAGGTGTGCAGCGTTTTGTCGGATTTGCTAATTTTTACAGAACGTTCATCAAGGGTTATCGGCCATCATGGGATCAAGCAGAAGCATAGTCAAGAACCAAGCCAAAAGGTCAGTAACAAGTGGTTGCAGGTTGGGATAAAACAGAAGTGTAGTCATGGAACAAACCAAAGGTCAGTAACAAGTGGTTGCCGGTTGGGATGAAGCAGAAGTGTAGTAATGGAACCAACCAAAGATCAGTAACAAGTGTTTGCAGGTTGGGATCAAGCAGAAGCATAGTCAAGAACCAAGCCAAAAGGTTAGTAACAAGTGGTTGCAAGTTGGGATAAAGCAGAAGTGTAGTCATGGAACAAACCAAAGGTCAGTGACAAGTAGACATGTGCACACTGAAATATTTAGTTTCAGAATTTAGTTTTCGTCCGAAAAAAATAAATTTATTTAGTTACTCCCGAAATTAGTTTTTATTTATTTTGTTTTGTTAAAAAATGCATTTGTCCGAAAATCTGAAATAATTAAGGTTGAATCTGTCATTGAAGGCTTATGGTGTCTGTCGAATGTTCTAAGAAGGTTCGACGGAGCAGCTAAACTGTACAATGCCGCAATCGTACATTTCCGGTCGAATGTTCCGCCTACAAGCTATAGTAGAATTCTAATGTTGTATGACACTAGTAATAATTATACCTATTAATTATTATTACTAGTCAACCAACATTAGAATATAGCCTATAGAAGAGCATTTGACCATTAATGTCCGCTCGCGCCGACTTCGTCAAATCTTTATGTCGAATCTTTTCTCTCCATGTCGAATAATCTTGGACTAATAGAGTTAGGTTAGGTACATTCAACCTTTTTGGCTATTGTCTCCATAATGTCGAATCTTTTCTCTCTATGTCAAATCTTTTCTCTCTATGTAGAATAATCTTGGACTAATAGAGCTAAGGTTAGGCACATTTGACCACAGGTTAGATGGACACAGATCACTATTGTCAGCGTCATGTCGAATCTCCTATCTATATCGAACTGTTGTCACAACGAAAACGAAAAGAAAGCATTTGTTTATGTCGGATCTGTTTTCGGATTCTGCACGTTCGTTATCGTTTGGTAAAACGATAATGAAAATACCCGAAATTCAGACGAAAATGCATTGAGACAAAAACGAATGCACATGTCTAGTAACAAGTGGTTGCAGGTTTGGATCAAGCAGAAGCGTAGTCAATGAACAAGTCAAAGGTTGCTAACGAGTGGTAGCACAGATATGAACAGCAGCAGGTGTGACAAGAGCAAAAATATTGGCTGGAGAGAGCATGATAATCTGGCAAATAGGAAGTGCAAGGGCAAGGCTTATATCAGGATGTCCATGGGAGAAGCTAAAGGTTCAAGGTTCATGAGAAACAATACATAAGACAAGGTTATCTAAGCAATCAGGCACAGAGCTGTCCAGCATTCCAGGTGGCTCACATCAGGAAAAGTTACTGCAAGACACAGCAGAGGTCCTGGAATCAGATCCAATCCCTAACATAGTCCAAGAGCAAGCCATAGGAATCAACAATTTCATGGCATGGATGTGCTAAAGAGAGATTGATTTGAATGATGTAACTCGCTTTAAGAGACAAAAGAAAAGAAGGCTAATCCAGGACACCTTGTTCTAATTTGCAATCAGTTTCTCTTTTATTCCTTTTTTGTCTTAAAAAAATGGCAGCCTGGCTTCTTGAGATACTGTCTTTCACAATTTTCTTATCAGCGTGACAAACTGCCAATACATGTTAAAGTCTATTAGCACCAACTCTTTCACAAGGATCATTTAAAGCCTGCTTCATGTTAAGAAACGTTAGAATGGCACAGTGTGGAATGCATGAGTGGGTGTTAGAGGACAATCAGATACGTGAAGATTTGTCTTTTAAACCAAACCCATGATTACAATTGCCATCGGTGTAACCCCCAGCAGGCGCCATAGAAAGAAACCCTTTTGTAAATGTGTAACGAGGAGAGATAAACGGAAAATGTTACGGCTTTGTGTAACTTACTGAACGGCAACTTTTAAAATGAACTTGCTGGCAGATTATGGGCATTTAAGAGTTTGAATAATCTTAGCAAGAAGCACATGAGCTTTATAACAAACCCCCACTTACCTTTATAGTTATATGTACTGTGGAGCAATCCATCCTCATCATTTACAGCAGAAGCACTGACATTATTCAAGTTCTTTTTTCAGCAGTTGAACTGGTGGGGTGGCCCATCCATTGTGCGGGCACAGGCGCCGCCTCCCTTATCCACTGCCGCCGCCCTCCCTATCCATGCGCCCGGCCCCTTTCAGGGCACCAGTCGCATGATCTCCTATAGCGGGGGAGTGTTTTTTGAAGCACCTGTTTAGAGGCTCTAATAGGCTTCAAAATAGGGTGGGCTCGGGGCGCAAAGCATTGCGTCTGGAGCCCACCCATGTGTGTTGCAACAGCAAGTGAATGTCTGCCTATGCCCTGATCCCTGCCGCTGCCCAATGTGCCCGTCGATGCACCAATCTCTGTCACTGCCCGATGTGCCCACTGCTGCACGATGTGTTTTTTGAAGCACCTGATTAGAGGCTCTAATAGGCTTTAAAATAGGGTGGGCTCGGGGCGCAGAGCATTGCGTCTGGAGCCCACCCATGTGTGTTGCAACAGCAAGTGAATGTCTGCCTATGCCCTGATCCCTGCCGCTGCCCAATGTGCCCGTCGATGCACCAATCTCTGTCACTGCCCGATGTGCCCACTGCTGCACGATGTGCCTGCTGGTGCCCAATCCCGCTGCTGTGCGATGTACCCACCGATGCCCTGATCTCCATCACTGCCCGATGTGCCCACTGATAAAACGATGTGCCCGCTATTCTTTTTTTTATATTCTATTATTTTCTTTCCATTTGAATTTAAATTTCGAAATTCGAATTTCAGAAGATGGTTGTATTCAATTTTATTTTATTCTATTTTTTAATCCCACTGCTGTGCGATGTGCACGCCGCCGCCCCGATGTGCCCGTCGATGCCCCGATCCCCATTGAGGCCCGATGTGCCCACTGCTACACAATGTGCCCCCCAATGCCCATTCCCACTGCTGCGCCATGTTCCCGCCGCTGCCCGATGTGCCGACGATGCTCAAACCCCGCCGCTGCCCGATGTGCCCATCGCCTAGAAGGGGTAGGTGCTGGTGGACCGGCAGGCAATGAGGGGGGAAGGGGGGATTTGAGGTGCCATAGGGGTGGGGGGTTGTTTGTTTGCCACCCCCCCAAAAAAAACACCATCCGCTACTGGTTGAACTCCTCCTGCTCCCCTTCTTGGGACACCCTCTCTTTGTTTATATAAGACCTCACAATGCCAAAAGACAGCTGATTCACTGCTGGGAGAGGGAGCAAAGTGTGCTGAGCAGCTAAGTCACTACTGGAAGGGTGGCGCAGGTAGTTTTGAGCTGTTGAGTCACTGCTGGGAGGTGAGAGGAGGGTAAAACGACTCCACAGTAGACATGTGCAGAACACAAAAATGTGTTTTGTTTCGATTTGTTATTTACATAAATTAGTTAGTTAAATTTGTTTAATTAATTTTGTTTATTCGAGTTCAAATTGATTCAAATTTTTCCAAATTCGAAATGATTCAAATTCCATTCAAAATCAAATTTATTCTATTCGAAATTCGACTTTTTGGAAGATGGTTATATCCTTTCTTTTCCATTCTATTCTATTGTTTTTTTCTTTTCAATTTTTTTTTTCTATTATATTCTATTTTTTTCTGTTCGAAATTTGAATTTTGGAAGATGGTTATATTGATATATTCTTTCTATTCTATTAGAATTCAAATTTATTCTATTTGAAATTTGAGTTCCGTAAGATGGTTATTTTCATTTATTAATTTTTTTTCAATTCTATTCTTTTCTATTCTATTTGCATTTATTCTATTTGAATTTCAGAAAAAGACTATATTCTTTCTAATTTATTCTATTCAATTTTTTATATTATATTCCTTTCTATTCTATTCTTTTTTTCTATTCTATTCTTTTCTTTCAACATAAATTCAAATTTCTTCTATTTGAAATTAGAATTTCAGAAGATGGTTATATTCAATTTTATTTTATTCTTTTCTATTTTTTTTCTATTCTATTCCTTTATTTTCTATTCTATTTATTCTGTTCTTTTATTTTCTATTCTATTTTGTTCTGTTTTACTCTATTCTTTTTTATTCTATTCATCTCTTTATTTCTATTATATCCCTTTATTTCTATTCAATTTTTTTTTCTATTCTTTTATTTTCTATTCTGTTCTGTTTTACTCTATTCTATTCTTTACTTTTCTATTCTATTCCTTTATTTTCTATTCTATTTTGTTCTGTTTTACTCTATTCTTTTTTATTCTATTCTATCTCTTTATTTCTATCATATCCCTGTATTTCTATTCTATTTTTTTCTATTCATTTATTTTCTATTCTGTTCTGTCTTACTCTATTATTTTCTTGTATTTTCTATTCTGCTCCTTTATTTTATTTTCTATTTTATTATTTTCTGAAATTCTAATTCAATTCCAAAACTATTCAAATTCGAATTGCGTTTGAAATTTTTGTTTCCTTATTTCGGATTAATTTTAATTTGTTACTATTGTAAATCGGATACATCTGAATAATGAAAAATGTGTCTAAATTTTGATTTGAAACTAAATGAACTGCACATGTCTACTCCACAGTGCCTGTAGCTACTGAGCTCATTGGTGGCTTCTTTTAAAGCCCATTTACTATTTGTTAAGAACCTGAGTGTCAATAGACTGGCAAAAGGGTCACTTTAAATAATGATAGAGAGTAATATGTGAAAAAATATGGTGGGCCACTGGCAGCGCTGGAGTCATGGGTATGCAAGCCTGTAAACTTGGGGTGCTAGCATGAGATATTTTAAGAATGAGAGTGAACATCATTTTGACTTGACTTTAACAGCAAACCACACATACACTATATTACCAAAAGTATTGGGACGGCATCCCAGTATTAGTCCGTAGGGTTCAATATTGAGTTGGACCGCCCTTTGCAGTTATAACAGTTTCAACTCTTCTGGGAAGGCTGTTCATAAGGTTTAGGAGTGTGTCTATGGGAAAGTTTTACTATTCTTCCAGAAGCGCATTTGGGAGGTCAGGCACTGATGTTGGATGAAAAGGCCTGCTCTAATTCATCCCAAAGATGTTCTATCAGGTTGAGGTCAGGCCAATTAAGTTCCTCTACCCCAAATTCGCTCATCCTTTTTAACTCTCACTCTCTCATACTGGTCACTGGAAGTTCAACATGGCATCTCATGGCAAAGAACTCTCTGAGGATCTGAAAAAAATATTTGTTGCTCTACATAAAGATGTCCTAGGCTATAACAAGATTGTCAAGACCCTGAAACTGAGCTGCAGCACGGTGGCCAAGACCATACAGCAGTTTAACAGGACAGGTTCCACTCAGAACAGGCCTCGCCATGGTTGACCAAAGAAGTGGAGTGCACATGCTCAGCGTCATATCCAGAGGTTGTCTTTGGGAAATAGACATATGAGTGCTGCCAGCAGTGCTGCAGAGGTTGAAGGGGTGGGGGGTCAGCCTGTCAGTGCTCAGACCATACGCCGCACACTGCATCAAATTGGTCTGTGTGACTGTCATCTCAGAAGTAAGCCTCTTCTAAAGGTGAACAGGAAAGCCTACAAACAGTTTGCTGAAGACAAGCAGACTAAGGACATGGATTATTGGAACCATGTACTACGGTCTGATGAGACAAAGATAAACTTATTTGGTTCAGATGGTGTCAAGCTTGTGTGGCGGCAACCAGGTGAGGAGTACAAAGACAAGTGTGTCTTGCCTACAGTCAAGCGTGGTGGTGGGGGTGGTGGTGCTCTGGGGCTGCATGAGTGCTGCCGGCACTGGGGAGCTACAGATCATTGAGGGAACCATGAATGCCAACATGTACTGTGACATACTGAAGCAGAGCATGATCCCCTCCCTTTGGAGACTGGGCCGCAAAGCAGTATTCCAACATGATAACCACCCCAAACACACCTCCAAGATGACCACTGCCTTGCTAAAGAAGCTGAGGGTAAAGGTGATGGACTGGCCAAGCATGTCTCCAGACCTAAAACCCTATTGAGCATCTGTGGGACATCCTCAAACGGAAGGTGGAGGAGCGCAAGGTCTCTAACATCCACCAGCTCCGTGATGTTGTCATGGAGGAGTGGAAGAGGACTCCAGTGGCAACCTGTGAAGCTCTGGTGAACTCCATGCTCAAGAGGGTTAAGGCAGTGCTGGAAAATAATGGTGGCCACACAAAATATTGACACTTTGGGCCCAATTTGGGCATTTTCACTTAGGGGTGTACTCACTTTTGTTGCCAGCGGTTTAGACAATAATGGCTGTGTGTTGAGTTATTTTGAGGGGACAGCAAATTTACACTGTTATACAAGCTGTACACTCACTACTTTACATTGTAGCAAAGTGTAATTTCTTCAGTGTTGTCACATGAAAAGATAGAAGAAAATATTTACAAAAATGTGAGGGGTGTACCCACTTTTTGCGAGATACTGTGTATATGTGTGTGTGTGTATAAATATATATATTTTTTAATTTATTTAAAGGAAATTTTATATATATATATATATATATATATATATATATATATATATATATATATATATATATATATATATATATATAGATATATATATATATATATATATATATATAGATAGATATATATAGATATATATATATATAGATATATATATATATATATAGATATATATATATATATATATATATATATAGATAGATATATATAGATATATATATATATATATATATATATATATATATAAAATTTCCTTTAAATAAATAAAAAAAAAAAAAAAAAAAATAAATATATATATATATATATATATATATATATAGATATATATATATAGATAGATATATAGATATATATATATATATATATATAAAATTTCCTTTAAATAAATAATAAAATAAAATAAAAAAAAAAATATATATATATATATATATATATATATATATATAAATTATTTCCTTTAACTTATGTCAGACACTCAGCCAGAATCATCCTAATTGGAAATCTAGAGTTTTGTCAGCAAGCTGCACACTGCCCCCCTCTGCTGTTTGTTTGCTTCCAGCTACTGGCAGTCACTTAGTACAATGCTGCAGTAAGTGCTGGTTGCAAATGATGTAGCCATCCCTCCATATGTGTCTCTCAGACAGAATCAACACAATGTGCCTGATCAATTATTCATCATGATGTGCTTTAGTGAAGATATAAATTTATAACACATGGCTTAATTTAGGCTTCCTGATAAATTATTTAAAATATCAGAAAAAAAAAAAATGTCCTGCTTCGCTGGCAAAATATCGTTAGAGAAATGAAAATGTAACAGATGTATCATTTGATGGCAAGAAAATAGACCGGCTTTACATAATCGGTGGATAGCTGCGTGTCTAAGATGACTAAGTGCAGCAAAGGGTGATCTGCCATAAAACGAGGTTGTTGTGAATAATACCATTCCTGGTGTATGCAGGAACAACAAGCAAGATACAAAGCAAGGATCATTTATGTATGCCATCAAGGTCAAAAAAACAATTTTCAGATCAGCCAGTGAATTCTAATATGGTAGATGATTGTAAAATGAGGTACAGGAACATGTTTGCCACATTTACACAACAAAAGCTCCAACAGATTACAAAGATTTCCCAGCATGATTCACTGTAACGGCAGGTGTCCACTCATTTCACACCTCATGATTTGGAGTTTATTAATTTTCCCCGCTATGATTCAGTGTTCAGATTGGTGTCCTCTCTTTTCCCTCGTTGGATCCAGTGTTTGGGTCAGTGTCTGCTAACTTTCCCCACCCTGATCCAGCTTGTGGGCTAGTATCCCCTCATTTCTCCCTTCATGATCTAGTTTGGGGGCTGAAGTCCTATAACTCTTCCACCATGAGTGTGGCCAGTGTTTCCTCATGTCTACTGCTATGAACCAATAGGTGGGTCAACATACCTTCATCGACTTCCCCATAAACCGGTGGTTGGTCCAGTTTTCCGTCATTTCTTCCTCCATGGTCTGGTTTCTCACACAAAAATTCAGTCATTTCCTACACTATATTCCAGTGTGAAGGACTGTGTTCCCCCATTTCCCCAACATGGTCAAGTATGTAGGCCAGTGTCCCCTCATTTCCCCTGACATAATCCAGTGTGTAGGCCAGTGTCCCCTCATTTCCCCTGACATAATCCAGTGTGTAGGCCAGTGTCCCCTCATTTCTCTCACCATGATCCAGTGTGGGGGCTGAAGTCCTCTAATTCTCCCACCATCATTGGGCCCAGTGTCCACTCATTTCTACCGCTATGAACCAATAGGCGGGTCAACATACCTTCATCGACTTTCCCATAAACCGGTGGGTGGGACAGTTTTCCGTAATTTCTTCCTCCATGGTCTGGTTTCTCACACAATAATTCAGTAATTTCCAACACTATATTCCAGTGTGAAGGTCAGTGTTCCCCCATTTCCCCAACATGGTCAAGTATGTAGGCCAGTATCCCCTCATTTCCCCTCATAATCCAGTGTGTAGGCCAGTGTCCCCTCATTTCTCCCACCATGATCCAGCGTTGGGGCTGAAGTCCTCTAATTCTCCCAACATGAGTGGGCCCAGTGTCCACTCAGTTCTCCCTGGTTTATCACACAATAATTTTGTGTGATACATTTTTCCCCCATTTCCCCACCATGATCCAGTGTGTGGGTCAGTGTCCCTTCATTTCCCCTAACATGATCCAGTATGTAGGCTCATTTCTCCTTATTTCTCTCACCATGATCCAGTGTTGTGGACTGAAGTCCTCTCATTCTCCTGCCATGGTCCAATATGAAGGCCCTCATTCCTACATTTCCACCACCATGAAAAAACAAGTAGGTCAATGTACCTAAATTTCCCCTCCATAAACCAATGCATGGGCTGATGCCCCCTCCTTTCCCCTAACATGATCCAGTATGTAGGCTCATTTCTCCTTATTTCTCTCACCATGATCCAGTGTTGTGGACTGAAGTCCTCTCATTCTCCTGCCACGGTCCAATATGAAGGCCCTCATTCCTACATTTCCACCACCATGAAAAAACAAGTAGGTCAATGTACCTAAATTTCCCCTCCATAAACCAATGCATGGGCTGATGCCCCCTCCTTTCCCTCAACATGATATAATTTGTGGCCTTGAGTCCTACTATTCCCGCACAATGATCCAAAGTGTGGGTCAGTGTTCCCTTGTTGCCACCACCATAGAGCAATGTGTGGGTAACTTCATTTCCTCTACCATTGCCCAATGTGTAGGCCAGTGTCCCCTCATTTCTACCACCATAATCCACTCTGGGGGTTGAAGTCCTCTAATTCTCCCATCATGATGAAAATTGTGGGCCATTGCTTCCTTATTTTCACCACCATGAAGCAATCAACAGGTCAATGTACCTTCATTGACTTCCCCATAAACCGGCACGTGGGCCAGTTTTCCAAAATGTCTTCCTCCTTGAACCAGCGTATGGTCTGGTTTCCCTACACAACGTTTCAGTGCAAAGACTGTTTTTTCCTCATTCCCTCCTCTATAATTCAGCATGTATGCCAGTGTTCACCCATTTTCCTACCATGATCCACCGTGTGTGCCAGTGTCCCCTCATTTCCACTAACATGATTCAGTGTATGGGCTTGTGACTCCTCATTTCCCTTACTATGATCCAATGTGTAAGCCAGTTTTCCCTCATTTATCCCACCATAATACATTATGCGGACTGAAATCCTCTCAACTTCCCACCATGATCCAAAGTGCAGGCCCTAATTTCCACCGCCATGAACCAATGAGTGGCTCAATATACCGTACCTAAATTTCTTCTTCATAAACCAATCCATTGGTCAGTGCCTCCTCCTTTCCTTCAACATGATAGATTGTGTGGCCTGGAGTCCTCTTGTTCCTGCACAATGATCTAAAGTGGGGGCCAGTGTTCCCTTAATTCCACGCCATAAACCAATGAATAGGTACCTTAATTTTCTCCTCCTCCTCAAAGAAAAAATGGGATCATTGTCACCTTAGTTCCTCCAACATGATCCAGTGTGTGGGCAACTTTCCCTTATTTCCTCCACCATGATCCAGTGTGTGGGCTGGAGTCCTCTTATTCTCCCTCCATGATCAATTGTGCTGTTTTTAAGTGTTCCCTCATTTCCACCACCATGAACCAATCTGTGAGCCAATGACCCTTAATTTTCTTCTCCATAAGCCAGTGTGTGGACCACTGTCCCCTCATTTCCACGATGATCCTGTGTGTGGGCCAGTTTGCCCTTATTTCTCCAACCCAAAGTGTGTGGGCTGGAGTCCGCTTATTCTTCCGCCATGATCCAAAGTATGGACCAGTTTTCCCCCATTTGCCCCTCATGAACCAATGCGTGTTCAATGTTCCTTAAAAGAGAAGTATGGGGTTAGCTTTTATTTTCCTGAATCATACTTACCTAGCTGGATGCAGCATTTGTCCCCCTCCGTCTCGAACACTGAGAACTGAGCGATCAAACACTGCCAATCGCTTGGTTCTCAGGGCTCCCTGAGCAGAACGCTGGTGACTGTCTGTCAGCAGCTCTCTGCTCTGCACCCTTCCCACTCACTGGTGCACTGGGCTGTGGAGGGGGCGGGAGTGGCCGGCTCAGGCTCTCACCGTTTCGCTGAGAGGCTAAGCCAGGTACTGGTCCAGGCATGTGGGCAGATCCCGACTTCATTGTTACGATCTTGCCTGGACAGGCTCTGTGACATCAGCCGACAGCGGGCTGCACTCCTGTGATCCACAGAAGTACAGCCAAACAAGCTTTGGCTGTATGTCTTTAATTGTCTTCTCCATAAACCAGTGTGTGGGCCAGTGTCACGTAATTTTCTCCTCCACAAACTAGTGCATGGTTTGGTTTACTGGAAAGTATGCTAGGGTTTGCTTCTTAAATGCTATGAAGCCAAGTGTACAACCTATTTCTCAGGGTCTTTAAACACAATAGATCACCCATTGTATATCAAGTAATCCTGGTATTTCAGGTTTGGACCTTGTCTCTGCCATTGTTTCTACCTCAGTTGTGTCATTGGATGAATTTCTACAGGTCCATCATTCTTAAAGGGAGCTCTGCTTTTCTATGAAAAACGAGGGCATCCAAGAGGAGCTGGGATTTGATATGAGTTTAAACAAGGTAGTGAGGGGACAAAAAACATTTGAAGAGCACACTGGCTCAGGTTAGGCTGCTCACAACAGCCAATGCCACCCTACTGTGGGTATTCCAGCAGAGTACCAGGAAAGGATATGGAAATTTGGAAGTAGCGCCAGACCAAACGATAAAAGAGTCCAATTTAATTTATTGATATTGTGTGAAAAGACAACCAATACACAATATCAATAAATGAATTTGGACTCTTATCTTTTGGTCTGGCACTTCTTCCATATATGCATGTCTTTTCTGGTACTCTGCTTTTCTATGGCCAACCTAAGATAATCTTAACCTTGTAACACTCCCAGGTTCACTTTAAGCAGGGGCGCTCCTGGTATTATCTAATATAGAGATTACCTCTAGAGGAAGCATCTGCAAATCTTAAAGTGTAGGATGGTGGTCTCTAAACTACGGCCTGGGGGCCAGATTCAGACCTTTGCTTGCTTTTATCCGGTCCTTGGGGCACTATTTTATTCACAGACAGCAATGAAGGGTACAGTTCTTCCCAAGGACACAAATGGTGGGGAACAATTCCTATCAATGACATCAAGGGGCTCAATGACACCAATGATGGGGGCACAATTCCTTTCAATGACACTAATGATGGGGCACTATTCATTCCAATGACACTAATGATGGGGCACTATTCTTTTCAATGACACCAATGGTGGGGGGCACAATTCCTTCCAATGAAACTAATGATGGGGCACTATTATTTCCAATGACACCAATGATGGAGGCACAATTCCTTTCAATTACACTAATGATGGGGCACTATTCTTTCCAATGACACTAACAATGGGGCACGATTCCTTTCAATAAAACTAATGATGGGGCACAATTCCTTCCAATGACACCAACGATAGGGCACAATCCCTACCAATGACATCAATGAGGGGGCACAATTTCTCCTAATGACACCAATAATGTGGCACAATTCCGCCCAATGACATCAATAGATATAGTTACATAGTAGGTGAGGTTGAAAAAAGACACAAAGTTCATCAAGTCCAACCTATATGTGTAATTATATGTCAGTATTACATTGTATATCCCTGTATGTTGTGGTCATTCAGGTGCTTATCTAATAGTTTCTTAGAACTTTCTACACAGTTTAAGGTTAAACCTCTTTTCGTTCTAATTTTAATGAGTGGCCACATGTCTTGTTAAACTCTCTTCTGCGAAAAAGTTTTATTCCTATTGTGGGGTCACAACCTTTCCTCATAACTAATATCCTCCGGACCCTTTATTACTTTTGTTGCCCTTCTTTGTACTCGCTCCATTTCCAGTACATCCTTCCTGAGAACTGGTGCCCAGAACTGGACAGCATACTCCAGGTGCGGCCAGACCAGAGTCTTGTAGAGCGGGAGAATTATCGTTTTATCTCTGGAGTTGATCCCCTTTTTAACGCATGCCAATATTCTGTTTGCTTTGTTAGCAGCAGCTTGGCATTGCATGCCATTGCTGAGCCTATCATCTACTAGGACCCCCAGGTCCTTTTCCATCCTAGATGATGGGGTACTGTTCCTCCAATTGACACCAATGATGGGTCACAATTTCTTCCAATGACACCAGTGACGGGGCACAATTCCTTACAAAGACACCAATGATGTGGCACAATTCCTTCCAATGACACCAATGGTGGGACACAATTCCTCCAAATGACACCAATGGTGGGACACAATTCCTCCCAATGACACCAATGGTGGGACACAATTTCTTCCAATGACACCAATCATGGGGCATGATTCCTCCCACTGACACCAATGATGGGGGATTGTTTACTTCCACTGATGCTGGGACATTTTGTACTTGTGATGGCCACAGTCAGGCCCCCCTAAAGTCTGAAGGACAGTAAGCTGGCCCTTTGTTTAGAAAGTTTGGAGACCCCTGGTGTAGGATATAATATCCCTTTAATCATTTGGAGGGTCTTCAGTAAGTTGTATATTATATGAACAAATCCAGATTCTGAAGAATGAAATACCTGTATCTAAACGAACAACAAATGTTTGTAATGTATTGCAGCGCATCAGTCCTTAGATGTGGTTGCTGCCTTAGTTTACTTTTTTCAGTCTTTTTTATAATTTTTTTTTCCCATCTGGTGATCCTGACAGTAACAGGCTTCCTGTCCTGGGGTGACACAGCGTTCCATGGTATATCTAATAAACTGAAAGGAAGCATATAGGAGATATTCATTGTTTTATTTTACAACGCGCTTTTCTGTAATGTCCAATGCAGCCTGCTTCCCTGCACTGCCATATACATTATATAAGATAGGATATATACAGTATATATATATATATATATATATATATATATATATATATATATATATACATATATATCTTTTTTTTGTGGCCTTATTCACACATTGTAAATAATATATGTGCGGCATGGGCAACCCCAGGGCTCCCCAGCTGCTAGCAAGAGTTTATTCCCAGAATGGTGTGCCTTAATATGGAACAGGTTGACTTGCTCCAGCTGGAAAAAAAAACATTAGAAGCTGTCCTGTAATCTCAAACGCTGCAGGTTGCGTGCCTAAACTCCCACATGCCAGTTTTAATGAAAGCCTAAGGCCTGAAATATTGCCAAAGGACATTCTGCAGAATTGGAGTCTGATGTTCAGTGATGTTTAGCCCTATTATGGAAGCTCTTGTAGACCAAGCCTGAATGCCCACCTTCCCACAGTACAGGCTCCTCTCCTCGACTGAAACTGCTTACTCTGATTTCAGCAAGTCAGAGAAGGCTTGCCAAATTTCCTGGCTGGAGGACGTCCAGTAACATCTAGTGGTTTCATCCCCAGCCTAACTGTCCACTGCTCACCCGTTTCATTCATTGGATTTCAGTTTTTTCAATCATGTCAGCTCAGTATCACAGGTGGGTGATACCTAGGGTGGTCTGAATGAAAATGTTTTCTCCCTAGGAACACCCACCCTACCAGACTGACATCCACTCTTCTAAGCATTTGGATATTTGCATAACTTCTCCTAACAGCCAGCCCACTACTTGCATCAAGACTGAGGGCTCCTGCAAGGAATACTTAGGTGGGGAACTGTGATGCCTCTAGAAAGCTATGTACAGCACCCTGCCTTCCCCTTCCACTAGCCATAAGCTGAGAACAGTGTTTTTTTTATAAAATGCCTGCGGGCATCCTAATCCTGCCTGTAAAGAGGCGCATCTCTGTGCTGTACAAAAAACGCTGCAGCAAGCAATGAAACCAGTGGTGGCTGGTGGGTTCTTTTTTGGGGGGGGGGGGGGGGGGTGGCAAACAAACAACACACCCCCCTGGTGCTGTGGCACAGCACTGAAACAGTACCCCCCCTGCCCGAGGGCGGTCCTTCACTTACCCGCTTGTGTGGTGGGGCTGTGGTGTCCTCTCCTCCTCTCTTGGAGTGCGGGCAACGGCCGCAGCCACGGTGGCTCCTATGTTCACTCCTCTAGCCTCCTCCGCTGTGTATCTCCTCTTCCGCCAAAGCGCTCGGCATCCAATGGGATCGACTGGCCAATTGGGAAACAGGTCTCACAGACCTGCCTCCTAATTGGCAGGGAGGAACTTTAGTGTGATAATAATGAAAATTCATTCGCTATGGTCACACAACTGGGTGGCCTCAGAGCGCAATGCTCTGCGCTCCGAGCCACCCTTTTTTTAAGCCTATTAGAGCCTCTGACTCTAATCAGGTGCTTCAATAAAACACCCCTCCCCCGCATGGCCATGGCCCGGCGCCACCGATATGTAGATCAGGGGGGCGGACGCATGGATAGGGGAGGCTGCCCCTGTGCGCCCTCTATGGACAGGCTGCCACTGAATGAAACGTTGTTTGCCAATAATTTAAACTGTATCATTTTTTTCTTTGTGAATATCACTTTTGCTGTAGCACATCCTACAGCAAGAATGAAATAAAACATTGTGTAGATCCCCCTTAAATACATACTGGACCCTTTAAGTCTGGCATGTATTTTTAGATGGATCCCTACACAAAAAAAACCCCAAAAAATAATTAGTGGGGGCCTCCTAAAAATCCATAGCAGACCCTGAATCCGAACATGCAACCTGGCTGGCCAGGGCGGGGGAGGAGATGAGCATGTGACTCCCTCCTAAACCATACCAGGTGTCAGGACCCAGGTTTGAACCTGCTACCTCTGCTGTGTCTGGCGATGTCCCTTCTTGCTAAGCCACTTGAGATGCTGGATGGCCCCTTGGACAAATCCCTGAATTATTGTGTCTTAAACCTTGTTTCTCTTGAACCTTGAACTATTTGCTCCTTCCATGAACTTCTTATTTAAGCCATGCCTTCTTGTTTGCCAGATTATTGTGCTCCCTCCTGCCAAAATTTAGCTATTGTCACTCCTGTTGCTGTCTGTATCACCGCTTTACCGGCCTTTGGCTTGTTCCTCGACTACGCTTCTGCTTGAGCGCAACCTGCAACCTCTTGTTATAGACAATAGGGCTTTGCTTGATCCCTAGCTGCTATATCTGGCTACTGGAACCCGGCTTGCTCACCTCCTTGTGGGGCGTGTCTGAGGATCATGACCTGATAGGACACAGCAAAACTCATCTCCACCATCAGGACCTCTGGTGAATACCAGTTAGTGTTTAGGCCCCATATCTCTGGCGAGCCCACGTCATCCACCAGGGTGACCTGCTTGTATACCTATCCTGTTGGACAGTGGGAGTCTCTTTACTGCTATAGCTACTGGTCTCCGAGCCTGACCCCTGACTGTGACAGACTAATGCCACGTACACACGATCAGATTTTCAGACAACAAATGTTGGATGTGAGCTTGTTGGCGGAAAGTCCGACCGTGTTGGCTAGCAGGTTCTCAAATTTTCCACCAACAAATTTGTTGTTGGACTTTCTGATCATGTGTTCACAAGTCCATCGGACAAAAGTCCACGCATGCTCGGAATCAAGTACGAGCCGATCGGTCTTGTAAAACTAGCGTTCGTAATGGAGACATCATGTACATCTTGTACGTCACTACATTTGTAATTGTTGGCCAACATTTGTGTGACCGTGTGTATGCAAGACAAGTTGGAGCCAACATCCTTTGAACAAAAATTCACGGTTCTGTTATCGTAAAGTCAGACAGGGAGAGCCTGTGTCATGCGCCAGGGTGATCTGCTGCTGTACTTATACAAGCTGGTCGGTGGGAGCCTCGCTACTGCTATAGCTACTGGTCTCTGAGCCTGACCCCTGACAGTGACACCACACACTTTCAATGTGTTTTTGAGGAAAAGGGCCTCTTCCCTACAACCCTGGCCCAGTGTCTTTGGGGGGGGGTCTGAAGACAGGGGACTTACAGAATCTGGTAGCCCCCTTTAAACATTGCAGGGACCCCAGATACCATGCCCCCCCTCTATAAATGAGTAAGGGATACATAGTACTCCTATTCATTTTAACAAAAAATATACAGGTATATAAATGTAATAACACTACATAATTATGTTAAGTCTAAAGGGATTGTTAGGTGTGTGTCCAGCTCTATGGCTGCCCATAACCTTTTTATGAGTTAATACATAGTTCAGCATCATTGCCTCTAGTCTTCATACGGATAACCTTTTTGCATCATCATCTTATTTTGGACAATTAGGCTATGCAGCAAGCAAAACACAAGACAAAGCCCAGTAAACAGAGGCAGGCAGCATGCATGCATACATAATTTGCATAGGTAATGGCTCAGCATGAACTTTCATGATTCGTTCTTTTGTCCATAAGACGGTGATGTTACCAGAGCAATTAATCGAGGATGTTGGCATGAAAGAGTTCATAGAAGCTGCATACATTATTTAGTATTGTTGGAGATAAAGACGTCTGGTTTATCCATTAGAGAGATTGTTTATGACCCAAGAGCAGAACAATGGCTGGATTTTGTTGAAATAAATACCTGGACAATACATACCTAGACACTTAATACCTGGACTAATATGGTTTTACAGAAAGCATGCTCTATCAATGTCCCAATATAAGCCTCTTTCATCATTATTCCCCCATTTAGCAATTATTGAGGAGTGTCATCTCTCATCATGAACTGCCATTATCTGCTGCCATGAGACATATAAGGGTTTATATCAGGGGCCACAAACATTTCCATACTGCATTTTTCAGAAATATTTGTAGGCTGAAAAAAATCTGTTTTATAAAAGAATTCATAAAATGTAAATTATTATTAGATTCCTCATGAGAAACCCCCCCTTACATCAGGGTTCCCATTAGAGTCCCCCTTACAACAGGGTCCCCATCACAGTTCCCCTTACATTAGGGTCACCACCAGAGCGCCCCCTTACATCAAGGTCCTCATCAGAGTACGACCTTTACATCAGGGTCCCCATTAGATCCCCTTTACATTAATGTCCCCACCAGAGTCCCCCCTTATACCAGTTCCCCATCAGAATTCCACCTTACACAAGTGGCCCCTTCTTATATGAGTGTCCCCATCATACCTGTGTTGGAAGAGCAGACCAACTGTTATGAATTCTCAGTTTGATGATCTACCACAGCCCCTAGCTGTGAGCTGGATGACAACTCATAGCAGGCTGGATGTGGTCCGCCGGCCTTAGTTTGGAGACCCCTGATTTGCATAATTACTTTTATCCACATTAGCCTCCAGACCAAAGACTCCTCCAGCCTAACCTTTGTGGAACATGCCTGGGGATCCCAGCAAAGCCACTACCTGATCTAACAGCTACAGTCAGTCACCTAGTAAGATAAGTGCCACAACCCCATTCCTAGGGAACCACATTAGCTGTAGCCTGAGTCTGACACAATTTGTTTTGTGTGCCAATGGTTCTTATATTATGTTATACTTTTATGTGTTGCCACCTAGCGGTCAAATGTGGAAACTATTTAAGAATCTCTGTTACTAGCGTAGTTTAATTGACTGTTATTCTTTATTCAACACTATTGCATACCTTCCCACCATTCAATCTGTATTGTCATTTCACACTTCATTCATTCAGTAAACATCAAGTTGCTCATCGCTCTTTGTCTGATACTGTTACATAATTCATACAGGTATATGTAAACTTGTATCTGCCAAAAATGTTGTGATCTCCTCCAGATTCATATGTCTGCTAGAAAGACCAGTTTGGAGGGTGACACTGCATTTTTGTTAAGGTTAGGAAATAGAGTAGCATCACTTCAGCTCTGAAGAACCCACCTCAGCTCTGATGCCGCGTACACACGATCGGAATTCTTGTCGGAAAAAGCTCTGACGGAATTCCAATGGAATTCAGCTTAAACTGTCTTGCCTACACACGGTCACACCAAATTCTGACCGTCAAAAACGCGGTGACAACACCACAACGAGCCGAGTTCAATGCTTCCGAGCATGCGTCAAATTGTTTCCGAGCATCTGTAGGAATTTTGCGCGTCAGAATTGCTACAGACGATCGTAATTTCAGATAGAAACCTTTTCCGTCGGAAAAATTGAGAACATGCTCTCAATTCTTTGCTGTCGGAAATTCGGCCAGCAAAATTCCGATGGAGCCTACACACGGTCGCATTTTCCGATGAAAAGCTCTCAGTAGTCTTTTTCTCAAGATCCACCTTCCTTACTCTACAAGGAAGCTCACCTTTCCAGCAAGCCTCACCTTGGGCACACAAAGACCACACAGGCCCACTTTGGTCAAAAATCCCAAGATCCAAACTTGTGACCTGACTTCTTTACTCCCCAAGGAAGCTCACCCTTCCAACAAGCCTCATCTTGGGCACACAAAGACCACATCGGCCCATTTAGGCCAAAAATGCCAAGATCCAAACTCATGATCCACTTTCCTTACTCTACAAGGAAGCTCACCCTTCCAGCAAGCCTCACCTTGGGCACACAAAGACCACACAGGTCCATTTGGGGTAAAAATCCCAAGGTACCAAACTCATGACCCACTTCCCTTACTCCACAAGGAAGCTCACCCTTCCATCAAGGCTCATCTCAAGCACACAAAGACCACATGGGTCCACTTAGGCCAAAAATCTCAAGATCCAAACTCATCACCAGCCTTTATTACTTCACATAAAAGCTCACCCTTACAGCAAGCATCACCTTGGGCACAAAAAGACCACACGGGCCCACTTCGGTCAAAAATTCCAAGATCCAAACTTGTGATCCACCTTCCTTACTCCCCAAGGAAGCTCAATCTTCCAACAAGCCTCATCTTGGGCACACAAAGACCACATGGGTCCACTTAGGCCAAATATCCCAAGATCCAAACTTGTGACCCACCTTCCTTACTCCACAAGGAAGCTCACCCTTCCAGCAAGCCTCACAGGCCCAATTAGGGTAAAAATCCCAAGATCCAAACTCATGACCCACCTTCCTAACTCCACAAGTAAGCTTATACTTCCTGCAAGCCTCATCTTGAGTACATAAGACTACATGGGTCCACCTAGGGAAAAAATCCCAAGGTACCAAACTCGTGACCCACTTCCCTTACTCCAGAAGGAAGCTTACCCTTCCAGCAAGCCTCATCTTGGGCACTCAAAGACCACACGGGTCCACTTAGGCCAAAAATCCCAAGATCAAAACTCATCACCAGACTTTATTACTCCACATAGAAGCTCACCCTTCCAGGAAGCCTCATCTTGGGCACACAAAGACCACGTGGGCACACTTCATCCAAAATCTCAAGATCCAAACTCGTGACCCATCTTCCTTACTCCATAAGGAAGCTCACCCTTCCAGCAAGCGTCATCTTGGGCACACAAAGACCACATGGGCCCACTTCAGCCAAAAATACCAAGATCTAAACTTGTGACCCATCTTCCTTACTACATAAGGATGGTCGCTCTTCCAGCAAGCCTCATCTTCCACACACAAAGACTATAGGAGCGCACTTAGGTAAGAAATCCCAAGATCCAAGGAGTAATCTACAAGAAACTCATACACTGGGTAAATATTTCATAGTACAATGTGATAATATGCCATACTCCCCGATGTGAAAGGCCAATTGGAGACAAATATATGTAAATTAAGTATTGTTACAATATGTTGTTCTTACCCTTTCTCTTTCAAACAGACAAAATTACCTTTGAGGAAGACCCTCACCAAAACGGGTCGAAACGCGTCAGATCCACTTTTACCTCCAACAATTGGTTATGTAAATTATACTGCTGTAAAAGTTTTTCGTCTGTCAGTGTATATCTTTTTTTAAAAATTTCTGTATTGTTTTACTCATTTGGGACCCATGTCTCCTATTTTTATTCATATGTCACATATGCGACATCTTTAATCCAATAAAGATTCATATTTAGAATACAATATTACCTCTCAGAGAACTTATTTCCAAAACGCTGCCTAAAAACCCCACCAATTCCTCTTGGGGGAACTCCTCCTTTTTTGTTTTTACAACCCAGGGGTGAGCAGCAAACATCATCTCCAGCTAGTGTCTTTTTCCCTTTTAAGATCCAAACTCTTGACCCACCACCTTTACTCCTCATGGAACCTCACCATTCCAGAAAGCCTCATATTGGGCCCACAAAGACCATAGGAAGCCACTTAGGTCAAAAATCCCAAGATCCAAATTTGTGACCTACATTCCCAGGGTTGTCTAGTATTTCCTCTCAAAAAAATCCTTCTTTTTAAGGAATACACAACAAAATTTACTTAATGAATCTTACATCTGCCTGGAGTTCAGGTATAAAAATGGAAATTATTTTTGTAAAACAAGTTTTTGAAATAACATTGGCTCTATACTGTTTCCCCATGTTACATGTAAGCAGTTTAACCTTTCTTCAAAACTGCATATTTTATAGAATAATCTTTTTTTTCCCGAACTCGCTTTTCCCTTTTTCTAAGACATTTCAAGTGAAAATGTAATTTACTCAGTAATGCCAAGCAAATATTCTTCCAAGCCCATACAGTAAATGCCAATTGTAGGATGAAATGCAAACATGTAAATAGCCAAGGTTCTTTGTTCAGAAAGACTCGCTCCCATATGTTCCTGCGAACAATAGAGAGAAAATGTACTATTTCTTCAAATGCCACCTCCACTAGATCACAGTACAAGTGAGCGTTATGTTCGGTGGGTTCTCCGCAGAGGTCAAGTTTAATTCCCCCTCATTTAAAATGAAGATGAAATTTTCCGTGGCCCACATGGTTGTTGTCGTCTTTTCATAGGAAGCTCTCGTCTTTCTATTTTAAATAAAGAATCTTTTTTTTTTCCATTATTTTAATTCAGATATGATCTGCCCCCAGGGCATGTGTGAGTTCTGTAAGAATTAGACAGGTCACAGTGAGAACTTTTAATCTCAGTTTGATGGCAATGGAGATGAAATTAAACACAGGCTGGAGAAACAGAGATAAGGAATTAAACAATCACTTTGAATAATCACACAAGGTGTTTGTGGAGATGTGTGGGGTGATACAGAGGAGGAAATATTCAGAAACTCATCTTAAAGAGGTACTTAACTCCCACCCTCTCATGCTGTTTTGTTTTTCTCTTATTACTTGTACTCACGATGTCACGATTGGGGGTCAGGCTCAAAGACCAGTTGCTATAGCAGTAGCGGTTCTACCACTGACACAGAAGATAGGTACACAGGCAGTCACCATGACGGATGACGCAGGCTCACCTGAGGTGCAGAGTCTAATGCCCCGTACACACGATCGGATTTTCCGACAACAAATGTTGGATGTGAGCCTGTTGGCTGAAAGTCCGACCGTGTGTATGCTCCATCGAACATTTGTTTTCGGACTTTCCGCCAACAAATGTTGGCTAGCAAGTTCTCAAATTTGAACTTCCCTGTTCTCTGCTTGTCGTACGTCTTGAACGCATAGGTGTGCTCAGGGGGTGTGCCGGGTGTGCCTGGGCACACCCTAATCCCCTGACATACTTGTCTACACCTGGACGAGAGGGGCTGCATGCGGCATATACCGATGCTCTGCATTTTCCGCCCTACAGCTGTTGAATGCCTCCCCCTGACTCCTTCGTTCTAATTAACTGCTGCAGGACTGCCCACCCAGCTTCTCCGCGGCTCCACCCATTAAATTTACAGCAGCAGGCAGATGGGGGCATAGCGTCCGGGGGACTGGAAGAGCAAGCTGATCGAGTAGGAAGAGCAGAGGAGGTCTCCAATGTGTGAGGAGACACGTGAAGCCTGGAGGGAGCCGGAGACACAGCAAGCATGGAGTCCACACTGAGAGCAAGTGAGTGCAACCGATCCTATCCATCCCCCCACCCAGCACTGCCACCAATCCCATCCATCCCCCCACCCAGCACTGCCACCGATCACATTCACCCCCCCCAGCCAGCGCTGCCACCGATCCCAGCCATCTTCCCACCCAGCACTGCCACTCATCCTATCCATCCCCCCACCCAGCACTGCCACAGATCCCATCTATCCCCCCAACCAGCACTGCCACTGATCCCATCCATCCCCCCACCCAGCACTGCCACCAATCCCATACATCCCCCCACCCAGCACTGCCACCGATCCCATAAATCCCCACCCAGCACTGCCACTGATCCCATCCATCCCCCCAACCAGCACTGCCACCGATCCCATCCATCCGCCCACCCAGCACTGCCAACGATCCACTCCATCCCCCCACCCAGCACTGCCACTAATCCCATCACCCCCAACACACTGCTGCCACTGATCTCATGCCCCTCAACACTGCCACTCATCCTATCTCCCCCCCAGCATTGCTACTGATCCCCCCTTCCACTGCCACTCATCCCCCCCCCCCCCCCCAGTACTGCCACGAATCCCCACCACCACAACCCCCACCACTTCCACTAATCCCATCAACCCACAGCCCTGTCAATGATTCCCCCAACCTTGCCACTCATCCCATACCCCCAGTACTGCCACTGATCCCATTACCCCCCCCCCCCCCCCACCACAACCACCATCAACACCACTGATCCCATCAACTTTCCAACACTTCCACTCATTCCATCCCCCCAGCACTGCCACTGATCCCATCAATCCCCTAGCACTGCCACTGATCCCCACCCCCCCACCACTGTCACTCATCCCACCCAAGTACTGCCACTGATCCCATTACCCCCCACCACAGCTGCCACTGATCCCATAAAACCCCTAGCACTGACACTGATCACCCCCCCTCTCCAGCACTGCCACTGATCACCCCCCCCTTCAGCACTGCCACTGTTCCCATGCCCTCCAGCACTTCCACTCATTCCATCCCCCCAGCACTGCCACTGATCCCATTCCCCTCCCCCCACCACCACTGCCAACTGATCCCATCTCCCCCCTCTCTCACCCCCACCTTCTCCCTCTGACCAGCTCTGCCATGAGATGTAAAATTGATTGAAATATTAAAAATTGTTTAAGCACATTTCAAAATATCAGTTTACATTTATTTAAAAGTGTTTGTCTGTATATATGTCTATATATATATATATATATATATATATATATATATATATATATATAAATATATACCCATACACATGTGTGTTTGAGTTTTTGGGTGCACACCCTAATCCAATAGGCTGCGCACGCCTATGCCTGTACATCACCACACCACACGTTCATAATTGTTGGCCAACATTTGTGTGACCATGTGTATGCAAGACTTTGTTATCAGAAAGTCTGATCATGTGTACGGGGCATTAGGCTAACCTGTGTTTACCAGAGCTCCTGATGGTGGAAATGGATTTTGCTGCGTTTTAGTACCAGGTCGTGGTCCTCAGAATCACCCCAGCAAGAGGTGAGCAAGTCAGGGTCTAGTAGCAGATAAGCAGGTAGGGATCAAACAGAAACAAAGTCGAGGAACAGGCCAAGGGTCTATAACAAGTAGTTGCAGGTTGGAATCAGGCAGAAGTGTAGTCAAGGAACAAGCCAAGGGTCAATAACAAGTGGTAAACAGCAGGGAAAACAAGAGCGAGATACTGGCTGAAGAGAGCACAATAATCTGGCAAACAGGAAGTTCATGGGAGGAACAAAGGGTTCAAGGTTCAGCAGAAGTCAAGGCAAAAGGTAGGGTTTTCCAACGGATCCAGACAGTGGAACTAGCACTACAACATATCCAAAGATGGGGTTCCTAGCACCAAGTGGCCCCGAGATACGGGGCCCCAAATCGGGTCGGAAAATGTCATTCTCTGCTGCAGAAAAGTGCTTGACATTTTCTGAACTGACTTTGGGGCCCCCTATCTCGGGGCCACTTGGTGCTAGGAACCTTATCTTGTAGTGCTAGTTCCACTGGGCTTGCATGCCATTTGGGGTTCCTAGCACCAAGTGACCCCGAGATACAGGGCCCCAAAGTCGGTCAACTGTGTCCATCTGCAGCAATGTCATTTCGGGACCCTTTGGGTTCAGAGACCCCAAATTGGCTGCAGCTAGGGGGCATCTAGGAACCCTTAACTACCAAGTTTGAAGTTCGGGGGACCTATGGCTGCAAATGGGCACAGTGAGGCATGCAAATGGGCACAGTGAGGCTGCAAATGGGCAATGTTGACCCTCTTTTCCACTTACAGTAGCTGCGTATTTCTCACCCTAGGCTTATACTCGAGTCAATAAGTTTTCCCAGTTTTTTGTGGTAAAATTGGGTGCCTTGGCTTATATTCGGGTCGGCTTAAACTTGAGTATATACAGTATGCCCAATAAAAAAAAAAATAATAATTCTTCATAAATTTAGGCCAAAATGTATCCTGCTACTTGTCTTTGGTAAAAAAAAAAAAAAAATTCCCAATAAGTATATTAATTGGTTTGTGCGAAATTTATGGTGTCTACAATCTATTGTATATATACTGGAATTTATGCAGCTATAGATGCTGTACTGGTAATGGAAAGAATGAAAGAAAACATAATTAAATTTGTAAGCTCCATAGGGCCCTCCTATTCTTACTGTATTGAACTGTATTATAATTGTACTGCTCCCCCCCTTTATATTGTAAAGAGCTGCACAAACTGTTAGTTGCTATTTAAATCTTGAATAATAATATTAATAATATATTTTAAAAAATAACATAATATAATTCATAGATATTTGTGAAAACAAAAATGGTTTGTTGTGCTTTTTTAAAAAAATTTACTGTATTTTATTGTATAGAATTATGCAACATAAAAAAAGTGTAAAAAAAAAAAAAAAAATACACATAAAAAAAGTATCAAAAATAAATACATAAAATAAATAAAAATCATTAAAAAAATGTAAAAGCATACACATCTATAAAAAATACTCTGAACTATAATAGCGATGGAAGTCTGCTATGAGGAAAAGCCCAAGAAAAGAAAACGAATGCAGCCGACACATGTAATGATAGGTAAGCTGCAATATAAGATATTTTCAGTTTTGGGTTTCATGCTGCCTACTGTATTAAACTGCATTATATTGTACTGTCCCCCTTTATAATGTAAAGCACAGCATAAACTGTTGGTGCTATATAAATCCAGAAAATTAATATTAATAATTCATTAAAAAAGTAATTTTTTATTATTATTATAGTTTTTTATACATTGATTTATTAACACATAATTTAATTCATAGATTTAATTCATAGATGTTTATTAAAACAAAAATGGTCAGCGATGGTTTTATTGTATTTTATTGTTCAGAATTATACAACAAAAAAACACTGTAAAATAAAATACATAAAAATAAAAAGTAAAAAAAAATTATAATAAAAATAATTATAAAAAAATAATAGTGATGAAAGTCTGCTGTGTCCCCTGTGCTCCTAATAGTGAGTTGTGTCTCACTAATACCGGAGGCGTTACTAGCCAGATCACCAGGTGAAAACAGAGGGGGGAAAGCCAAAGAAAAGAAAACAAATGCAGCCACCACATTTAATGATTGTTAAGCTGCAATATATGACATTTTTGGTTTTGGGTTTCATGCTGCTTTCATTTTTGTTAATGTTATTTTTACTGGTATTTTTTCAAGGAGAAAGAAAGAAAGAAAAACATTGTTTTGTTTTTTTTCTTAGAACGAAGGAAAGAAAAAAAAAGAAAGAAAGAAAGAAAATAAACATAATTTAATTCATAACCTCCATTAGCAGGGCCTTCCTATTCCTACTGTATTGAACTGTATTATATTGTACTGTCCCCATTTATATTGTAAAGTGCTGTGTAAACTGTTGGTGCTATATAAATCCAGAAAAATAATATTAATAATACATAAAAAAGTAATATTTTATTAAATATTTTTCATAACACATAACTTAATTCATAGATGTTTATTAAAACAAAAATGGTGGGTTGTGTTTTTTTTAACATTTTACTGTATTTTATTGTACAGAATTATACAAAAAAAGGGGACAAAATACATAAAAACAAAAAAAAACTAAATAAAATAAAAGAAATAAAAATAATTACAAAAATGTAAAAGCATACATTGTATAATTCTGTATTTTATTGTACAGAATTATACAACAAAAAAAAGGTGAAAATGCATAAAAATGAAAAAAAAATCAAAATAAAAATAAATAAATCTAAAAAGTAAATAAATAAAATAAAATAAAAGAAATAAAAATAATTACAAAAATGTAAAAGCATACATTGTATAATTCTGTATTTTATTGTACAGAATTATACAACAAAAAAAGGGTGAAAATGCATAAAAATGAAAAAAAATATCAAAATAAATAAATAAATCTAAATAAATAAATACAAGAAAATAAAAGAAATAAAAATAATTACAAAAATGTAAAAGCATACATTGTATAATTCTGTATTTTATTGTACAGAATTATACAATAAAAAAGGGGAAAAAATGCATAAAAATGAAAAAAAAAAACAAAAAAAAAAACTATATAAAATAAAATAAATAAAAATAATTACAAAAATGTAAAAGCATACATTGTATAGTTCCACATTTTAGTGTATAGAATTATACAACAAAAAAAGGGGGAAAAATGCATAAAAATGAAAAAAACTAAAAAAAACTTTATAAAATAAAATAAATAAAAATAATTACAAAAATGTAAAAGCATAAATTGTATAATTCTGCATTTTAGTGTACAGAATTTTACAACAAAAAAGGGGGAAAAAATGCATTAAAATAGAAAAAAACAAACAAAAAAAAACGAAATAAAATAAAACAAATAATAATAATAAAAAAAAAAAAAATGTAAAAGCATACATGTCTGTAAAAATACAGATGGAATCCAGGGAGACACGGGGCAGAGGACTGTTTAATCTTTCTCTAAGAAACAAAAGAAGCCCGGACAATCTGCGTTTAGCAGCTGCCTCTGCCGCAGATTAGCGCGGGATGTTGGGTGAGTATCAGAAGCCATTCGCACACAGAAGACAGAACAAGTCATTATAGCATTATAACTGTAATAGCATTAATGATGATGTACTGTATGGGGAAAACCAAGCAAGGATTATACTCTGCTTTCCTAGAAATGTAACATATGGGCCTCCAATGCTTATCACAAAGAGCCTTAAAATATCGGGCCGTACAAATGTAACTAAAAATAAAGAACATTTGGATAAAACAAGAAATAATTCCTATTCTGCTTTTCAGACAGTTGTTCCTACATGATGGAGTCTGAGATTCAAAGGCGGAATACTAAAAGCAGGACACTTCGCTAACAGATGGGTCAAAACTGCAGCATGCTGCAATCCGAAAACAAAGAGCTGTAAAGGAATAAAACCAGAATACTAATTGACGCGTGGATAAACGAGCAATAAGAAAGGATTGAGCTGCAGATTTGCTGCTGATTGTGAAAGCTAAATGAGTGTAATAGAAAGGATTTCATCAAAGGAATCCCCCAGGTACAGTATATACATAAAAAACAACAATGAACCCTCTGGCGGGACTTTAAAGGGCAATGACTCCAGAAAAAAAAAACGTATGGCAAAAGGGAGAGATAAAAAAATTACAAATTTTAATTGTACAAAATATAAAAATAGACACAGCTTTGTTGTATCAACCATTTACAAAATTGATATAACATATTGTTCATATTGAGATCCAAAAAAAAAAAAAAACTTACATCACTCATGTATACATAGACAGAGTGATACTTAACGCGTTTCGAGGTGTTATTCCTCTTCATCAGAAGAAAGTGGTATGAGTATTATATGGTATCTACAATTTCTCCTGATGAAGAGGAATAACGCAGATTTCCCTTCTATTACTTTTCTGTGGACAACCTAAAATTTGGGATTTTCTTTTACTTTCACTTTCAATGATAAAGGTAAACAGGACAAATAGAGAGGGTGAATCTCCTTAATGGGGGCACAGACAGCAATACAAACTGACAGGGGGTCTAATCCCTCTCCACTCTATCCAAAACTAAAGAAAAAATAAGTTTTACCTTTAGTTATCCTTTATTATTATTATTTATCTTTATACTCATGTATATATTTATTTATGTATATTTCCTTTTTTTTTTATTGATTTTATTATTGTTCCTGGGACCGCAGTACTTTATTTAGTTCTATTTTATACATGAATATTTTGTAGTCATTGAAAAACATTATCCGATCAAAGTGAAATATGGTAAAATGCATATATATATATATATATATATATATATATATATATATATATCTATATATATATATATATATATATATATCTATATATATATACTGTATACTCATTGGGGGTAAGGGAACCCGGTGGTGTAGCCTTACAGCTTCATGCCAGCAAACCCTACTGCGCATGCTCAAGGCTCAGCTTCTCTCCCCTACTGGCCCGACATCAGGGGGAGGAGGAGGGAGCACCAACCGTGACGTCAATAGCCGTGGCTGAAGCTCCCGGAAGTGGGAAAGGATACCTGTCAAAGATAGGTATCCTGTCACCCCCCCCCCCCCGAAAGGTGCCAATTGTGGTACTGGAGGGGGGGAGGAATCAGATGAGCCGCAGTTCCACTTTTGGGTAGAACTCCACTTTTAGGTGAGGTTGTGGAAGACAGTTTAACCGCTTCCCGACCGCCTAACAACGATATACGTCGGCAAAATGGCACGGGCAGGCAGAATCACGTACCTGTACGTGATCGTGCATGTGCCTGCCTGTGGGTCGCGCGCGCGCCGCTAGCGGCACGCTCGCGACCCGGTCGGGAGCTCCGTGACCCCGGCCGCGGGACCAGCGGACCCGATCGCCGCTGGTGTCCCGCGATCGGGTTACGGAGCTGAAGAACGGGGAGAGGTTTGTGTAAACAAACCTCTCCCCGCGCTTCCTACACTGACTGTCAGTGATCGGCGGTTCCCCTGTCATCGGGAACGCCGATCAATGACGTCACACGTACAGCCACGCCCCCCTACAGTAAAATGAACACAACACGTCACACTGACTCCTCCCCGCCCCTAGTGGTTAACCCCTTCACTACAACTGTCATTTACATAGGAATCATTGCTATTTAAATAGCACTGATTTCTATATAAATTACAAATGTCCCAAAAATGTGTCAAAAATGTCCGATGTGTCCGCCATAATGTCGCAGTCACAATAAAAATCGCTGATCGCCGCCATTACTAGTGAAAAAAAAAAATATTAATAAAAATGCTATAAAACTATCCCCTATTTTGTAAACGCTATAACTTTTGCGCAAACCAATCAATAATCGCTAATTGCGATTTTTTTTACCAAAAATATGTAGAAGAATACGTATCGGCCGAAAATGAGGAAAAAAAATGTTTTTTTATATATTTTTTGGGGATATTTATTATAGCAAAAAGTAAAAAATATTGCATTGTTTTCAAAATTGTCGCTCTATTTTTGTTTATAGCGCAAAAAATAAAAACCGCAGGGGCGATCAAATACCACCAAAAGAAAGCTCTATTTGTGGGAAAAAAAGGACGCCAATTTTGTTTGGGAGCCATGTCGCACGACCGCGCAATTGTCAGTTAAAACTACGCAGTGCCGAATTGCAAAAAGGGGCCTGGTCCTTTGGCTGCCAATTGGTCCGGGGCTGAAGTGGTTAATGTCTTCGGTCATACACCGTGGCAAGACTGAGTACAGCAACAAGACACAAGGTAGTTATGCTGCAAAGATATCAAAGCAGACTTGGGGTTTCAAGCAGTGGCGGCTGGTGGGTTCTTCTTTTGGGGGGGCAGCACACACTCCCCTCCCCACGAGAAGTGTGGCACTTACCCGCTCGTGTGGCGGGGCTGTGGCGCCCTCTCCTGTAGTGCGTGCAGTTAGCTGCAGCGGCTCCGGTGTCGCTCCTCAAGCTTCCTCTGCCTTGTGTCTCTTCTTCTGCCAAAGCACTAGGCATCCAATAGGATTGCCTGACGCTTTGGCCAATTGGGAAACAGCACTCTCAGACCTGCCTCCTGATTGGCAGGGAGGAACTGGTGGGAAAATAGCAAAAATTAATTCACTATCGTCACACAACAGAGTGGGATCGGAGTGCAATGCTCTGCGCTCCGAGGCCACCCTTTTTTGAAGAATAATCAGATGCATCAAAAAAAAAAACCCCACCCCCACATTGGAATCCATGGTCTGGCGCTCTGATATGTAGATCATGGGGCCAGACACATGGATAGGGGAGGCGGTGCCCGTGTGCCCTCTATGGACAGGCCGCCACTGGTTTCAAGGTGTGCTTTTTATACTCTTTTGAAAAATCACAAAGAAACAGTCAACGTTGAGGAGCGTAGACCGGACCAATTTGCAGCCAAAGGACCAGGCCCCTTTTTGCGATTCGGCACTGCGTCGCTTTAACTGACAATTGCGCGGTCATGCGACGTGGCTCCCAAACAAAATTGACGTCCTTTTTTTCCCACAAATAGAGCTTTCTTTTGGTGGTATTTGATCGCCCCTGCGGTTTTTATTTTTTGCGCTATAAACAAAAAAGAGCGACAATTTTGAAAAAAAAAATGCATTCTTTTTTATTTTTTGCTATAATAAATATCCCCCAAAAATATATAAAAAAACATTTTTTTTCCTCAGTTTAGGCCGATACATATTCTTCTACATATTTTTGGTAAAAAAAATCGCAATAAGCGATTATTGATTGGTTTGCACAGAAGTTATAGCTTTTACAAGATAGGGGATAGTTTTATAGCATTTTTATTAATAATTTTTTTTTTACTAGTAATGGCGGCGATCAGCGATTTTTATTGTGACTGCGACATTATGGCGGACACATCAGACATTTTTGACACATTTTTGGGACCATTGTCATTTATACAGAAATCAATGCCTTTTAAATGCATTGATTCCTGTATAAATGACACTGGCAGTGAAGGGGTTAACCACTAGGGGGCACTGTAGGGGTTAAGTATGCCTAGGGGTGTGTTTCTTACTGTGGGGGGCGTGGCTGTCAGCTAGTGAATGCTGATCTCTGCTCCAATCACAGGGAGCAGAGATCGGCGTCACTAGTTGCTAGGCACCGGTTAAGGAAACTTAATGCAGCATATGAAGGACACATCATGCTTACTTCCCTTCTACATCGGAAAATGATGTCCAGCTGTGCCATCAGCACAGAACTGGCAGAAACCAGTGGGACCCAGGTACACCCATCAACTGTCCGGAGAAGTCTGGTCAGAAGTAGTCTTCATGGAAGAATTGCGCCCAAAAAGCCACCATACCTCCGATGTGGAAACAAGGCTAAGGCTGCATTCACAGCTGGGCATTTTGAATCGCAGGAAGAACCGCAATTCTGCCCACAATTTCAAATCACTCTGCTACAAATGACAAATCGCACAAAGCTAATTTTAGATGCCATTCATTTAAATGGCACCTGAAGAACATGCAACAAAAAAGCTCCTGATCCTTTTTTGGGCGACAAGCTCCACGTGATGTGGGTTACTGCGGTTGCAGCGCGATTTATCGCGTGACAATCGCAGCAGAACTGTGCCGCATTTTTAGGTGCCATTAAAATGGCGCTTTTTCATTTTAGCAGAGCATTTTAGAATCGTGGGCAGAATCGCTACGATTCTGCCCACGATTCAAAACAGCCAGGTGGGAATGCAGGCTAAGTGACTCAACTGTGCAGGAAAACATTGGAACTGGGGTGCAGAAAAATGGCAGCCGGTGCTCTGGACTGACGAGTCTACATTTTGGGGTGTTACTGCAAAGGATTTTACCTTTAGCCATGTCAGGGCCGGGAAGGAGGGAATTTCAGTAGGGGGGCAGATTTGTACGAGGGGGGATATATGCTTAGGGGGTAAGCATGCAGATTAGTGCAACATTTTTTTGGGGGGGGGGGGTTTGTGCTGTTAGGGATTATTGGGGGTATTTGTAGTAAGAGGAGAAGTTTGGGGGGTGTGATTTGTGTTAGGATGAGAAATTGGGGGAAGGGAATTTGGGCTGGGGGGGATTTCTGCTAGGGGCATATGAGGAGAGAGGACTTGAGCTGGGGTGATGGGGGTAAGATTTGTGCTGGGAAAGAGGGAATTTCAGTAGATTTGTACTGGGAGGGGGGTATATGCCTAGGGGTAAGCATGCTGATTAGTGCTCAATTTTTTTGTGGGGGTAGTGGGGATTTGTGTTTAAATAGGGAATTGGGGGAAGGGAACTTGGGCTGGGGGGGGGATTTTGAGTGGGGGAGGAGAGGATTTGTGCTTGGAGAAGACATTTGAGAGGTAGAGGATTTGTGTTAGGAGGAAGAAATATTTTTGGGGGGAGGGGATTTGTGCTAGGGGCATATGAGGAGAGAGGACTTGAGCTGGGGGTGATGGGGGGGGGGGTAAGATTTGTGCTGGGAAAGAGGGAATTTCAGTAGGGAGGTAGATTTTTACTGGGAAGGGGTATATGTTTAGGGGTAAGCATGCTGATTAGTGCTCAATTTTTTTTTGGGGGGGGGGGGGATTTGTGTTAGGATGGGGAATTGGGGGAAGGGAACTTGGGCAGGGGGGGGGGTTTGAGTGGGGGGAGAGGATTTGTGCTCGGAGAAGACATTTGAGAGGTAGATGATTTGTGTTAGGAGGAAAAAATGTTTTGGGGGAAGGGGATTGGTGCTAGGGGCATATGAGGAGAAAGGATTTGAGCTGGGTGTGATGGGGGGGGTAAGATTTGTGTTGGGAAGGAGGGAATTTCAGTAGGGGGGCAGATTTGTACTATGAGGGGGGTATATGCTTAGGGGGCAAGCATGCAGATTGAGGCTCAATTTTTTGGGGGGTGGGAGATTTTTGCTGAGACATAATGCTCATACATCTTGGGGGAGGGGGGCAATTTGGCGTGCTCGCCCTGGGCTCTAGATGACATTATCCCGGCACTGAACATGTGACTTTCATTTTCAAATCCCATTGGACTCTGCTTTGAAAATCAACATCCTTATCCCTGATCCCGATGTGTCAGCTTTGTGAATTGAATCTAAAGCCTCAACAGCAAATTATTTTAGTAGTCTGGCAACGGTCCAAACAGCTCGGTCTACGGCCTTCCATTTGTTTGATGTTTGGTTGAACAGAATGTTTCTGTTTCACATCAAACGTCTTGACCCCCAAGTGCTTCCAATGGCGTCAAGGTGACACAAGGCTTCACAATGATTGAGGATGATACAAACTGACGTAGCAAGATCGACCTTTGTCTGAGGGCAGCTTTGGAGCCCATATGTCATATTTTAGCACAGACCCCCCCCGCGCTCATCACTAACATGATATACAGTTGGGAATATACAGCATATGCTCGTTATTGACTTAGATTAAAA
The DNA here is from genome assembly GCA_028564925.1 of Lithobates sylvaticus. Classification (NCBI taxonomy): domain Eukaryota; kingdom Metazoa; phylum Chordata; class Amphibia; order Anura; family Ranidae; genus Lithobates; species Lithobates sylvaticus. Next base: position 72,203,675 of record CM053038.1, read on the forward strand.
GGATTTTCTTAAATAGATTTCAGAATTCGGTTTAATCCCAAAATAATTAAAAAAAGGAATGCAAGCAGATGTAAAGATATACACCTAAATACACTATATTGTCAAAAGTATTGTGACGCCTGCCTTTACACGCACATGAACTTTAATGGCATCCCAGTCTTAAGCCTTGTACACACGATCCGATTTTCCGCAGACAAAACCTCTGACTTTTGTCCGAAGGCGTGTGTCTGGATTTTGTCTTGCATACAAACGGCAAGGTATTGACGGCCAACAAACACGAAAGTAGTGACGTACTACGTGCTTTTTCAGCTCTTTAGCGCCACCCTTTGGGCTCCTTCTGATCATTTTGTGTTAGTAGAAGTTTGGTGAGTGTTGATTCGTGCTTTTAATTTTCATGCTTTTTTTTTGTTTGTTTCTGAATGGCCATTCTTCAACCAGCCATGTTCCAGAAACAGAGGAGATAATGTATTATTTATTATTGGCCTTATTATTATTATTATTGGCCTTGGAGTTATTGCTTTGACCCAAGTCCAGTCCAGGAACAAGAGGAGGAGGAGTTCTTGGAACAAAAATTGGTTGTTTTATTAATCATGACCAATTATGTCATATGCCTTTGCTGCGGGAGCTCCAGGAGAATAATCCGGATGATTTTTGGAATTATCTCCAGATGACGGACCCCTGCTTTCACCTACTCTTGGCATTGTTGACCCCCTATATTAAGAAGCAGGACACATGCATGAGGCTTTTATTTTATTTTTGGTTGAATAAAATTTGGAATATTTTCGATAGTTCTATTGGCAGATAGCATGTCTAATTTTATTTATTTTCTTTTTTTAATGCACAATAAAAAAAATGTGTAGAATAATACTTGGCTAAGTGTTTTACTTCAAATGACAGTTTGGGAGTCGGCAGTTACATTTTAAAAAATACAATGTAAAATTGACAAGGGACAACAACATAGTTGTATCTTTGATGTTAAAAACTACAGGATAATGGTGTTGTGGTAACTTGCCCAAAAAAAAAAAAGAAAGCATAATAATATTATTCTTGATATCACTAGAAAAAAAAAGCCTTTGAAAATGTGTTTGCAATAACTCTATCAGTGTCACCAGCAAAGCAGCTTCATTATTATCCCATTAAAGAAGAAGAGAATGTGAGAATTCTCCATTATGAACGCTAATTTACAAGACCGACTGCTTCTGGCTCGTCTTTGCTTCCGAGCATGCGTGTTTGTACTTTGGACTTTTGTCCGACAGACTTGTGTACACACGCTTGGAAAATCCTGACAACCGACATTTGTCTGTGGAAAATTTTAAAACCTGCTATCCCACATTTGTCCAATGGAGCATACAAACGGTTGGATTTTCCACCAACAGCCCACCATCACACAATTCCCATTGGAAAATCCGATTGTGTGTACGAGGCTTTAGTCTGTAGGGTTCGATATTGAGTTGGCCCACCCTTTGGAGCTATAACAGCTTCAACTCTTCTGGGAAGGCTGTCCACAAGGTTTAGGAGTGTGTCTATGGGAATGTTTGACCATTCTTCCAGAAGCGCATTTGTGAGGTCAGGCACTAATGTTGGACGAAAAGGCCTGGCTTGCAGTCTCCGCTCTAATTCATCCCAAAGGTGTTCTATGGGGGTTGAGGTCAGGACTCCAAACTCGCTCATCCATATCTTTATGGACCTTGCTTTGAGCACTGGTCCAAATCATTTGGTGGAGGGGGGGGATTATGGTGTGGGGTTGTTTTTCAGGGGTGGGCTTGGCCCCTTAGTTCCAGTGAAGGGAACTCTTAAGGTGTCAGCATACCAAGACATTTTGGAGAATTTCATGGTCCCAACTTTGTGGGAACAGTTTGGGGACGGCCCCTTCCTGTTCCAACATGACTGCGCACCAGTGTACAAAGCATGATGCACACAGTGTAGGGAGACACAACTCCAGTCCCTGCATGCGAGGGTGGCTCCAGAGGCTGTTGAAAGAGAAAGGAGCCACCCTGAAACCACTTGGGGCAGTTGTCATGGCACGCACAAGCACAATATATATATAGATTTTTAGCAGAGACCCTAGGGAATAAAATTACGGTCATTGCAAATGCGCAGCAATTTTTCAAACGCTATTTTATTTTTGGAAAAAAAAAAACACTTTCATGAATAAAAACAAACAAAAAAAACCCAGTAAAGTTAGCCCAATTTTTTTGTATAATCTGTCAGATGATTTTACGCTGAGTAAATAGATACTTCACATGTCACGCTTTAAAATTGTGCACACTTATGGAATGTCGCCAAACTTCAGTACTTAAAAATCTCCATAGGTGACATTTTAAAATGTTTTACAGGTTACCTGTTTAGAGTTACAGAGGAAGTTTATCACTAGGTTTATTGCTCTCCCTCTAACGTTTGTGGCGATACCTCACATGTGTGGTTTGAACATGGTTTACATATGCGGACGCGACCTTTCGTGTGCTTTCGCTTCTGTGTGAAAGCACGCAGGGACGGGGGCGCTTTAATTAATTCATTTTTTTCATTGTTTATTTTACTTACATTTTTTTTTATACTTTCCCTTTTATTCCTATTACAAGGAATGTAAACATCCTTTGTAATAGGAATAGTGTGTGACAGGTCCTCTTTATGGATAGATATGGGGTCTATAAGACCCTACATCTCTCCTCAAGGCTAGAAATACAGAGATAAAAAAAATTAACAATCTCAGGCTTTCCAGCTGAGTCCCCGGCATTCTTTACTTCCACCCGCCCGGACGTGACGTGGAAACGTCGCGCCCGGGCCTCCAAGAGTCATAGAGGCTGCCGGGGACCATCTGGCCCTTGTGTTAAATTCTCGTTTTTACAGTATTAATATCGATATTCAAAAATTCGTATTGATGAAAAAAGTTCCAAGAAAGTCCGTTCAGTTCTTGTGTAAAAACTCTCAAAAATGGATTTAATAATAAAAATAGCAAAATATTACAAGAATAATATCAAAATGTAGAATGTAAAATTATCAATAATGTATTATTTTCTTAAGATGAAAATTGAATCAGATATGTGTCTGTGTGCCAGCTTCCTTCAATGTCTCATGATGTGTCGTGTCTGACAGCAAATCTCTCTGTTTAACTCCTTTTACTCCTAAATTCAGCCCCCACCTTCTCCTAAAATCTGACCGCTCCTTCCTAAAAAGGTTTGGTTTGTCTTATAGTTTCACAGAAAACCACGGGCTTTTAATGAAACATAGTTTCCCTCCCACCTCACACAAGGATGGGGGTTGACATTCCATATACAACATGAGTTTCCTTTAACTTCTAAATCAAATACTACATATATCAGTATGTATATTATATTCATTTAAAACCCCAATATTCTTATTAATATCCTAATTAAGAAATATTGTATTATAAAGAAATTATGATCTTAACTAAAATATGAACCTTTACATCTTAAAGTATATGAATCCTTCTCACAGATGGGGGAAGGTGAAAGGAAACCAACTAATTATTGCCATATGTGAGCTCTCCCAAGAAATGCTTATGAGCTTATAACAGCATATACTTTCACAAATATAAAAGTCTATATATAATTTCACCTTATCCATACATAGAAGAGATATAAATATATATATATATATATATATATTTAACTCAACTATTCTGAAAAGATCTCATCCATTCATTCATTTGTTAATATTCGTTAATTGATGAATACTAGATATTAGTTAAAAGAAAACTTTCTAACACCTTTTCTCTATAGCTAACTTCCACCATCGGTGGATTCCTTCTCTGGCTTGCCGATCGCATAGTTGCCAACATTGTACAAAAAATGTCAGGGACACCTTTTTGGCTGTAAGCGGAGTCACATTATAATTAGGGGGCAGGGCATGCATTTGTAGGCGTGACACAGGGGGTAAAAAAATGTGGCGCGCTAAGCACGTTGCGCCGAATAATGGGCGTGGTTTACCCGAGGTAGTGGGTGTGGCTTAAATAGGCGTGGCTCAAATGGGTGTGGTTAGAGTCTGAGATGAATGAGGGAGGGAGAGGGAAAGGGGGGGAGAGGGAAAGGGGGAAAGGGGGAGAGGGATGGAGGGACAGCAGCCCCAGATCCTACACCACAATAGCAGTGTGTTTTCCAGAGTTTAACAATCAGCAGATAAAGATACTCCAAACACCTGGTATTAGCGCTTCAATCATCCCCATCAGTGGAGCCTTCCTCACATCTGTGTCTCCATCAGCGGAGCCCCTCTTTACATCTGTGTCTCCATCAGTGGAGCCCCTCCTTACATCTGTGTCTCCATCAGTGGAGCCCCTTCTTACATCTGTGTTTCCATCAGCGGAGCCCCTCCTTACATCTGGTGTCCCCATCAGTCCTCCTTACATCTGGTGCCCCCTCTGTGACATCCAGACTGCCCCCCGTGACATCCAGACTGCCCCCCCTGTGACATCCAGACTGCCCCCCTGTGACATCCAGACTGTCCCCCCTCTGACATGCAGATTGAGCTGCGGCGCTGCCCATTCCCCACCCCTTTCCATAACAGGTCCCAGAGACTGTCAGCGGGGCGGAGCGGGGTGGGCGGCGCCGCAGCTCAATCTCTATTGTAGCCATCCGGCCAGCCTACTTCTACTACTACTACGGTCTTCTTGAAAATGGTGGCCGGCAGAGACATTGTCTCCGCCGGCCGCGGACCTCTAGCGGCCGGCGGTGCGGACCTCATGGCGAAAATCGTGAAAAAACGAATTTCCAAGGTCGTTTCACGCTAAACGCTAAAATCGGAATGTCCCAGAAAATTCGGGACAGTTGGCAACTATGCGATCGCATGGGCGAGCCGGTAGAAGCACCAGAGAGCAGCGGGAGGGAGGGGGGCGCCCCTCCTACTGCCTGTACGAACGATCAAACGGCTGCTCAGCCGCTATGATTGTTCTTATGGTGAAGGAAATCGCCAGCTGAAAAAGATGATATCTGAATGATCCCTGCAACTGCACCCATCATTCAGATATCACCACTGAAAGCCAGGGACGTCATATGAGGTTCTGCGGTATGGAAGTGGTTAAAACTGAGGGCGTAATATCACTTTAACCACTTCCATACCGCAGAACGTCATATGACGTCATTGGCTCTCAGTGGTGATATCTGAATGATGGGTGCAGCTGCACCCATCATTCAGATATAGTTTTTTTGAGCCAGTGATTTCCTTCACCGTAAAAAAAACCATAGCGGCTGTTCAGCCCCTTGATCGTTCTTACAGGCAGCAGGAGGGGACGACCCCTCCTCCCGCTGCCCTCCGGTGCTTCTCGGAAGGAGAAGGAGAAGGATTCCTCCGCCGGCGGAAGTTAGCCATAGAGATTTCCGAGGGACAGATAGTCTCCAGCAGTCTCTATGACTCTCGGAGGCCCGGGCGCAATGTTACGATGTCACGCCCGAGCCGGCAGAAGTAAACAATGCCGGGGACTCGGCCGGAAAGCCTGAGATCGTTCATTTTTTTGGGGGATCTCAGGCTTTCCAGCCTGGAGGAGAGATGCAGGATCTTATAAACACCACATCTTTCCATAAAGAGGACCTGTCACACACTATTGTTATTACAAGGGATGTTTACATTCCTTGTAATAGGAATAAAAGTGATCAAAATTTTTTAAAGGTAAAGTGTAAAAATAAAAAAAATTTTAATAAAATAAACGAAACAAAAATAAATGAAAACGACATTCAAACCACACATGTGAGGTATCACCGCAAACGTTAGAGCGAGAGCAATGATTCTAGCCCAAGACCTTCTCTGTAACTCTAAACAAGTAACCTGTACATTTTTTAAAGTATCACCTATGAAGATTTTTAAGCACCAAAGTTTGGCGCCCTTCCATGAATGCGCACAATTTTAAAGCGTGACACATTATACCAAAAAATGTGGCAAACTTTACTGTTTTTTTTTTTATTATTATTCAGGAAAGTGTTTTTTTTTTTTTTTTTTTTAAAACACAAGCTTGATACCGTGTGACATAAAAAGTTGCAATGGCCGCCATTTTGTTCCCTACTCTGCTAAAAAAAAATATATATATATATATAGATAGTGTTTGGGGGTTCTTCGTAATTTCCGAGCAAAAAAAATTATGATTTTTACATGTAGGAGAGGAGTGCTGCAATTCGCGTGGTATGGAATGGGGTTAAGGTTTGTTTTAGCTTCGGTCATGCTAGGGTTAAATTCCTCGCTGTGAGTACGGCTACAGCCGCGGCTTATTTTCTGGGGTTGTACGAGTGATAAGATTATGAGAGGAGTCCATATTTAAGTAAAGCCATGTACAGACTAATCATCTTACAAGGTGCAGATGGTGGTGGATTTGTCTGTCATATGTTTGTAAACTGTGTCATGACAAACTACTCCCCCCTCCCCCTGCCAAGCAACCGTCAGCCCGAACAATGCCAGGCGAGGCAGATAATGCGCTGGGATACGCAATCATAATTCAACCATTGTGGAACGATTGGAGCATCATCAATCAATAAACTAACAACTGTGCAATTAATACGAGCCTATCACTTACTAAATCAGAATGGGCTGCCGGAGCCTGATAGACATAGATTTCAAACCAGTTATGTTAACGAGGTTTAATAGCCTTAATGAATATGTAAATCTTTTAGGAGATTATCCGAACAGATGAGGTTGGAAATAAAGGCGAGGATCGATATATTCAGGCATATACACTCACCAGCCAATTTATTAGGTACACCTTGCTAGTACCGGGTTGGACCCCCTTTTGCCTTCATTCTTGGTGGCATAGATACAACAAGGTGTTGGAAACGTTTCTCAGAGATGTTGCTCCATGATGACATGACAGCATCGCGTAAAGTCCCCCAGAAGTTTGGCCACCCTCCTTCTTCCCCCCACCACCAGTGGTGTCCACACGCCAAATCCATGCGCCCGGCCCCCTAATCTATAAGTGAAGCGCTGGATGCATGGATTTTAATGTTTTTTTTTTCTTTTTTGGAAGCACCTGATTAGAACTTGAGGCTGTGATTGGCTTCGAAAAGTGTAAGCTTGGGGCGCAGAGCACTGCGCCCTAAACCCACCCAGTTGTGTGACAATAGCAAATTCATATTTGCTATTGTCTTCCTGCTTCTCCTCCCAGCCAATCAAGAAGCGGATCTTAAGACTCGATTGGCCGAGAGGAGAAGCGACCATATTAGCCAGTACCGGGGTAGATCAGAGAGATAGCTGTCCTCATCAGAGAGATTTCTCTGCTCTGTATCATCGGCAACACACAAGCCAGAGCCCGTCCGCGTGAGTACCACCCACCGGGGGGGGGGGGGTTGGTGGTTTCATTTGCCACCCCCCCAACAAATGGAGCACCAGCTGCCACAGCACGCTTCACTAATGAACAGTAGGGAACTGCCTGTGAAGCTGAAAGGCTTTACTACAAGGAATTGTGGCGGCAGCACCTGAGAGTCGATTGAAAAATCAGCTGGGGTGAAGACACCGCTGGACCCTGGGACAGGTAAGTGTCCTAATATTAAAAGTCAACAGCTACAGTATTTGAAGCTGCTGACGTTAAATTTTTTGGGTGGGGGGCTGGAGCTCTTCTTTAACCATGCACACAAGGTGGGGGCAGGCAGGCCACACTCTGACCTTCCGGGTGAAAGCAATGGGCTTGTATGTGAATCTGGAAGTCGCAGGGTCCGCCTATGGTGGGTGGTAGTGGGGAGTCCTCAGGTAAATTTTTGCATCAGGGCCCACATGGTTCAAGCTATGCTTCTGGCCCAAACCTAGATCTGGACCATACTGTCGGCTCGACTCTAAAGCCCCATACACACGGTCAGATTTTCGGATGGATTTTGTCCTATCGGACAATGTTGTCGGAAATTCCAACCGTGTGTAGGCACCATCGGACATTTTCCATCGGATTGTCTGACGGACAAAGTTGTATCTCCTGCTCTATAAATTTTCCGACAACAAAGTCCGATCACACCAATTCCGATCGTGTGTAGCGAATTCCGACGGACAAAGTGCCACGCATGCTCAGATCACATTACAAGACCAAAGCTATTGGCTACTAGCCTATATGTAGTCCCGTCGTAGGCAACAAACGTCACCACGTTCAGAATGATCGGATTTTCTGACAACTTTGTCCAACCGTGTGTATGCAACACCAGTGTCGGACTAAATCCGTCGGACCAAATCCGGATTTTCCGACCGTGTGTATGGGGCTTAATAGTTACAGATAGTGTTATAATCAGCCTTAACCCTTCACCATCTGCTGGTCATTACTCTGCACTGCACATCAGGTCTCTGTTCTACACACTTATCCTCATCAATTGACTTTAAGGCTGGGTTCACACCATTGCAAATTGGATGCGGGAAATCCAACAACATACATTTATCCGCGGAAAATTTTAAAACATGCTAGCCAACATTTGTCTGTGGAAAATCTGACAACAATTGTCCGATGGAGCATACAACCGGTTGGATTTACCGCCAATGGCCTGTCATTGAACATTTCACATCAGAAAATACGATCATGTGTACGGGGCTTTAGTTGTACAAAAACTCGCATAGGAAATGGCACATCTGCATTGCATCATGGTCTTAACCACTTGAAGACCAGATCTTTTTCTGAAATTTGTTGCTTACAATTTAAAATCAGTATTTTTTGCTAGAAGATGAATTTGAACCCCCAAAAATGATATATATATATATATATATATATATATATATATATATATATATATATATTTAGCAGAGACCGCAGAGCAGTGATGGCGAACCTTGGCACCCCAGATGTTTTGGAACTACATTTCACATGATGCTCATGCACTCTGCAGTGTAATTGAGAATCATGGGAAATGTAGTTCCAAAACATCTGGGGTACCAAGGTTTGCCATCACTGCCCTAGAGAATAAAATGGTGGTTGTTGCAATACTTTATATCACACTGTATTTGTGCAGCGGTCTTTCAAATGCATTTCTTTTGGGGAAAAAATACACTTTAATGAATAAAATAAAAAAAACAGTAAAGTTAGCCCAATTTTTTTGTATAATGTGAAAGAGGATGTTTTGCCGAGTATGTCATGCTTTAAAATTGGGGACAAACTACGGTACTTACGGCAAAATCTCCATAGGCGACGCTTTAAATTTTTTTTAACAGTTACCGGTTTAGAGTTACAAAGCTAGAATTATTGATAAACATCCCTTGTGACAGGACTAGGCAGTGACAGGTACTCTTTATGGTGGGATCTGTGATCTATAAGACCCCAAACCCCTCCTCTGTACCTGAAAGTATTCAAAACGCCAAGATCTGCATTATTGAATACTTTTGATTTTTGAAAAATATCACTGTTGGCTCCCAAGTAAGTGATGTCATGATGTCGCTTCTGGGTTACCATATCTGAGTGCCGATTAAAGATGATTTTGGCTTGGGTTTGGGTCTCTCGTTCGCTCGGGTCTCCCGGTGGGACTGGAGAGCCCAGGGGAATGGCAGAAGGCTGCAAGGAGGGGGTCCCATCCTGCATCAGTTGTCATTACAAGAGAGATGACCGTCAGCTCGAAAAAAGGGTACCAGGGTGCAAGCATCACTCGAGTACAACCACTTGAAGTCAAATGATGTACAGGTACGTGATTTGGTGGCAAGTGGTGTGGATATATTTAACCACTTTCAGACCGGACCATTTTTCTGGCTTAAGACCAGACCACTTTGTGCGATTCGGCACTGCGTCATTTTAACTGACAATTACGCGATCGTGCGGTGTGGCTCCCAAACAAAATTGCCGTCCTTTTTTTCCCACAAATAGAGCTTTCTTTTGGTGGTATTTGATCACCTCTGCGGTTTTTATTTTTTGTGCTATAAACAAAAAAAAGAGCGTCAATTTTGAAAAAAAACGCATTATTTTTTTACTTTTTGCTATAAAAAAATATTCCCCAATAATATGTAAAAAAGTTTAGGCCGATACGTATTCTTCTAAATATTTTTGGTAAAAAAAATCGCAATAAGCGATTATTGATTGGTTTGCGGAAAAGTTATAGCGTTTACAAAATAGAGGATAGTTTTATAGCATTTTTATTAATAATTTTTTTTTTTACTAGTAATGTCGGCGATCAGCGATTTTTTTGTGACTGCGACATTTTGGCGGACACATCGGACATTTTTGACACATTTTTGCAAACGATGCTATTTAAATGCACTGATTCCTGTGTAAATGACACTGGCAGTGAAGGGGTTAACCGCTAGGTGGCAGTGTAGGGGTTTAGTGCTCCTAGGGGCGTGTTACTAACTGTGGGGGCCGTGGCTGTGTTTTAGTGAACACTGATCTCTGCTCCAATCACGGGGGGGGGGGGGGGGGGGGGGGGAGTATGAGGGTGGCAATGAAAAGATACATTTAATTTTATGTCTTCGGAAATGTATGGAATTGATTTTGTATAATGTCTTTTTTCATTGTTATAAATAATAAAACAAATAAAAATAAAAAAGAACACCTTTGGGATATAATAGAGCAGAGAATCTCATGAGAGTTTGCCAGGAAGGGAGGGGGGAGCAGTCATAAGAGGGCCAATGAGAGCTGCAGAGCTGGAGGTGTGTCTGTGTAAATCCAGGAAGTGAACAGGCAGCAGCTCCAGCTGCCCACAGTTAAAATGGCTGCAGCCAGACTCAGTGGAGGGAGATTTCTGCAGCATATTTGGCAAGTACAGAATCACAGTACATATATAAAATAATATGTGAAGTGATTGGAGGGAAGCTTCAGAATGGCAAAGATGTTTTTATTACAAATTATGTGAGCAGACTGCAGTTCCTCTTTAAGAATTTACACTGATTTGTTTTTTTTGTTTTTTTTTTTACCTATCAGAATACATCTTAGCCTAAATTTATGAAGAACGAATATGTATTTGCAAAATTGTATAACAGAAAGAAAAATAATGTATTCATTTTCAACATTTTCTGTAATTTTTTGTTTATATACCAAAAAAAAAAAATAACCCCAGTGGTGACTAAATACCACCAAAGAAAAGTTTCTATCTGTGGTTATAAAAAATACATCTTGGCCTAAATTTATGAAGAAAGAATATGTATTTGCAAAAGTTTATAACAGAAACAAAAAAAAAATTATTTTATTTTCAAAATTTTCTGTAAATTTTTGTTTATATACCAAAAAAATAAATAACCCCAGTGGTGACTAAATACCACCAAAGAAAAGCTCTATCTGTGGTTAAAATGTATACATCTTGGCCTAAATTTATGAAGAAAGAATATGTATTTTCAAAATGTTATAACAGAAACATTAAAAAAATGTATTTATTTTCTAAATTGTCTGTAAATGTTTGTTTATATACCAAAAAATAAATAACCCCAGTGGTATGTTTGTTTATCTGGAATTCTATATTTTGTGATATAAATAGAATATGCATACTAAGAATATAAGAATATGTATTTGCAAATTTTTATAACAGAAACAAAAAAAAATGTATTTATTTTCCAAATTGTCTGTTTTTTTCTAGTTTATATACAAAAAAATAAAATAACCCCAGTGGTGATTAAATACCACCAAAGAAAAGCTCTATCTGTGGTTAAAAAAAAAAAATCTTGGCCTAAATTTATGAAGAAAGAATATGTATTTGCCAATTGTTATAACAGAAACATAAAACAAATGTATTTATTTTCTAAATTTTCTGTAAACTTTTGTTTATATACCCAAAAAATAAATAACCCCAGTGGTGATTAAATACCACCAACGAAAAACATTTTTTTTATTTTCTAAATATTCTGTAAATTTTAGTTTATATACAAACAAATAAATAACCCCAGTGGTGATTAAATACCACCAAAGAAAAGTTCTATCTGTGGTTAAAAAAAAAATAATCTTGGCCTAAATTTATGAAGAAAGAATATGTATTTGCCAATTGTTATAACAGAAACAAAAAACAAATGTATTTTTTTATTTTCTAAATTTTCTGTAAACTTTTGTTTATATACCCAAAAAAAAAATAACCCAGTGGTGATTAAATACCACCAAAGAAAAGCTCTATCTGTGGTTAAAAAAAATAAATAAAAAATCTTGGCCTAAATTTATGAAGAAAGAATATGTATTTGCAAAATTTTATAACAGAAACATAAAAAAAATGTATTTATTTTCAAAATGTTCTGTAAATTTTTGTTTATATACCAACAAAATAAATAACCCCAGTGGTGATTAAATACCACCAAAAAAAAGCTCTATCTGTGGTTAAAAAAATAAAAATCTTGGCCTAAATTTATGAAGAAAGAAAAGCTCTATCTGTGGTTAAAAAAATAAATAAATAAATCTTGGCCTAAATTTATGAAGAAAGAATATGTATTTGCAAAATTTTATAACAGAAACATAAAAAAAATATATTTATTTTCAAAATTTTCTGTAAATTTTTGTTTATATACCAAAAAAATAAATAACCCCAGTGGTGATTAAAGAATAATAAATGGTGATTAAATAATAAATATCCACCAAAAAAAAGCTCTATTAAAAGCTGTATTATGGGTACAGCGCTGCATGACTAATTAATTGTCATTCAAAGTGTGTCAGCGCTGAAAGCTGAAAATTGGCCTGGGCAGGGAGGGGGGTGAAAGTGTCCGGTATTGAAGGGGGTGACAAAAGTGTTACATTTTAGGCAGATCACACTGACTTGCGTCTCTGAATAATTATAAGACAATTATAGTTTTCTGTTAATGAGAGCAGTATGTCTGTTTATGTGGAATTCTATATTTTGTGATATAAATAGAATACACATACTATATGCATAGCAAGTACATTCGCTTTGTATCTGGAATCATTGCAGACGCATGGTGCAATAAAATACCAGCTTAATTAACACAATCTAATTAGAGAAAATTGTTTTAAGTTTTGCCGTGGGATCCATTTTTTTTTTTTTTAGGTTTAATCGTAATGTAAAAATAGCTTCTTGAAAAGTCAAAATAAACGATCAGCAATCTGCTTGCTATAAACCCTGCAATTAATTTCTACGTGCAATTAGGAGAAGTAAGAAGAGATATGCGTTTGTCGGCGGGATATCTCTGCTCAGATAATGCACTATCCTTGTCACAGCAACCCTGAAATAGGTCAGAGGAAATGTACATGTTTTCTAGACCAAGGCCTGTGCAACGTGGATACCCATCCAATCTGTGCCTGCACAGGGCCATCCAATGATTAATACCCCAAGCGAGGTAAGGCCTGAAAGTATGCTTATCCCTTACATAAAGGCTGGTGAAGGATGGGGTTCTGTATAATCTTTTGGAGGAAAAAAAAAACAGCCTTGAGGCACAAAAGCTTTACAAACAGATCAATTCACTTCCAACTGAATACCTGCACAGCTTTATGCAGCTGCTAAACAGAATATATTAATGCTATTGAAGAGTTTATTTATAGATTGTAAGCTCTTGATGGCTGAGACCTGCAACCTTCAAAGTGTATCGTACATAGGAGGAGAGGACAAAGAAAACCAAAAAGGAAAAGGGGGCAACAAAATGACAGCTGGGGTAGGCAAAAGAAAGAAAATGAAAGGAAATAGGAAATCAAAGAAAAAAGAACTTGAAAAGGAAAAGAAAATTTAAAAAAGGAAATCAAAAAGGAAAGGAAAAGGAAAATAAAAAGGAAAAAGAAAGGGAAGAGGAAAAAGACATGAAAAAGGAAGGAAAGGAAAAAAAAGGTAATCAAAAAGGAAAGGAAAGGAAAGGAAAGGAAAAGAGAAAAGAAAAGATGAGAAAAAAAAAAGGAAGACGAAAAAGAAAAGATAGGGAAAGGAAGGGAAAGGTAAGGAACAGGAAAAAGAAAGGCAGTAGGAAAAGGAAGAGAAATATAAGGGAAGGGAAATGGAAAGGAAAACAAAGAAAGTAAGGAACAGGAAAAAGAAAGAATAAGGAAAGGAAAGCTGCTAAACAGAATATATTCACACTGTTGAAAAGTATATTTATAGATTGTAAGCTCTTGATGGCTGGGACCTGCAAACTTCAAAGTGCATCGTACATAGGAGGAGAGGGCAAACCAAAAAGGAAGAAGAGGAAACAAAATGACAGCTGGGGTAGGCAAAAGAAAGAAAATAAAAGGAGAGGAATAGGAAATCAAAGAAAAAAAAAAAAAAAGAATTGGAAAATAAATTAAATTAAAAAAAGGAAATTGAAACGGAAAGGAAGGGAAGATTGGGGAAGGGAGGGGAAGGAAGGGAGGGGAAGTTAGGGGAAGGGAGGGGGGGGGGAAGGGAAGGGAAGGGAAGGGAGGGGAAGGGAAAGGAAAGGAAATTAAAGAAAGGGAAAGGAAAGAAAATGAAAAAAAAAGAATTGGAAAATACATGGAATTATAAAAAGGAAATCAAAAAGGAAAGGAAGGGAATGGAAAGGAAAGGAAAAGAGAAAGGAAAAGAGAAAGGAAAAGAGAAAGGAAAAGAGAAAGGAAAAGAGAAAGGAAAAGAGAAAGGAAAAGAAAAGACGAGGAAAAAAAAAAGGAAGATGAAAACGAAAAGATAGGGAAAGGAAGGGAAAGGTAAGGAACAGAAGAAAGAAAGGCAGAAGGAAAAGGAAGAGAAAAATAAGGAAATGGAAGGGAAAAGGGAAAGGAAAACAAAGAAAGGGAGAAACAGGAAAAAAGGGCAAAAGGAAAAGGAAGAGGAAAACAAGGAAAGGAAAGGAAATCTGCTAAACAGAATATATTCACACTATTGAAAAGTATATTTATAGATTGTAAGCTCTTGATGGCTGAGACCTGCAACCTTCAAAGTGCATCGTACATAGGAGGAGAGGGCAAACCAAACCAAAAAGGAAGAGGGGGAAACAAAATGACAGCTGGGGTAGGCAAAAGAAAGAAAATAAAGAGAGAGGAATAGGAAACCAAAGAAGAAAAAAAAAGAATTGGAAAAGAAATTAAATTAAAAAAAGGAAATCGAAACGGAAAGGAAGGGAAGGTTGGGGAAGGGAGGGGAAGGAAGGGAGGGGAAGGGAGGGGGAGGGAGGGGGAGGGAGGGGAAGGGAAAGGAAAGAAAATGAAAGGAGTGAAATAGGAAATCAAAGAAAAAAAATAAAGAATTGGAAAATAAAAGAATTATAAAAAGGAAATCAAAAAGGAAAGGAAGGGAATGGAATGGAAAGGGAAGCTAAAGAGAAAGGAAAAGAGAAAGGAAAAGAGAAAGGAAAAGAGAAAGGAAAACAGAAAGGAAAACAGAAAGGAAAAGAAAAGACGAGGAAAAATAAAAAAAGGAACATGAAAAAGAAAAGATAGGGAGGGATAGAAAGGAAGGGAAAAGTAAGGAACTGGGAAAAGAAAGGCAGAAGGAAAAGGAAGAGAAAAATAAGAAAAGGGAAGGGAAAAGGGAAAGGAAAACAAAGAAAGGAAAGGAAAGTTGCTAAACTGAATATATTCACACTATTGAAGAGTATATTTATAGGCTCTTGATGGCTGAGACCTGCAACCTTCAAAGTGCATCGTACATAGGAGGAGAGGGCAAACCAAACCAAAAAGGAAGAAGGGGAAACAAAATGACAGCTGGGGTAGGCAAAAGAAAGAAAATGAAAGGATGGGGGGTAGGAAATCAAAGAAGAAGAAAGAATTGGAAAAGAAAAGGAAATTGAAAAAAGGAACTCAAAAGGGAAAGGAAAGGAATGGAAGGGAAAGGAAAAAGGAAAGGAAAAGAAAAAGGAAGAGGAAAAAAGGAAAAAAAAAAGAAAGAAAAAAGGAAAAGAAAAAGAAAAGATCTTAAAAACATCTTTCTCACATAGTCTCTTCCTGACACTTTAAATCATTAAAGCTAAACTTCAGTCATTTTTTCATCTTTCCATCTATTAAATCTTCTGCCCTTGTTGTTGTTTTAACTTTGGATAGTAAAACATTTTTTTTTCTACCAGTAAATACCTTATACAGCCCATTTCCTGTTTCTTGTCTGGTCATTAGCCTGTGACATGCACAGCTCTCTCTCTTAGGCCCCTTTCACACCGGGGCGTCTTTCATGCGGTGCAGCGCTAAAAATAGCGCCTGTTCACCACATGAAAAAATCCGGCCCCTTTAACTCCAGTGTGAAAGCCGGCGGGCTTTCACACTGGAGCGGTGCGCTAGCAGGATGACAAAAAAAAGTCCTGCTAGCAGCATCTTTGGAGCGGGATAGGAGCGGTGTGTTCACCGCTCCTATACCGCTCCTTCCCATTGATTAGAATGGGACACCGCGGTAAAACCGCGGTAATACCGCTGCAAAGCGCCGCTACGGCGGCACTCTGTGGGGGTGTTTTATCCCTTTTTCGGCAGCTCGCGGGGGGGTAAAACCGCACCGCGAGCAGCCGAATACCGCGGTTAAAATGACGGTAAAGCAGCGCTAAATATAGCGCTGCTTTACCCTCACCGCGGCTCCCCGCCCCGGTGTGAAAGGGGCCTTAGTGTTAGGTACCACAGATGGTGCCGTGTGAGGCTCTGTGGCTCACGCATGCAATTGCAAATGTGTGCAGACTAAACTCCCGCTTTTAACGCATACTGTTAGACAGGTTATTTGGTTGTCTGCGGGCTGGTGATAAGTTAAGCTTGGTTTTTCCCTTGGATTTATCTTTGGCCTTGTGTGTACCTGTTGTTAGCCTTCTAATGCTTATTACTGCGAAAGCCAGCTATAGATAAGAGCAAATGGCATCTTTTTTGTATATTTATGACATCATGCACAGCTCTCCCTATCACTCTCATGAGAGTTTGCCAGGAAAGGAGGGGGGGGGGGGTGAGTCTTTCATAAGAGGGCCAATGAAAGTTCAAGGGCTGGAGGTGTGCCTCTGTGTGTCTGTGTAAATCCAGGAAGTGAAAAGGCAGCAGCTTCAGCTGCCCACAGCTTCAGAATGGCAAAGATGTTTTTATTAAAAATGATGTGGGCAGACTGCAGTTCCTCTTTAACCACTTGTGATCTGCGCTATAGCTGAATGACGGCTACAGCGCAGACCTGCTTTGCCGGGACTATGTCTATTGACGTCGCCCCATGCACGAGCGACTTGCACGCCCCCTGCAGGGCGCGCGGCGCGCTCTGTGATCAACGAGTCTATGAGACTTGCTGGATCACAGATCGGAGTATCCCGACCCCTTACCACGTGATCAGCTGTCAGCCAATGACAGCTGATCATATGATGTCAACAGAGCCGGTAATCTAAGCTAACAGCGTGAGGAGAAAAATTAAAGCGGACATCAGTCCCGATCACGGCGAGCTGCTGCCGATCCTCAGTGCCCACCTGTGCCCCCTGCCAGTGCCACTTACCAATAGGCAACAGTGCTGCCTACCAGTGCCCACCAGCGCCACCCATCAGTTCCCACCAGCGCCACCCATCAGTGCCCACAGTGCCACCCATCAGTGCCCACAGTGCCACCTATCAGTGCCCACAATGCCACCAATCAGTGCCCACAATCAGTGCCAGAACAACAGTGCTGCACATCAGTGCCACCTATCAGTGCCCATCCGTGTCACCTACCAGTGACCATCAGTGCCCATCAGTACCACCCACCAGTGCCCATCAGTGCCACCTATCAGTGCCACCTATCAGTGCCCATCAGTGCCATCTATCAGTGGTACCTATCAGTGCCCATCCATGCCATCCATCCGTGCCACCCATCAGGGCCCATAAGTGCCATCTTATCAGTGGCCATCAGTGCCACATTATCTGTGCCCATCAGTACCGCCTTATCTGTCTCCATCAGTGCCACCTTATCTGTGCCTATCAGTGCCACCTTATCTGTGCCTATCAGTGCCCATCAGTGCAGCCTATCAGTGCCCACCAGTGCAGCCTATCAGTGCCTCTTCATCAGCGCATATCAATGAAGGAGAGAAAATTCCCTGTTTGCAAAATTTTATAACAAACTATTAAACATGATTTATTTTTCTCACAATTTTTCATCTTTTTTTGTTTGTGTAGCAAAAAATAAAAATCCCAGCTGTGATTAAATACCACTAAAAGAAAGCTCAATTTGTGGGAAAAAATATATAAAAATGTCATTTGGGTAAAGTGTTGTATGACCGCGCAATTGTCATTCAAAATGCGTCAGCGTTGAAAGCTGAAAATTGGTCTGGTCAGGAGGGGGGTTTAAGTGCCCAGTAAGCTAGTAGTTAAGTAGTGCTTTACATTTACAGCTTGAATTAAAAGAAACTGACAATCTTTTTATATGTTTATTTTGTTATTACAGAAATCAACAGCTTAAGCTCAGATTTATATATACAGCTAAATGAGTCAGAGGGGTAAACCAAATTCTGTTGTGCTCTGTGTCCATGATGCTCTGTGTATCCTTTGTCATGCATACAATCTGTACTAATCTATGCATTTGAAAAATAAGGATTCGATACACAGTAACAAAATGTTAAATCTCACACATTTTAATACGAATTGAAAAAAAAAATCCATGTAATTTGGTAATAGAGGATAAAAGAGGAACAAACAAAAATCTATTTTCTCCAGTTATTTGTTATAGTGGTAAATTTGGACTTGTTTATTTGCCAAATATACAATAGGTATATGGCAGACATTAAAGTATATTTAAATCTAAAATTGTTTTATGGTTTTAGAGTATTTTTTTTTTTAAATCTACGTTCCATTAGGAATATGTACCTTAATTTCTTGTTACTTTGACACAACAAGAGATAGGAGCAAAACTCTACAAAATAATCAAATTCTTCTTTTATACAATGCGTTACTAGAACAAGTGTCCCTATGGGAACATTTCCAATATACTCCTGTTCCTGTAAAAACATTCCATTTTTTTTCCTTCACTTTCAGTCCAGGTGACAATGGTCACCAGGACAAAGAGAGATGGTACTGTAAGTCTCCACAATGGTGGCACAGGTGGCCAAAGAAAGGCCTAACAGAGGGTTCTTACCCTTCCCACTGCTATAGAAAAAGAAAACATGTTTGCTTTAGATACACTTTATTTCTCACAAACGTCCAAGAAAGTTTTTTTACTGATCATTGAGCTTTTCTAAAAGACTTCAAGTTTTTCTTGTGGCATGAATGATTATTGTTCGAAAACATGTTCTACTAAGTAGACTAAGCTGGTTTCATTCTCTAGTACATTTTAACCACTTACCAACCAGGCCAATTCTGACACTTCGCTCCTACATGTAAAAATCATCATTTTTTTTGCTAGAAAATTACACAGAACCCCCAAACATTATATATGTTTTTTTTAGCCCATTTTTTTTGCATAATGTGAAAGATGAAGTTGTGCCAAGTAAATAGATACCTAACATGTCACGCTTGTGGAAAGGCGCCAAACTTCGGTACTTAAAAATCCCCATAGGCGATGCTTTAAAAATTATTACTGGTTACATGTTTTGAGTTACAGAGGAGGGCTAGGGCTAGAATTATTGCTCTCGCTCTAACGTTCATGGCGACACCTCACATGTGTGGTTTCAACACCATTTTTATATGTGGGTGGGACTTGTGTATGACAGGGGCCCTTTAAAAATATATATTTTTTTTATTGTTAATTTATTGTTAATTTTACTTACAAAAATTTTAATTTGACACTTTCAAAAAAAAAAAATTTGATCACTTTTATTCCTATTGCAAGGAATGTAAACATCCCTTGTAATAGAAATATTGCATGATCGGTCCTCTTTACAGTGAGATATGAGGTCAATAAGACCCCACATCTCACATCTAGGCTGGGAAGCCTAAAATCCCCCCCAAAAAAAACGATCACGGCTTCCCAGCCGAGGCGGCGCTTTTTTTTGAATGCAGAGGCCGGGCGTGACGTCATAACATCGCGCCCGGCCTCTGACGATCATAAAGACTCCAGCGACCATCTGGTCCACCGGAAATCTCTATGGTGGACATCCGGTGCCGGCGGATCCATTCTCCGACTCACCGATCTCAGCGGTGAGTCAGTAGAAGCAACAGAGGGCAGCATGACAGGGGGGGGACATCCCCTCTCGCTGCCTGTAAGAACGATCAAGCGGCTGACCCGCCGCTATGATCATTTTAACGGTATAGGGAATCGCCGGCTGAAAACGGCAATATCTGAATGATGCCTCTAGCTGCAGGCATCATTCAGATGTACCCCCACAAACCCAGGAGGTCCATGGACGCCCTACGGTCGGCAAGTGGTTAAGGTATTTTATGGTATGCAGAATGCAAAAGGAGGACTAGGAATTTCCCAAGGGGTTGTACAACACACCATTTTCCAAAGGCACTACAGCATGGAGATCTTACCAGAGTTACCAGAGTCTTTTAAATATCAAACATCCTGTAACTGTATAATAATTTTGAGTGGACTAGCCCTTTAATAAATAATGCTTATAATGATTAAAATGTTAGTTTACACTGAAATATATTTGGACTTATCCTAGAATACCTAATGGGGTTCTAAAAATACTAGATTTTGGTGACTTTACTGACATTATCTCTGCTCTCTACATGCAAAAACTCAACTGCACAAAGTACAGTTATCAATGGTTATTTGTGTATTGTGCAAGAAAAGCAAAATGCACTTTCTAAATGAATCACCCCCACCACCAGGTAGTGTAAGATCCTAGGTAAATTTACCTTAGCTCCTCTGTAATCAGTGGAGCAGGGTTTGATTGTTCTAGCATACTCATAGTTTCACAGGCTGTTGGCCTAATTGCGTCCCCCCACATTCTGGAGGATTCTAGAAGAAAGAATATAAAGGCAGCCTGAGTATGTATGGGGACCCAGCCAATCCCTGGAGAGGTATGTCCAGTAGGTGGCTGGAGAGCCCATAAATAGCCTGAAGCCTGGAACAGAGTGTGTGCATCCTGAGATCAATCCTGCCAGGTATCCCTGGTTGGAGATGCTGCTTGGAGGTCATCGAGGCCCCTGCTGCAGTCTAAGCTGAGGGGGGGGACTGTTCTTCTAAAGTCTGTGATTTCTTTCCTTTGGTCTCAAGAAGCTCACTGGAGGATATCCGATGGAAGTTGGGGGAAGAGTGTCTGGCTGTCCTGTGGTATCATGAGTCTATGTCTCCCTCACTTAAAAGTGCCCAGTAGATATCAGAAGGAGGCAACTGACGATCCTGTGGCATTGTGAGTACTGACCTAACTCCTGTGCCCTAGAGATTGTGAGCAGTCCCAGTTCTTCAAAAAAGAAGCAATTTCTAGGCATTTTCCCAGCAAGTAGTGAATTTTGTGGAAGCTCTCTACCAGATTAGTTAGAAAATAAGTGCCTTCAGTCAATTCAGTTCTTTCTGTGGTATCCAATGTCCCCCACCCATCCAAGCTCAACTTAGCAATAAACATACAAAAGATGCCCCTAGACCAGTGATGGGGAACCTTGGCACCCCAGATCTTTTGGAACTACATTTCCCATGATGCTCATGCACTCTGCAGTGTAGTTGAGCATCATGTGAAATGTAGTTCCAAAACATCTGGGGTGCCTAGGTTCACCATGACTGCCCTAGACTGTTTATTTTAACCAGTGAGAAAGAAAAAAATGCTGTATGCCTTGCTGTGTGTGCACTAAGTTTGGAGAAATGGGATCATCAAAGCCAGTGGCTCCATCACAAGTGCGCTACATAATTTGTTTTAATTATTGTAAGTAACCATTAAAAAAAACAAAAAAAATGAAATTATATATAAAACAAATATATATTTTTATTTAAGAGAAGTGCTTTACTGGATACCTTGCTTAGGAAACCATCTCTTTGGTGTTCACCTGGTCATCTGAACACATACATAGGTTTGTCCAAATCTCTGATGGGTAACAGCATAGCATAGAGATGCAAGAAATCTGGAAAAGAAAACCAATACATGAATGTAGTTAATAACTTTCTGTTATTCTACACAACAGTCTATCTAGCCGTAACGTATATTTTAGTAATTGGATCTGGTGCATTACCTTTTGATGCAAACAACTCTACACCTGTTGCTAATGATAGGCATAAGAAAATGAGGGGGGGTGATTCCACAAATAATAATACGGACAATAATAAATAATGTCAATATTATTATTCCACGCCCACACTTCTCAATTTCTTTTTTAGAGGTAGATCGGCAATAAAATACACAACACACACTGTAGGTCAGGGGTCTTCAAACTACGGCCCTCCAGTTGTTCAGGAACTACAATTCCCATCATGCCTAGTCATGTCTGTGAATGTCAGAGTTGTACAATGCCTCGTGGGATGTGTAGTTCTGCAACAGCTAGAGGGCCGTAGTTTGAGGATCCCTGCTGTAGGTGAAAAAGATTATATTGAACAAAGAATTAACATTGAACAGCTTAGTCTCTGATAAGAAAATATTACAAGAAACAGTACTTTAGAGGCATAAACATTACAGACACACATTAACAACAGCACCTGATGCTAGCAAATAATATAACCTCTGCACCAAACAAGAGAAATACTTACAAAACCAAAGACAATATAGTCCAGCATTCATAAACTGGAAAGATATCTGGCAAGAAGGCACCTCCAATGTTACCACTGTCCATAATCAGCCTTCAAGTCTCTAGTCCAGCTTCCCCTCAAGTCTCTCCAGCAACTCTTCCGTCAGGCTCTCCAAGTCTCTCCAGTCAAGCTCCCCGTCAAGCTCCCAGTCAAGCTCCCAGTCAAGCTACCCCCAATCTGGCTATTAAGTCAGGGTCTCACCAGGAACTCCTCAGTCAAGCTCTCTCCCTTTAAGCTTCCATCAGGGTCACCCCCTGTCCTCTCTGGCCTTCAGTCAAGGTTTACCAGCTTCTCCATCAAGCTCCCCTCAGGTCTCCCTTATCAAGCTCCCCGTCAGGTTGCTCCAAGTCCAGTCTTTGGCAATTCTTAGACTAGTTGCCTTCATTCACCTTCATTGAGCAAACTCCATATTGGTCAAAATGGTACAATCAAATCTTTCTCAAGAAAGGGACTGGATGGAACTCAAGCCTACTTGGCTATGATTCTTAACCAATATCAATGGCGTCTGAACCTGACTTTCAATATTTTCAAGTTTGTTAGCTTCTCCTGACATAAACAGTCAGCCAAATTTGCATCCCAAAGCCACATAAGCTATGGCGCTGAGGAGTCTAGAAAATGGCCACCCATCACCAATATTCAACAACCCACCAAAGACAAAGGGTAACTTAGGCTTACAAATTTGTCAACAAGGACAATCCAATTTCCCCACTGGCTATCCCGTTTGGATCTGGCTTTCATCGGGAATTAGCCCCAGTTAGTGTATGTCATGATGGGCGGATGAATGGCTAGGGGAGCGTTAAATTGTCCAATCTTTTAAGGACCAGGTGAGCACACAATTGATGTTATCATATAACATGTAAAAAATTCTCTTGTTATTTTTATCAATGAATTTACAAATGTATGTTTGATACTGTATTAATGACATGTTTATGTCTTATGAAATGTAGAT
Organism: Lithobates sylvaticus; assembly: GCA_028564925.1. Taxonomy (NCBI): domain Eukaryota; kingdom Metazoa; phylum Chordata; class Amphibia; order Anura; family Ranidae; genus Lithobates; species Lithobates sylvaticus. The sequence goes on from CM053038.1 coordinate 72,226,945, forward strand.
GAAATCATAGATACATGCAGTGCCCTGATGAAGCATCTTGCGAAACATGTTGGCTATTCCTGCATACCTACGCATCTGATTTCATACATCAAGCATCAATTCACAGTCTAATATATGTATTACGGCTGTCTTTTTATTTTTGATACTATTAATAAATTTATATTTTCTTATTGAACTGTTGTCTTTGGTGCTCACCTTAATAACAGACATATTGTCTCAAATTACAAATACCACAACTTTTGAAAGAGCTTTGTCTCTTTTTTCCTTCTCCTTTTAAACAAAGGGTAACTTAATTACCATGTATATTACATATTTTGGCTTTACTATGCTCTTGAAGGCACCAAACAGAAGCTTTTGACCGCTGCTTGACAGGAGTCTTGTAAACGCAAACTAGGCCCATATCTCATAATAAGCCCATAAAAATATATTACATACATCTTTTCCCCATAAATATATATTTTACTGGGCATGGTCATTTCTTACATAGGCATGGTTTCTTATTCTAAGATTTAGAGACATAAATTTGTGTTTTATACTCCAGTACTCTCCAGTCCTCTTGGGCGATGCAGGGCCAGCACAGCCATAGCTCCTTGTTTTTAAATTCTTTCTGTGACATTGCAAGACACCTGTTTCTACACGGTCAGTAGACACTGGCTCCACCTAATGTAATGATTGTTTGTCTGTGTATCTATTTTTGGATAATTATATGCATATATACCTTTTTTTACTCATTGTTTTCTTTTCTGCTTTATAAACTGTAGATATCATAGATACCTCTACCACTTGCTCCTAATGAAGTGGAATAAATGCATGACCTCGAAACGCGTTGGGTATCACTCTGTCTATTAGCACAAGAGTGGTTTAAATTAGTGGTTGTGATGTCATGATGAACAAAATGTTACAAATTTTTCATGTATTTTTGTATCTTGTCTGACATAGTTAATGCTCTTGTGTCTTATTTTTGTCTTATTTTTATATTTTGTATTATTAAAAATATATATTTTACTGATTTTGTATACGCCTTTTTGGAGTCATTGCCCAAAGTCCCACCAGAGGGTTTCTTTTCGTTTTGTGCTCCATATCAGGGATACGGGCGATTTCTCCTATACCCCAGAAAGAATTGAACTATTCTACCTAAGAATAGTGTTAGGGTCAAGGTAAGGGACAAAGGTCGGGGTCAGTATATTTTGGGTAGGATTTTTTTTTAAAAAACAAAATGCATTTTTTAAATTAGTATCAGTGTCATCAGTGTTTTAGGTAGGATAAACAAAAACAAAATTTGTGCCATTGTTTCTGGGCTGTACTACGGGTACAAACAACAACTAGCATACACATATGTGGTATTAATGCAATTGTCTGGAGCAGGAGAATTTATTTTGGGTTGTTCTTTGGTAAGTTAAGGTGAAAAACTTTTTTGATGTCAGATTTGATGAAGGGCCAACCATTTTGCCTGACATTCTTCGAACCATTAAAATTAAATTTAAATGAACTAATACACTGCCCAAAAATAATTCTCTTGCCTTTGTGGCTGTATGTGGTGAAGAGTCTAAGGATGAGCTTGGGCCTGTTGTTAGGATATACGGTATTTATCGGCATATAACAAGCACAGGCGTATAACACACACCTTCACTTTAAGAGGGAAGTTTCAGGAAAAACATATAATTTTAAATAAAGAACTGTGAAGCAAAATAAGGGTCAGTGCCCATCAATGCAGCCTAATCAGTGCCCATCTGCAGCCTCACCATTGCCATGAATGCAGCCTCACAAATGCCATGAATGCAGCCTCACCGTTGCCATGAATGCAGCCTCATCATTGCATGAATGCAGCCTCACTATTGCATGAATGCAGCCTCACCATTGCCATGAATGCAGCCTAACCATTGCCATCAGTGCAGCCTCACCATTCCCATGAATGCAACCTTACAAGTGCCATGAATGCATCCTCACCATTGCATGAATGCAGCCTCACCACTGCCATGAATGCAGCCTCACCATTGTGATGAATGCAGCCACTGAATGCAGCCTCACCATTGCCATGAATGCAGCCTCACAAATGCCATGAATGCAGCCTCACCGTTGCCATGAATGCAGCCTCACCATTGCCATGATTGCAGCCTCACCATTGCCATGAATGCAGCCTAACCATTGCCATCAGTGCAGCCTCACCATTCCCATGAATGCAACCTCACAAGTGCCATGAATGCATCCTCACAATTGCCATGAATGCAGCCTCACCACTGCCATGAATGCAGCCTCACCATTGCCATGAATGCAGCCACTGAATGCAGCCTCACCATTGCCATGAATGCAGCCTCACCATTGCCATCAGTGCAGCCTGATCCATGCCCATCTGCAGCCTCGGAGGGACAGGGAGGGGGGGCGGGACAAGCGCCAACAGCTTACATACAGGAGAATCTCCCGCCCCCTCCCTGTCCCCTCCGAGGCTGCCATAACTGAACGATATATACGGTATATAGCGGCACTTGGGGTTTCGTTGGGGGCCACAAAAGATACATATATCCAAATTACCAGTGGGGCCTTACAAAACCGTAATTGGCCCGCGGACTGGACTTTGGACAAACCTGTGTTATACTTACCTGCACTGTGTAGTGGTTTTTTACAGAGCAGCCCAGATCCTCCTCTTCTCAGATCCCACGCCGGCACTCCTGGCTCCTCTCTCCTGCTGGGTGCCCCCACAGCAAGAAGCTTGCTGTGGGGGCACCCAAACAGGTGCTCTCCCGAGCCACGGCCCTGTGTGTCCATTCTCGCACAGAGCCACTGTTCGGCCCCGCCCCCTCTGTCTCCTGATTGGCTCACTTGCTGTGATTGACAGCAGCAGGAGCCAATGACTCAGGCTACTGCCAAAAGCCAATCAGGGGTGTGAGTCCCCAGAGAGGCAAGACTCTAGTGGACATTGCTGGATCAAAAGGGGGCTCAGGTAAATATTGGGGGGGTGCACACAGAAGGTTTTTTACCTTCATGCATAGAATGCATGAGGGTAAAAAACCTTGTGCCTTTACAACCACTTAAAGGTATCTGTCTTCCATTGTGATAGAGAAGGGAAGCTCCAAGTTATTTAACATTAATTCAAATTTTTCAAAATCATGCTATCTTGAGCGGTTTTGGTTATACAGTTATATATTGTATATTATTATTCTTCCCGTTAAACTTTATTTTCCTATAATCTTCCAGGTTTTGAACTCATGCTGTACTCTATATTATAGTATGCAACTGTATTGTATCATTGTCTGGCTACTTATCACATATTTCTCTGTATTGCTCCTGTGTAATTTCGATGAGTACCGATTTCATAAAGAAAAATTGAAAATCAGATTTGGTAACCGATAAAAAATAAGTTAAATAATACAAATAATTGTCTACTTATTGTAATGTTTAAAAGAAAAGCACATTGAAAGAGAATGCATCTTTTTTTAAAAATGGAAATGCCATTCAAAACAGCATATTAAATCTTTTAAAGCATGTTTATTTTGATACATTAAGTTTCATTTTTGGAAAATAAAACTCTTAGTACCTGAAAGCTAAAATGACCAGAACATCTCATATCTTGAGGATTATAAGCTTATGCACATAGTAAATGTCATTATGTAATTACTGTACAATTCAGGTTCAGAAGTAAATGTTTTCCCTGTGATGTGAGTAGCTAATGGTGGCCATTTACTGCCATCAGCAGCCATTTTGTGGAGGTCCTATATTTTACATCCACATTCCAAAGTAGATGAAAGCAAAGATTATTCTGATAGAGGCTGGGATAATTGCAAGTGCCTGGCCTGGTAAAATCCTGCATGTCTGCATAACAGAAATGTATCTTAATACCGATGGTAAGTTGTGTGTAGTATGGTAAAAAAAGTAACAAGGGAAATTGAAAAAAATGTACTGAGTAAACGACATATTGATTAATTGATTATTCATTGGTTTAGCTCTATGAAAGAAAGAAGACAGATATCTACAGTAAAGTACTGTGATATCAGCATTTGGTTTGTGGCAATGTGAGGCCCTGCCACTGTGAAAATATAGGACAAAATGACACAGGATTTACATTAAACGTTAATGTGAGGTTCCAGACTATCATTTATGAGCTGTGTTTTTGGCTTTCTCTGGATTTTGTAGTCCAGGATCGGGGCTGGAGCTTGAAGGTTCCAAAATGTATTGGGTGGGACAGAACCTTCAATCCTGTGTCCAAATGTTACTGGGTGCCTGCAGTCTCTGTAAGTCAACAGGTGTACAGAGTCGTTATATAATCAAGCCTGAGGATAGCTCAGGACTCTTGGTTTGGAGACAGGAGATCTCACCCAGGAGTCAGAGGTGCTTCAGCCAGGAGTCAGGAGACAGGAGGTCTCACCGAGGGGTTCAGAGGTGCTTCAGCCAGGAGTCAGGAGACAGGAGGTCTCACCGAGGGGATCCGAGGTTCTTCAGCCAGGAGTCAGGACATAGGAGGTCTCACCGATGGGGTCAGAGGTTCTTCAGCCAGGAGTCAGGAGACAGGAGGTCTCACCGAGGGGGTCTGAGGTTCTTCAGCCAGGAGTCAGGAGACAGGAGGTCTCACCAAGGGGATCAGAGGTGCTTCAGTCAGGAGACAGGAGGTCTCACCGAGGGGGTCTGAGGTTCTTCAGCCAGGAGTCAGGAGACAGGAGGTCTCACCGAGGGGTCAGAGGTGCCCCAGACAGGAGACAGGAGGTCTTGTCCCAGGAGTCAGGTGGGCTTCTATCTGGATGTCAGGAGAACCCCTATCCAGAGGCCAGGAGTGGTCCGGGCAGCAGGAAGCTCTGACTAGATTCTAAGTGAGCCAAGTGAACTGGGAGAGTTGGGCAACACAGTAAGAGGGACTGGTAAGAAGAGCAGCAGTGCTGCTGAGAAGGGAGTAAGGTAGATTGGCATTTTCAGTTGACTATTCACGTTAATGTGGAAGAAACCCTAAATGGGTAACTGATGTTTATGTGAACTTTCCATTTTGTTCTGTAAAAGTGGGCTGCCATGCCCTAAAGTACAGATTAGATTGGCGCAACTCATGGGAAAAGTACCTACCACATAATCGCCCCAAAACTACAGGGTGACATAGAAAACAAGATGCAGCTGTAGATGTTTGTCTTTTTTTTTTTTTTTTGAAGGTTCCAATATTCTTCAAAGGCTGTGAGCTTGATTTACTAAAGGTAAATTGTTTAGTCACTTTGCAAGGGAATTTCCCCTTAGCTTTGTGAAAAAGCTGAAGCTCCGCTGTCCAATCCAATTATGTTCAAGCAAAAAATACCTTTTCTTTTTTTTTCGTTGCATGAGATTGGGTATTCTCTGGAATCCTGACCACATTTACTACAAAGGAAAAATTCCCTTGCAAAGTGAAATTCCCTGGCATCACTTACATTATTACATGGGTACATTGCAACATTCAAAAAACTCAATCGTTATGCTGTTTGCGCCAAACAGATCTGCTAACTGCTTCCATAATTGAAGTCAGACAATTGCAGGCAGGTCACTTTTGGTGGCATTGTTCGACTATTAAACAATGTTATACTCACCACATCTATGTTCGGAATTACTAATTATTAGCAATGCAAATGCCCCCCTACCATTTGCCATTCTTTGATCTAGTCACAAATTCCAACTCCAGAAGATCTGGTTGTTTTGAAAAATTGGCAAATTGTTTTGAAAAAAATTTTTGGGCATAATTCTAAAGAAAAATAAGATACGTGTGAGAACAGTGTGCACCTAAACCACATCACATGAAATCCCTGTAACACCCCCCCCCCCCCCCATCCCTATAGATAAAATAAAAGTTAGGCATACAGCAGTTAGACTTATTATCACTGACTAAAATTTACTTTTTTCTGCTCAGACTGCTGTATCCACTTAAGTATAATAATTGTGATAGTAAAGCCCCAGCCTGTGCTCTTTGGGGCCGATTTACTAAAGGCAAATAGACTTTCTCCAGAGCTCAGTAAATGAGGTAAAGCTTCACTTTGGAAAGAACACCCAATGACCTGCAAGGAATATAAAAAAAGCAGCATGTTTGCTTGCACATAATTGGATGATGAAAGTCAGCAGAGCTTCCCCATTAATTACTAAGCTCTAGAGAAATTACACTTTGCAAAGTCCACAATCTATTTGCCTTTAGTAAATCAACCCCATTGTCTCAAATTTTGGTCTATCCTTGCTATGTAGAATTGTCCTGCTGCCAGCCAATTTAACACTGCTGTGTCATCTGTGGTCCCATAATTGTTGTAATGAGACTCACATGCCTGTACCCCTTTTATCTGGTACATTTTGGCCAATTCTCCCTCATTATAACTGTCCTGTTGCTGGCCAATTTTACACTGCTGTATAGTCTGCAGTCCCTTAATTCTTAATATGAGCTTGAAAGTAAATGGCCTGCAGCATAAAGGCCTCTTGAACCCCCCCCCCCCCCCAGGGAAAAAGAGCCTTGACTGATGTGGGCATGGCCAGATGCCGGACAAAGGGGTAGATGGTGATGATTGGTGGCAACACGGGGGATGGGAAGGGCCTGAGCTCAGGGAACGTGTGCCCCAGGGAATTCTGAGTCTTTCGGATAAAGGGGGTGGAAGAGCTGACCACCCTCCCGCCCCTTTTTTTCCTCGGTTATGGTATGTCACAGCTGGCTGCAGTTCCTTGACCTTGCCAGCATTTAAAGTTGATGTAATGGGCTATGCCATTGATGGAAAAATTGGAACTAGGCTGTCTGTCCAGCACTGAGGCTGCATTCACACCTGAGCGTAGCAAAATCGCGCGTTTTTGCGGCGTTTTTTGCGGCGTTTTTTGCGGCGTTTTTTACCGCGATTTTCGCGGCATTTTTTACCGCGTTTTGCCGCGAATTTTTTGCAGAGCAAAAGGTCACTAATGTAAAATGAATAAAAACGCCCGATTCGCGCGACAAAAAAGGGTCCGGAACTTGTTTGAGCTTCAGGCGTTCGGCTTCAGGCGTTTTGGAGTGGAGATGTGAACCATCTCCATAGAGAATAATGTATTTTTTCCCCTCGAGCGTTTTGTAGCTTCAGGCTTACGGCGGATTAGGGCGACAAAACGCTCAGGTGTGAATGCAGCCTTATGGTAAGGACAGGCCCCACTTATCCCTTTTGGCATTGAGTGCTCACAGTACGACTGTGACTGGCACTGGTTAAATGTGTTCACATGTTATGTGTTGGAATTTAATAAAGCTGTGGCCTTGCCCTTTCCAACCTAATGGTTGTAAGTGTTTTGCTTAATGCAGTAAAAGGGCAAGGACGGTAGGAGATTTGATCCCATGGTGTTACATTCATTTGTACCTAGGCCCATTGCACCTCAGTAGTCATGACTGTTTTGCATCAGTGGAAACAAGGACAACCACAGCAGACTACAGGCCAATTTCTGTTTGTCAGTCAAAGCAGATCTATTACTGTTTGATGAAAAAGCATGTGTCAAGCTGAAACTACCTAAAAAAAAAGCATTTTATCAAGATGAATTGAATTCAGTTGTGGAGTTGCTGCTGCATGCAAGGCAAGCTAATTGTCAAAATTACATTAGCTCCACAGCCACATATGCGCTACCAATGTATGCTGCTGCTGAGACCGTCCGTGAAAACCATGCTGTTCCATAACATGGTGTACAGATTGGCAACATCCACCATGGGATCATGGCTGTTGAGCTTGTTTCTGTTTTTTTTTAGCAGACTTCTAGCATCAGGAAGATTGAGTACACAACTGTGCATGTTTATGGTGTAGCTTTTGAACCAGTACATAGGCTTAAGGCTATGTATGATCACTAATGTGCACTCACAATAGCATTAATTAGCATGTACATCCAGCACTGGCCATTTTGGCACCCATGGCACTATTTAAAGCTAAGCACAACTAATGCCCCGTACACACGATCGGAAATTCGGCCAGCAAAATTAGAGCTTTTGGTCGGAAAAGGCGACTGTGTGTATGCTCCATCGGACTTTTCCTGGCGGAATTCCCGCCAGCAAAAGATTGAGAGCAGGTTCTCTATTATTCAGTCGGAAATTGTTCCTATGCGAAAATGCGTTTGTGTGTATTAAATTCTGACGTGCAAAATTCCTACGCATGCTCGGAAACAATTTGACGCATGCTCGGAAGCATTGATCTTCATTTTCTCGGCTCATCATAGTGTTGTACGTCACCGTGTTCTTGACGGTCAAAAGTTCAGAGAACTTTTATGTGACCGTGTGTATGCAAGCCAAGCTTGAGCGGAATTCCGTCGGAAAAAACATCCAAGGCTTTTCCGACGAGAATTCCGATCCTGTGTATGGGGCATAAGAAAAGTTTCTAAGTGGTTGTCAGCTTCTGCGACTCGTGGCCAGACTTTCATCCTGCTATCTTGTATTTGACCATGCTTCATCCTGAACTTCTGTTCCTGATTTTTTTTGGGTTCTGACTTCATCTCCTGCCTGCTGTTGTGCTTCTGCTCTAATATTGGCTCCAGTTTGGCTTCTGACCCTGCTCCTGTCTTCTGACTTGATACCCAGTCGTTACTGACCATGGCTCGTTTTGACTATGCCTTTGCTTCCTGCACCTGCAAGTTCCTGTGCTACACCTCTGTACCACCATTCAAGCTCCAGTCTGAGCATTCCTAGCATCTCAGCCGCATCCAGACTATTTTCTGACCACCCACCATGCCGGAACCTACCACAGGCACCCATGCCACTCCTGTCACCAAGTCCATGGGTTATTGGACAAGAACAAATCACAAACAGCAATTATATCTTTCGCATAAGTATGATGCAAAGGTATAGGTGATACTCCACCTCACAGGGGAAATCCCTCCAAGCCTTACTGCTCTCTAAGACTGGGAATGTCCTTGAGCCCCTATAAAAATGAACAAAAGAGGGCACATCAGCCTAGTGCATTGTCCCACAACATTTATTAAATATGTTATTCTGTGATTATTTTGAGCTCTGGCTAGGCCCCTCTCTCCATTTGGCCTGATCCCTCCCACTCAAGGGGAGTGTTCTTGGTTCTCGTATAGTTACATAGTTTGGTCGAAAAAAGACACAAGTCCATCATGATGTGGGCGGGGCCGCTGATAAGGCAGTACAGCCAGTCCTCATAAGGGGGACTTGGCAATCATGGGGCCCCATACAGTAGGCTGTATGGGGCCCCATGATTTTTAACAGCAACCCTGGATGTGGGTATGATTATATGTGTGTGTATATGTTCAGCTGAAAAAACTCTTGCTGTTAGGCTCTGATGAAGAAGGAGACTCATTCAAAACATATCAGCAGGGATCCCGGGGAGGTCCTCCATGGTCTGGAGACTGTTGAGTCCAGAACTCTTGAGCTATGGTTGAGTTGCTCGTTAAGCGATCTTTTATTCATATGCTTGAGAATAGTACTTATGATAATTATTAGAAAGGAGATTTAAGGGGAGCGCTCTCATCAGCTCAGCCTTTACCAGGTAAGTGACATTGAGCTTTTTTTCTTTTCAATAATTTTTATTGAAGATAATGACAAAAACAATTAACAAGCTCTGAGAAAATAATTTGACAAAAAAAACAGCGATGTAAGGTAACTATGGATAAAGTCCCAAACCTTCATGAGGTGAGCATAGAGTAGCATCTTTTACATCACAGGGCTGTCTTTCTAGGGGCCCCTAGACCACCACCTGTATTGAGGTGTTATTAGGGCCTGGAATCATCGGGATCTATACATACGGATCCCAGTTTACTGAACCCAGGGGAAAGGTGATCCAGGAAAACTCCTGTTGACCAAACCTTCAAAAGAGAACAGGGGTAAGGAATCAAGACATGACAAAACAATGGCCCAGCCACCAGCGTGACAAGGAGAGGAAATGAACACAGTTCCCAACCCCTTCCGGACACGCTAGAAGAGAGGGCATCAAGTGAGAATTCGCTTCTGTAACGCAGTCAAGCTTTTTGGTAAAAGAAATCTGAATGGCTGCCTGATCAATTTTATGAGACTCATAGGACATTTACAGGACTCAATGGACTTTTATGGGGGGGGGCTATTTTTTGGCACAAAAACAGGTCCTGGGTAGTTGAAAGGAGCTTCCATATCTCTCAGGAGCCATTTAAAGCCTACCGCACTCTTTTTTTATTTTTTCTTGTTTAAATATTTTATTGAAGTATACCAATGTACATGTCAATGTACATAAAAAGTGAGTCTAAAATGGAGTTCCATCCGTTTTTTAGTTTATTAAAAGTCAGCAGCTACAAAAAGTGTATCTGCTGACTTTTAATAAACCGACACTTACCTGCCTCACGGTCCAGCGATGCGGGCACCCGGAGCCTCACTCCTCTCCCCCTCCTCTCCGCAGTGCCGTCATAAAAACTGTGGGCACCTGGCCGTGACAGCTTACGGCTTCACGGCTGGGCGCACACTACGCATGTGCGAGTTGCGCTGCGCTCTGCTATTGGCCAAGAAATCTTCTGGGACCTGTGACGTATCCCAGAAGATTGCTAGCAGGGAGGGGCCGCCTAGGGCGAGAGAAGGAGTCGCCTAGGTGGCCGAAAAGAGGAAGAAGGAGGTGGGACAGGAAGTTCCACTAAAGAGAAGTTACCCACTCCCCCGCCTCCAAAAAAATTACATGCCAAATGTGGTATGTAAGGGGGCGAGGATTGCTTAAAGCGTAATTTCCACTTTTGGGTTTGGGTTTCCGCTTTAAAGATTAAGTAACATATCAAATATGAGTAACAATAGGTAGAGCGTTGTTTCGGATGTACAAATGTATAATAGACATAGGCCTAAGACAATGGGCATCAAGTCCACATAGAAGAAGTATTTCAAATATTGTAACAACTTAATAATGTAAAGTGACAATTAGTACCCCAATTAGAGAGGGGGTTTCATTAAATATTGAACAGAGATAAGGCCTTAACTAGGTATGGGGACATGGACTGATGTATTATTCACAACAAGAGAGTCGTTGTCTCCATAGGTTCAACTTTTATCAAGTATATGACAGTATGCATGAAAGTACATATGACAATAAAAGGGGGCGTCAAATCAGGGAAGTTTGGGTAACATATTATTATAATATAGTAATATAATGTCCTAACATAGGACAAAGACAAAAATTAAAATTAGGATATTAGTTTCAAACAAGTAGTGCTATGCAGGGTCTCTGGTAGGGATGGGTAACCCTACATAGTTAACCTCTTGCCGACTGCCCGCCATCGGCGCCAGAATGGCTCCCCTGCGCAAATTGGCGTAGATGTATGGTGGCTGCTTTTGGGGGATAAAGGGGGTGCGCGCACGAGCCGCATTTCTGAGGAGCCGATGCACATGCCCAGCAGACCGCAATGTCCTCCAGGCACCTGCGATCACTCCTGACAAAGCCAGAACAGGGAAGTGTGAGTGTAAACGCACACACATCCCCATTCTGGCAGGGGAGAGGACACAGATTGTGTGTTCCTAGTATATAGGAACAACGATCGGTCTCCTCCCCCAGGCAGTCCCACCCCCCCTACAGTGAGAACACACTGAGGGAAAACATTTAACCCCTTGATCGCCCCCTAGTGTTAATCCCTTCCCTACCAGTGACATTTATACAGTAATCAGTGGCTATTTATAGCTTTGATCGCTGTATAAATGTCAGTGGTTTAACAAAAAAGAGTCAAAAGCGCCCGATCTGTCTGCCGCAATGTTACAGTCCTGATAAAAATCGCAGATCACCGTCATTACTATGAAAATAAAAAAATAAAAATGCCATAAATATATCCCCTATTTTGTAGACATTATAACGTTTGCACAAACCAATCAATATACACTTATTGCGATTTTTTAGCTGAGGAAGAAATTTGTTTTTGTTTTTTACATTTTGGGAAATTTATTATACCAAAAAGTAAAAAATATTGTGTTTTTTTTTTCATAATTGTTTATAGTGCAAAAAAAAAAAAAAAAGTGATCAAATACCACCAAAATACCAAATACCACCAAAAGAAAGCTCCATTTATGGGAAAAAAAGTACATACATTTTGTTTGGGTACAGCGCTGCACGACCGCGCAATTGTCAGTTAAAGTGACGCAGTGCCGTATCGCAAAAAATGGCCTGGTCAGGAAGGGGGTAAATCCTTCCAGGGATGAAGTGGTTAAAAATGAGTGAAAGCTGGGCTGTAGAAGTATATTTGGATAAGGGGGAAGGGGTAGGGGGAGATTAGGGTTAATGGGTATCTCAGTCGAGGTGCAGGTAAGTTGCTTAATCAGTGGGTGGGGTGGAGGAGATATGGGGGGGGGGGCTAGAGGAATTGGGGTCCCTAGAGGTCCCAGGCCTTTAGGAGGCCATATGACTTAGAGATAACGGTAGTAGGAGTGAGTCATCAAAGTTAGGGGGTAGGAAGTGGGCGATCCAGGGGTCTCCATAGTTTTTTGTAGGAAAGAACTTTGTCTAGGAAGACTGCCTCAATCTTGGCATGAACCAAGCCCACCACCCTCCTAAAAAACACCAAAACAACCTTAATTTCACCTACTGCGTTGACTTCAGAATGTCAACATCTCTATAAGCTATCTCTAATTTTACCAAATTTTAGGAAAACAACAACTCACAATTTTATAATTTACAAAACAATTATTAGTTTATTGGGCTGGCCATTTTACAGTATCTGAGAACCACAAGTGGTTCACAAGCCAACAATTTATCTAACATATACTAGAATAATGTAATTATTTAACTTTTTGGTTTAATATCTTTCCTTGTGGTGATTAAAGACTTTTGAGAATTATACTTTCAATGCAATCACAGAGCTGTACTTCCATGGAATTGTGCTGTGTTGTGGGAGCACAAGGAGCTGGCATCCAGGGCAAATTTTTGGTTAGGCTTGGGATGAATGACTAAGCCCTCAAATCCTTTAATCCTATGACTACCAGACAGCCATATCTAATTTTTACCGTTAGTGATCTTATAAGGTTTCAGTTTGTTGATTTTCTCAGTTTCTCTACAAATTACCCCCCCCCCCCCCCAATAAATAAAATATACTTATTTCCTGCAGCTTACCATTACTGCTACTACCAATTGTTATTATCTTCATCATCATCATACTGAAGATGTGAGTGATAAAGGTAAAAAAAAATATATATATATACTTTTCTTTCTGTATGCAAAGTTAAAAATTAAAATTAATTAGATATTAAAGTATATTTATGGCATTTTTTTTTATTTCTTTTTTTACATTTGGATAGAGCAAGGGAAGATTAAAATGCCTGAAATTTTATTTTTTTCTGTCTGTGTATCATTGGGGAAATATCCCTTCTTGCCCCAGAGACACAAGTGATTAGAGGAAGTCTCTCGAAGTAAAGGGAATTCCCCCATCTTAAACAAGTGTCCTCGGAAAAAGTGTCGCCATTGGAAGATTGCCCTTCAAACCTCATGCACCAATGTGTCTCTAAAATTTCCTCTGTCTTTCTTTCTTCACCTACTCAAACTATAACAAATAAATGCACTATTATTTATTTGTTATATGTTTGCACTACAGTGGTGTGAAAAAGTGTTTGCCCCCTTCCTCATTTCCTGTTCCTTTGCATGTTTGTCACACTTAAGTGTTTCGGAACATCAAACCAATTTAAACAATAGTCAAGGACAACACAAGTAAACACAAAATGCAATTTGTAAATGAAGGTGTTTATTATTAAAGGTGAAAAAAAATCCAAACCATCATGGCCCTGTGTGAAAAAGTGATTGCCCCCTAAACCTAATAACTGGTTGGGCCACCCTTAGCAGCAACAACTGCAACCAAGCGTTTGCGATAACGTGCAATGAGGCTTTTACAGCGTCCTGGAGGAATTTTGGCCCACTCATCTTTGCAGAATTGTCCTAATTCAGTTACATTAGAGGGTTTTCGAGCATGAACGGCCTTTTTAAGGTCATACCACAACATCTCAATAGGATTCAGGTCAGGACTTTGGCTAGGCCACTCCAAAGTCTTCATTTTGTTTTTCTTCAGCCATTCGGTGGTGGACTTGCTGGTGTGTTTAGGATCATTGTCCTGCTGCAGAACCCAAGTTTGTTTCAGCTTGAGTACACGAACAGATGGTCGGACATTCTCCTTCAGGATCTCTTGGTAGACAGCAGAATTCATAGTTCCTTTTATCACGGCAAGTCTTCCACGTCCTGAAGCAGCAAAACAGCCCCAGACCATCACACTACCACCACCATATTTTACTGTTGGTATAATGTTCTTTTTCTGAAATGCAGTGTTCCTTCTACGCCAGATATACTTGGACACACACCTTCCAAAGAGTTCCACTTTTGTCTCATCGGTCCACAGAATGTTGTCCCAAAAGTCTTGGGGATCATCAAGATGGGTTGTGGAGAAATTGAGACGAGCTTTGTTGTTCTTTTTGCTCAGCAGTGGTTTTCTCCTTGGAACTCTGCCATGCAGGCCATTTTTGCCCAGTCTTTTCCTGATGGTGGAGGCATGAACGCTGACCTTAACTGAGGCAAGTGAGGCCTGCAGTTCCTTGGACGTTGTTGTGGGGTCTTTTGTGACCTCTTGGATGAGTCGTCGCTGCGCTCTTGGGGTAATTTTGGGCGGCCGGCCACTCCTGGGAAGGTTCACCACTGTTCCATGTCTTCGCCATTTGTGGATAATGGCTCTCACTGTGGTTCGCTGGATTCCCAAAGCTT
>CM053038.1:72246547-72394047 GCA_028564925.1 Lithobates sylvaticus
TATGCAATATTTGCGCTACAAATATACATTTAATAACTGATTCAGGTCTCTTAGAATAATGGGGGTTTCCTGAAGAGGAAGTACACCTGAACATTTATCTTTTTACTCAGGCTCTGTTCACATCTCCATGTTCTGTGCAGAATTGCTGCGATTCTGCCCGTGATGCCCGCCTGTGTGTTCCCTGCACGTTGCCCGTCAATTTCAATAGCACCCCAAACACAGAGAGATTATCCTGCGATTTGTCGGGCGAAAATTGCGGTAAAACTGCACAGACTCACGGGACGCCTATCACCCAAAAGAAGTACATGAGCTTCCTTTGGGCGACAGGCGTCCCACGATTCTATTTGCGTGTTTTTACCACAATTGTCGCCCCCATACGCCAACATGTGAACAGGGCCTTCAATTTAATGTCTCTGCTTTAGGCTTCGTTCACATCTCGGCGCTCCAAATGGCGGGTGCAACTGCAGCGATTCTGGCCTTTGATTCACAATAGCGGCAAATCGCCGGACGCCCGTCCATTCCCGAAGCGTTGCCCGTCGATTTCAATAGAACCCCAAAGGAGCTTCTTTTGGGCAATAGGCGTTCTGCGATTCTATTTGCGGGGGTCCCCGAGTTATGAACTCGTTAGGGACTGCCCGCCTGTACGGAAGTCGGAAATGTTCGTAAGTCGGCCGCGCATGCGCAGACCGACAAATACGGACATTTCCGGACATTTCCGATGTTCCGTCTAATGCCGTTCTGCGCATGCGCGGCAAATTACGGACATTTCCGGCATTTTCTGAGGCTCCGTATGGCCGCGCATGCGCAGAACGTCCGGAAGACGGCGAAAAACGGCGAAAAATGGCGGAGGGTCCCCGCAGAGCCCCGTTCGTAAGTAGGGGGTGTTCGTAGGTCGGGCGTTCGTAAGTCGGGGACCCCCTGTATATATATATATATATATATATATATATATATATTCTTTTTTTTTTGTAAATGTAAAAAACCCAAATGTTGATTATAATATTTTTAAAAATCTCCTATTTCAATGGGATTTGAGGGGGATGGGAGCTATTAAACCATTTATTGCTTTTACCAAGGACCTTCAGTCTTGGGATGTAATGAATTGCTTCAATATTTCCTTCAGCATTGGAGGATCATTTCTTCTCCTGCTTTGAAATACGCTCATAAAAAGTGTGAGTGTCATTCAGTGCGTTTTTACTTTGAGCGTAGGTTGGATGGATGATGTCACCCCAGGGGGAGGGCCAATGACAACCTTGGTCTCAGAGGACATACTGTAGGTTAAAAAATTCAACCCAGAAAAGGAGCGACATCTAATGGTAGAAAAGAATTACTGCAGGGGCCGACTGCAGATTTTTTGTTACATTTTTTTTTTTTTTTTTAACTCTGCTGAGTGTTATTTTAATTGTTAATTCCTTCACATGTAAGGAGAAAACAAATCTAAAGACCTAAGCTCAATTTTTAAATTTTGACATGTGTTAGTAAAACCGTACATATCATCACAACTACTTTATGCATTCGGGTGGATTATACTGTGGTTTTTTTTCCCAGGACAAATTGGGCTTTTACTTGGTAGTAAATAGTTATGGCTATCTCCTGTTTTTTTTTAATTATTATTATTATCAAAGAAAAACTTTCCCAAAATAGTAAATAGTTTTTATTTACCTGTATATTTCTAATTACTACCATAACCTTCCACCAAGGAACAACCCAAAATAAATTTCCCTGCTCCTTATGATCACAATGATACCACATATGTGGATGTAATTTGTTGTTTGTACCTATACTACAGCCCAGAAGCAATAGTGCGCATTTTGCTTTTTTTTTTTTTTTGTCCTAAACACACTGACATTGACTGACACTGTTGCTAATTTAAAAAAAAAATAATGTCCAAAATATACTGACCCTGACCTTGACCTTTGACCCTGACCTTGACCCAAACACTAACCCTGGCACTGACCCAGACCAAACCTTGATCTAGGTTTTTTTTCTTTATTTTTTCTTTTATTATTCTATAAAATATATTACAGTATATAATAAATAAAATATACTATACATAATTTTTTTAAGATACTAAACCCTCTATTGATATAAATTGCATACAGCCTAAGTATGGTGTACCATCGTCCAATTTTGAAGGAAAAAGTCTGGGAGGTCGGTCCCCAACCGATCACCCATAGAGGGAATTATGAAGGACTATCTCGGTACCAAACTTTTTACAGCGTATACTCAAAGTTTAGTAAAAATATTTATTATTCATCATTCTTTATTGATACAAAAAAAAACATAAAAACAGGATATTCTCATGTACACTGCTGCTGGTAAACGGATGTTCAGAGGCAGTTGGATGTTTTTTTTCAGCTGCCCCTGAACTCATCCAATGTTATCTTATGTGTACATGTACACAGGTTAGTTTAATGTCGTTTTTAGGCAGTTGCGTTTATAGGCTTTTCTTTGAAGGCAAAAAAATTAGTTCAGACGCTGAAGTTTCCATCGTTTCAGACGCCAAACGCTGCTAAACGCACTAACTCGCATTTAGCCGTGTTCCATTTACAGGCATTTTTCATTTTTGGCTATTTTGAAAATAAAAAAAAAATAAAACATTTTTTCAAACGCTTCTAAACGCAAACACTGCATATAAACTTGGCAAAATGGAAGTTTTAAACGTGGGTTACTATCTGTCAAGTTAAATCATTCCGGAGAGGTTGTAAAAACGTCCCTTGTACATATAAACGATAAACATCATAAAAGGTGCATGGTAACAATCTGTGTAGATCACCAGCATTCACTGCTAGGGAGGATCAGGATATGGTGGGTTTCCACGGATAACATTGTTCTCAACATGTTTTGTGGGATTCTACTGCTTCATCAGGAGAATATCTGTAATCATTCATTAGGATAATAAACACCAGATATTGCAGTATATACTGTATATAGAGTTATATAAAAAACAATTTCCAATAAACAATAAAGTAGAAAAAAAATTATAAATATTATTTATTTAAAAACATTTTTACAAACACTTTTTTTTTCTTTCTGAAAGGAATGAGAATGATACATTGTAACCTTTTCCATTCACAGAAAGAAAAAAAACACAGGGGTGGGCTGGACAGTGACTGATCACTGTGGTAGCCAATCAGAGGCTACCACGGCAGTGCCGGGACAAGGCCATCCGGCGCCCAAGGAAAAGATGCCAAAACTGCGCCACCCTCTTCCCTCAGGGTTAGGGTCAGGTCTCCCACATCCCTGCAATAAACCATTGCGCCCAGGGCAGCCGCCCCTTCTGCCCACCCCTTGTCCTGACCCTGTACCACAGTGATCAGGTGACCCAGAATCATGACATCCAGGTCCCGATTGTTAGTACGGGCCCCAGGACTCTCGGTGAGACCCCGGTCTCTGTGCTGGGAGCGTGCCGTGCGGCGTGCTCCCAGCATAAAGGTAGAAACAAATATATGCGCCCCCACGTAAAAAAAAAGCACAGCGCAGTGAGTCTGCATATGTGTGTTACGTTGGCGTGAAGGGGTTAAAATTCTGTGAAGTTTTGTTTTAAGTATGCAAGGCTTTCATCATATAAGTACAAACCCCAAAAGCACCATTTTGGCGAGCTCCCCTTGGTTGCCATTAAAATAAACAGAATTTTACAGATCCTCTTGCAATTTCATGGATAATCTTATACAGACCTTAAGAGCCATGGAATTTTTTTTCTATCTGCTAATATCCTTTTATTTTACAGTAGGTGGTATATTATTCTCACAATTGGATTTTGATGGTTGTATAAATCATGAGTATATATATATATATATATATATATATATATATATATATATATATATATATATATATATATATATATATATATATATAATATTTTTTTTTTTTTATTTATATTTAAAAATGACTTTCTAAATAAACATGCAATTCGCCTTTGCTTTGACTTGGTTTTAATTTACACTAGAGAATCGAAGATTCTTTGTAAAAAAAAAAAGTACTATATGATCATTTTCTGACAGGTTATTTCAATGTTAATGGTCTGTAGAAATGAGAAAGTAGATTTGCAAAATTAACTTTTCATTCTAATGTCGCATTTAGAAAGCAAGAGCGGTTTCAGATGTATTAAAATAATTGAATAGTGTAATTAGGTAACGTTTTACTCTGATAATATTTAGCAATATCTGTATTAAATGCACAAGAGGGGGCTTTGTGAAATTAAAAAAAATAAAATAATATTTTTTTTTTTTATTTATTATGCATTTTTATTATTTGTTTTCATTTTACAGCATATTAAAATTTGCATGTGGTTATAAATTCAACAGGGGAAGTATAAATTATAAATATGAATAAAAAAATGCCACAAGCGCAGAAAAATACCTGTTGATCTGCCAGAAATGTAATGTGTTTATTCTGTTTGGGCTGACAACATATTGGGGTTGATTTACTAAAGGTAAAAAGACGTCACTTTTCAAATTGTAATTGCACCCTGCCAGTGCAGTTGCTCCAGAGTTTAGTAAATGAGCAGAATCTCTGCTGACTTCCACCATCCAATCATGTGTAAGCAAAAAAGCTTTTTTTTTTTTTTCCTTGCACGTGATTGGGTATTCTTTGGAAAGCGAAGCCTTGCCTTATTTACTAAGCTCTGGGGCAGAGGGCAACTGTACTTTGCAAAGTGCACAGTCTACTTGCCAATAGTAAATCAGCCTCTGCTCCACTGAAACCTCTACCAACAATAAAAGGCCCACCTATTGGCCTATAGAACTTACCCTAGCCTCGCCCCTCTATATACCTCTATAAGCATACATTGATTTGTTTCCCAGCAAAACCACTCTGGTGCTTCGAGCCCCAAAAGTCTGCTCACACATTGAGTACTAGGAAAAAGACTCTTGGAAGTTGTAGTTCTGGGGAGGCTTAACCACTAGCCGACCAGCCACCGTCACTATACTGCGGCAGGTCAGTTCGTTCCCGCAAATCGGCGTAGCTGTACGTCGGCCCTTTAAATGGCGCCGCCGGAGGGGGGACTGGATGTGCGTGGCCGGCGGGTGCGATGTCCACCAGCCACCCGCGTTCGTGGGCATGAGAGCCAGAATGGGGATTTGTGTGTGTAAACTGAAGGGAGAGGAGAGACAGATCGTCTGTTCCTAAACTAAGCAAAAAAGGTGTGATGGTGGATATGACCTCAGGGGGTCATGATATACAAATAAATGCTGCCTCTATTTACATATCAATGCCACATTCCGGGGATATTTACATATTAATCTTGCCACAATTAACATATCAATGCATGTTATTTAAATGTATACACAGGGTCTGCAGGTGAGTCATCTATACACATCAATAGGGCAGAGCTGGGCAGCAGAAACATAACTTCACACTGAGATACCGGGACACAGCACAGGACTAAAACTTCAAGGGACAAGGGAATTTAAACTGGGATAGTTGACAAGTATGAGGCAGCTGCTTTGGGCACTACAACAATGATGGGGCCCAGGGCAGGTTCCCCTTTTTCCCTGCCTTAAAGACGGCCCTGGATCAGTTATGTCCAATCACAGCCGATCACAATGTTAACACAAGCCAGTTATCGGCATTCCTTTCCTCACGCTGACAGCGGCTTGTGTGAAAGGGACATCAACACTCATAATCAGGGCACTGATTGCCGTGTCCTGATTATCAGTGGAGCTCCAACAGTGCCCACCAGTGCTGCTTATCAGTGCCCACTAGTGCTGCCAATCAGTGCCTAATCAGTGCTGCCAATCAGTGCCTCCTCATCAGTGTCACCTATCAGTGCTGCCTATTAATGCCCATCAGTGTTCATCAGTACTGCCTATCAGTGCCGCCTATCAGTGCCCTTTAGTGCCGCCTATCAGTGCCCATCAGTGCCACCTATCAGTGCCCATCAGTGACGCCTACCAGTGCAGCTTCATTAGTGCCTCTTCAGTGACCACTGGTGCAGCCTCATCAGTGCCCATCAGTGACCATAAGTGCAGCCTCATCAGTGCTGCATACCAGTGCAGCTTCATCAGTTTCTCCTCATCAGTGCCCATCAGTGCCGCCTACCAGTGCAGCTTCATCAGTGCCCATCAGTGCTGCCTACCAGTGCAGCTTCATCAGTGCCTCCTAATCAGTTCCCACCAGTGCCACCTCATCAGTGCCCATCAGTACAGCCTATCAGTCCCCATGACCTGTTTGCAAAATTTTATAACAAACTATAAAAGTATTATTATTTTTTTCAAGATTTTCTTTTTTTTTTTTTCATTTATTTAGAAAAAAAAAAAACAGTGGTAATTAGATACCCCCAAAAGAAAGCTCTATTTATGTGAAAAAAATAAATAAAAATGTTCATTTGGGTACAGTGTTGCAGGACCGTGCAATTGTCATTCAAAATGTGACAGCGCTAAATGATAAGAATTGGCCTGGGCAGGAAGGGGGTGAAAGTGCCCGGTAGGCAAGTGGTTAAAAGGGCATGATTTTGTGAGTGTGGTTAATAGTGGGCATGGCCAGTAGGGTGTCCCGGGATTTAATTTTGAAAATCTGGCCAATATATTTAATATTTCTTTTAGGGTGATGCATTTGATTCAAAATAACACATGCTGTATAAGAATCAACTTAAAATATATCAAGCGGTAAAATAATAAATCAGACTCTGAAAGTGAATGTTTTGAAAAAAGTAGTGACAATATTTTATCACCAAAAATAAAAGTAAATTTTAATGGGGAAAACCATGAATAATAGTTGGTAAAAAAAAGCAACATATTTGTGGAAGACCAATTAAGGACAAGTACAAAGTGACTTTATATTTATAGGAGAAATCAATTGGACAGGGTGCTTGTAGGAACACATTACTCACAAAATATGTCCTACAGACTTCCTACATTCATTAACATATTAAATTAGAGTTTTTAGACTGGAATGCAGGACTGATTGTTAGCCAAGAATCCTTGGCTGATTGTAAGCTCCCTCTCTGGGTTTCTGAATATTTACATATATTTACATTATAAATGCTTTCATTATTTACATATGAATATAAATATATGAAAACATGCAGGACCCCGAAAACAAGACTTATGATGAGCCAAGGACTAGTTGTGAATTCAAGTCTAACAGTTCTCATCTGATATGTCAAACAACAGTCTTAATGTGGTGTAGGAGCTCTGAACCTTGTGGTGTGTGGTCCTGGAGGATGTTCAACAATAACCGTGGTGTCCTGCTTGACCTTAGGAAAGTGTTGAGCCCCGAAACATGTTTTTATCTTGTTTTTCTGGTGAGATCTTGCCATCAGAGAGAGTGTGCCAGCATACACATGTTTTTGGGCATGGGAGCCTAAACAAGTATGCAAAGATGTGCATCTACAAACAGGTGCACGTGGACACACGGGCATGTCCATTACAGATATTGGCACCTAGTGGACTACTTAAACCTGGCCATGCGTGGGATCATTGCTGGATGCTTTCAGCTTGTACCTCGGTTATCCTTGATCCTGAGCCTGCCTCGCTATTTTAGTGACCCGGCTTTCATCTGACCTGTCCCTGACTTCACTCTTAACCTGGACTCTTGGCCAAGAATCTCCCTTTTGATTCTGTACCTCATTGCATGCATGATGCTAACCTCAGCTTGTCTCTGACCTCAAACCTGCTTGTGATGTAGTGCCTTAATGCCTGTCTATTATCAAACCCAGCTTCTTACTCGGCTCTGCTCTCTACTGGCCTAGGTGAAGTCAGTGCCCCAACGCTGTTGCGCTTCCGCTTACCTGACACCAGAGCTTACAAGTTCAAGTCCATGCTTCCAGCTTCGTGGCTGTCAGGGCTGGGCTCAGCCCTTCCTTCTCTGAGCTGGCCACTCAGCTGTCGGCTAATTGTCAGCCCCCCATCTCTCTCCACAGTTACTCAGCTGTTGTTCATATCCTGCTCGACAGTCCTGCCTACTTAAGCCGTCCAGTCCAGAGGAGCTCTGCCTTCACCTTGGTCA
Organism: Lithobates sylvaticus; assembly: GCA_028564925.1. Classification (NCBI taxonomy): domain Eukaryota; kingdom Metazoa; phylum Chordata; class Amphibia; order Anura; family Ranidae; genus Lithobates; species Lithobates sylvaticus. The sequence goes on from CM053038.1 coordinate 72,254,501, forward strand.
ACATCACAAGAAACAGCTCCTGCTTTCCTGTTTAAAGACAGGATTTGCTGACATCCCTTCTGGCTCCAGATCCTGCTTGCTGTTCCACTACTTTGATCCCTGACTTCTGGCTTGGCTGACTATCCATTCCGGTTACTGAACTTTGGCTATGTTTTGACTACGTTTGTTCTTTTTACTTTTATTATTAAACAAGTGTGATTTAACTGTACTTCTGTCTCGGTCTGATTTCATGGTTTCTGACAGTGGCACCTGCACTATTTCACCTTCATCTTCTCAAGCTCCTCATACAGGTAAATTACATTGTTGCAGAATAAAATATCTACTGGACTGTACAAACTAGTGTGGTGCTCCCATCCTTTCAATAGTTTATGATAAACAACAGAGCAGGTATTATTTGCACATACTTATTGAAACTCTGCCATTCTAGCATCAAAGCAATAAGGTGATATATTGCAATAAAGTGTATTTCATGCCCAGTTTATTTTTTATTTTTAGCTTTGGATGTAGTGTTGAAGGGCTAGAACCCTTGTCAGTTTCGTATTGCTAATCAATAGTTGAAGATACTGTATAACATAAGTCAAAAAAAGTTCACTGAAGTCCCATGAAGAAAACCAGAGACATGGAAGACCCCTTTATCAAAGTCCACCTCGATACACAGGACCCCTGTGTCTTTAAAACATTGGTTTACTACATGGGACTTCAGGAAACTTTTTTAGACTTTAACATTCTGGCTTCCCCTATTCATTGGATTTACACGGTACCACCATTTTGTATGTGTACCCAACTTTTTGATTTGGACCACAGAGAATAGCGCACACATACAAAAAAAGTTACTTTCAAATCTTACAGGGCTACTTATAAACACCTGATCTTAATAAGTAAATATGGGGATTTAGTCAAAGCATATGGCCATACCATGCTTAAGCCCACCACTGCATCAAGGTACCCCATTTTCAGTGGGTCCTACACTATTCATGAAATGAAAGATACATCCCTCTTCTCTTAACCATGGGAGATACTCACTCCTTACATGGGAGAAGTTTACTAGCTGCAGATTCCACTGCTTTCAGTTCATGAAGAGTGAACAGAGTGGTGTGCTTAAGCACGGTATGGACGTATGGTGAGACTAAATCCCCATATTTACTTCAGGTAAACTAACTTTTTTTGTATGTGTGCACTATTCTCTTTGTTCTACATGTTTAGGGTGTGCCCCCCAAACCCTTTGTTTGTTTGCAACTTTATGATTTTTCAAGAGAAGTCCGCAGGGCATGGTTTGCTTTGGTCATATGTTTTTATTGCGGTCTTAGTCATTAATAGGGAAATTCACCCTCTCCGTTTGTTTTTGTGACCATTGTCAGTAGGCCTGAAAGTAAAGTCTAAAATTTAAAGTTTTCACCAGAAATGAATAGAGGAAACATGTGAAGATGTTCACGCCACATCTAAGGTGAGATTTCTCTTGTTTTGAAGAACCCTTCATCAAGCCACAAAACAGATTATAAAATAAAGTGACTTAGCGCATAGTATAAATATAACATCAAGTGTTCATGATAAATATATCATAAATATTAGGAAAAACTAAGGTGAACAATGAACATAAAAACAAGGCAAAAGACTGAATGCACCAAAAAATGTCCAAATATATAATAATAAAATCCGTGCCAGGAATGCCGGTGTTTATATATTGAGTGGGGCTCGGGTGCCTGTCTTCTAGTCTCTATTGGTATAACACAGGACCGAGTGGAAAACTGCCAAAACAATCCTAAGTTAGGCTCACAGGACTCTCACCTCCAGATTTCTTTGATACTGCAAATAACCACTTTCTTTTGCTGCTGGTTAACCTCCTCCACACGATGGACTGCGTCCTTTGAATGCTCCGGTCTATTGGTCCAATCCGCTATAAAACCTCATCAAACAGAGAAACAAGGGGGATGGAGGGCAAAGAGGACTTCCATAGTGTAGTAGTTTAAAAAGGTATGGTATTTATTATAGGTAAAAATTGCGCCCTTACATAAAAAAATAGCATAAACAAGCAAGGAATCAAATACAGCGCTGTTACACGCTACTCTCACTGCACTTCCGGTTGCGTACTGACGTCCAAACCACTCCCTACGCGTTACGTCACACGTGACTTCTTCAGGGGAAAACAGATTATATCAAAATATGTTTATTGGATCGCTAGGTTAAACACATTACAACCACCAAGTTTAAAATTAAATAAGTCAAAATCTTATGACGTCCTTGAATTTCAGTGGGGATATCTGAATGATGCCTGCAGCTATAGATATCATCTTTTAGAGCCAGGCGATTCTGTGCACCGTAAGAATGATCATATCAGCAGTTCCGCCGCTTGATCATTCTTACAGGCAACGGGAGGGATCATCCCTCCACCCGCCGCCCTCCGGTGCTTTTTCGGGCTCTCCCATGCCATCGGAAACACTGAGAAAGAATCCGTTGCCGCCGGATGACGAGCATAGAGATTTCTGGTAACCAGATGGTCACCAGTCATCTCTATGACTGTCGGAGGCCCGGGTGCAATGATATGATGTCACATCCGGGCCACGGTTGTAAACAAAGCCACGATCGAAGCTGGAAAGCATGGGATCGTTAATTTTGTTTATTGATCTCATGCTTTCCAGCCTGGAGGGGAGATGTGGGGTCTTATAGACCCCATCTCTCCATAAAGAGGACCTGTCATGAACCTCTCCTATTGCAAGGAATGTTTATATTACTTGTAATAGGAATAAAAGTGACCAATAATAAAAAAAATTTTTAAGAGAAAGTGTAAAAAAAAAAGTAAAATAAACAAAAAAAATAAAAATGAAAGCGTCCCTGTCCCCGTGTGCTCGCTCACAGAAGCGAACGCACAGGTACGTCCGGCCCACATATGTAAACGCCGTTCAAACCACACATGTGAGTGAGAGCAACAATTCTAGCACTAGACCTCCTCTGTAACTCTAAACATGTAACCTGTAAAAAAAAAAATTTAAATGTTGCCTATGGAGATTTTTAAGTACCGACGCTTGGCGCCATTCCATGAGTGTGCGCAATTTTAAAGCGTGACACTTTTTACTCCGCGTAACATCATCTTTCACATTATACAAAAAAAATAGGCCAACTTTACTGTTTTGTTATTTTTTAATTCAGGAAACAGTTTTTTTTTTTCCCAAAAGATGTTTGAAAAATTGTTTCGCAAATACCGTGCAACATAAAAAGTTGCAATGACCGCCATTTTATTCCCTAGGGTGTCTGCTTAAAAAAAAAACATATATAATGTTTGGGGGTAATTTTTCTAGCAAAAAAAATTATTTTTTACATATAGGAGAGGAGTGCCAAAATAGGCCCGGTATGAAAGTGGTTAAAGTATAACTAAAGGCAAAACTTTTTGGAGAGAGATTAGAACACCTGCCAGTTTTTATTGCTGTCTGTGCCCCGTTAAGGAGATTCCCCCTCTGGATTTGTCCTGTCATCATTGAAAGTTACAGTAAAATAAATTACCCAGATTTTGGGTTGTCCCCAGAAAAGTAATAGAGGGGAAGTCTTCCAATGGGGACACTAGTTCTGGTGGCATGGGGTCTCCAAGGAATTTCCTTGATTTACAGAGATTTCCTCTCACTTCCTGTTTGACTATGGGACAGGAAGTGAAGAGAAATCTCCACAATGGGACCTAGATGGAAAAAAGAAATATCTGATAGGGGTTATAACCCTTCCTTGCTCTATCCAAATTGAAAAAAAAAGTTTTGCCTATAGATCCACATTAACCACCTGCCGACCGTTCACAGGAACTATACTTTGAGGGGCCGACAGGTGCAAACTTGGCAACGTACATGTACGTTGCTGGCTTTCTTCCAGGTTTGGAGTGCACTCATGCTCACGTCCCCTGATGTCCCGTGATGTGATTGGACACAGCATGTGTTTGGCCAATGATTTTGTCTGAAACCTGCTGATCGGCTGTGTCCAATCACCCACAGAGTTCTGTGTTTACAAGCACATAGAACTATGTGTACAGAGAACAATTATCTTGCTGCTTCAATGCAGCCTCATCAGTGCCCATCAATGCAGCCTCATGGGAGCCGATTCCCCTCACCAGTGATCACCCAGGAAAATGTGGGGAATGGAGAGGAGCAGAAGAGGAGAGCCAGCCGGATCACACAGCTTTGATCTAAAAATGCTAGCTGCTGTCAAACAAAGTCCCGCCTCCTAGACCGGCTTCTATGATAGACGTCACACTACTTCAATTTCTTGGCATTGCACCAGTGTGCTTTCTATCATAGTAGCCAGTCCAGGAGGTGAGACTTTGTTTGACAGTGGAGTGCGCCTCTCTGTGTGATCCGGCCAGTTCTCCTCTTCCTCTCCTTTCCCTTTCCCACAGTTTCCTGGCCATTCACTGGGAGGAGAATCAGCTCCAATTTAATCCCACCTGCTCCACACTCGTCCTCAGCTAATTTCCACTCGCCAAAGAGAGCAGGTGAGTGGAAACTTTGAGGGCTATATATATATATATATATATATATATATATATATATATAAATATATATCAATGTATATATATATCTATATATCAATAGATTGTATATATATATATATATATATATATATATATATATATATATATATCTTTAATTAAGTAATGACAAGATTATTACCAAATAAACAGGTCCACAGTGGACATGCCCTGGTCCATAAGAGGTTCTCAGGTAAAAGAGCTGAAGTGGTTAACAGATACCAGTAAATCTTAAGTAAAATAATCTTTGTTCGTCTATGATACTTGAAACCAATCAATATGTAATATGCTATAAATTTTCAGTATAGAAAAAGCATGTTTTACTAAAGCAAGTACATCGGAATATATAATCGATAGAACTCAAAGGAAATGCTTAGTCCAGGTTTCAAGGCTTCTAAATGATTCATGTGCATTTGTTCTAATATGTTTGAGTTGTAATCCATTCATCTCCTATCATAAATATTTAATTGAGAATAGTTACCAAAAAGTTCCCAGCTCTACATGTATAACTATCACGTTTTAAGTGATATAAAATATAATAGTGCCTCTTTAACTGGCTGTATGTACTAGCGCTAAGGCCACAAGTAAATCATGAATATCAGCCACAAATACATGTGAATGCCTAATTTCAGGTTTCCTTTCACTTTAAGGGCCCATTTACACCACAATGCGGTGCTAGAAAGGCACCTTCTGTTCGCTCAAAATGCGCTGTCTTTGCGATCTGCTACAGGTGCCAATACATTGTTAATGATAGCCCGAAATGCACATCGCAAACGCAGTGCATTTGTACCTATCAGATCACATGCACCCCAAATGTGTGTCCCACATGAGTTTCCCACACTGCGTCCCCCCCACCACACTGCCTTTACAAACTGTTTGCCAATATATCGGTAAAGCGGTAGCAAAGTTTGTAAAAAGGAAAGAAAAATGTACCCTGCAAGGCAGTGGCATAATGTGCTAGTATGCATTGCATATTAGCATATTATGCAAGACTTACCTTAAAACAAAGCCCTCCAGTGCCATTCTGTCACCCCTGCAGAGACTTCCACCTTCACCTGGTCTTCCTTTCGTGGCTTGCGGCCTGGCTGAGCCACAATGACGTCACTTCCTTGCATTGCACACGGGAGTCATGGTTTACAGCACATACCTCTGAAGGAATGGCACGGTATGCCTTTCCTTCAGAGCACATTGCCTCTCTTTACCCAACAGAAGAGTGATATGGCCATCCCTCTGCCCCCCCCCCCCCCCGTAAGCATTTACACAGTGTTAGAGTAGCAAAACAGTGCAAAGTAACCAAGCTATATGTCACTGTCAGGGGTCAGGCTCGAAAACCAGTAGCTATAGCATTAGTGAGGCTCCCACCGACCAGCTGGATATGTATAGAAGCAGATCACCCTGGAGAATGATAAGGGCTTCACCGGGTATTGGAGTCCAAGTAATAACCAGTGTTCACCAGAGCTCCTGATGGTGGAGATGGGCTTTGTGGTGTGTGAGTACCAGTTTGCGATGCCCAACAAGGAGGTGAGCAAGCCGGGGTCCAGTAGCAGATATAGCAGTTTGGGATTAAGCAGAAGCATAGTCCAGGAGCAAGCCAAAGCTCGGTAACGAGTGGTAGCGAAGATACGGACGGCAACAGGAGTGATAAGAGCGAGATATTGGCTGGAGAGGGGACAATAATCTGGCAAACAGGAAGAGCAAAGGCATGAGTTAAATAGGAAGTTCATGGGAGAAGCAAAGGGTTCAAGCTTCACCAGAAACAAGGCAAAATTGTTCAAGGAATTGTCCAAGGAGCTGTCCAGCATCCCAAGTGGCTCAGCAGGAAGAGACACCCCAGACACAGCAGAGGTTGCATTGCAGGTTCTGAGTAGGATCCAGACACTGTGATTGGCACACAGAGCCATGGCTGCCCTGTTCTGCTCTACCTGCTTCTTTAGGGAAGGATTCTAGAAAGAACATAAAATGACATCTTCACATATTTAAATTTATAGTACCTAAATTGTAGTTTTTTTGTTTTGTTTTAAATAGCTGGATCATTGGGGGTGAATAGGTCAGTTGAGTAAATGAATGAAGCCATTGGCACCAATAATACAGAGCTTTTTTGGTGTATATGAGCGTATTGGATAGCTTCAGCTCACATGTCCCAGAACAGGCCATATGCTGTTTTCAAGTGACAGGTATATCTTTCCAGGCAAAAAACAAAACAAACATCACAGTCCCAGGTGAACATTAGCAGTTCATTCCCCAATAAGTCCACTATAGAGAGTAGTGGTTAATTATTCTTACTCTGAATGGTCTACGGTTACCAGTGGTGTACCCCAAGGTTCAGTGTTATTAGTGGTGTACCCCAAGGTTCAGTGTTGGGACCCTTACTTTTTAATATATTTATAAATAATATTGGGTCTGGAATTAAAAGTACAATTGCAAATGACACCAAGCTATGCAGTGGAATAACATTCTTACAGGATGTCTCCAATTTACAAGCTGATCTCAATGTACTGTTTCATTGGGCAACTATGTGGCAAATTAAGTTTAATGTTGATAAATGTAAAGTTATGCACTTGGGGTCTAAGAATATACATGCACCATACATACTAGGGGGAGTTCACCTGGGGGATCTGTAGTGGAGAAGGATCTGGGGGTTTTGGTAGATCATAAGCTTAATAATTGCATGCAATGCCAAGTTGCGGTTTCCAACGAGAGCAAAGTCCTTTTTTTTTTGTATTAAGCGTTATGGACTCCAGAGAGAGAGATATCATTTTGCCCCTGTACAAATAATTAGTAAGACCTCATCTGGAATATACAGTTTAGTTTTGGGCACCAGTTCTCAAAAAGGATATCGGGAACTGGAGAAAGTGCAGAGAAGGACAACCAAACTGATAAGAGGCATGGAGGAGCTCAGCTATGAGGAAAGATTTGAGGAACTGAATTTATTCTCTCTTGAGAAGAGGAGATTAAGGGGGGATATGATCACCATGTACAAATATATAAGGGGGGATATGATCACCATGTACAAATATATAAGGGGGGATATGATCACCATGTACAAATATATAAGGGGGGATATGATCACCATATATAAATACATACATCGGTACTCACCTCTCCGCCGGCTTCTGGGTCTTCAGGGAGTTCAGTCGATGTCCATGACGTCACTGGACTCCTCCCCCTTCTCCAAGTGCCTCCGTCTGCTAATGAAGGGAAGGGGGGAGGAGTCCGGTAACGTTGAAGTTCTGATTAAACATAACGCGTATGGAGGAGGAGCTACGCATGATGTCACCCGCTGCTGCCCTACAGAACTAACACGATTGTTGGCTTTACATGCTGTGTTTTTATCATCTTTATGTGAGTAGTTTGTGTTTGAACACAAAAATTAAATCTTATACTTAAGCGGTGAGCACTTAGATCTTTTCTTTCTACCCATGACCTGCGTCCTTGCTGAGATCTAAGGAGACGTGAGAGAAGTTTATGGTCCGTGTTAACCCTTTTGATATCCGCTTGCATGACCACCTGTTTGCACAGGGGTCCATGCCATAAGGTGAGAGTGATTAGTTAGACCAGAGGTGGAGGGATTGTCACGCTACTATGGGGAAAAAAATGACTTACGTCAGTGCTACAGATTGAATTTAAAACGTATTTGTGTAAAATGTGAAGTTAAGTCATGGATTGTGGAAACTAACTAGTGTCGGGTGATTTTATATAGTTTACATATACACATTTACATTTACCACTGAATAATGCAGAGTTGCAATGCAAGGAGATCTGTATATGCGCTGTAATTAACCACTTTTAGACCGGACCAATTTGCAGCCAAAGGACCAGGCCCCTTTTTGCGATTCGGCACTGCGTCGCTTTAACTGACAATTGCGTGGGTGTGCGACGTGGCTTCCAAACAAAATTGACGTCCTTTTTTTCTCACAAATAGAGCTTTCTTTTGGTGGTATTTGATCGCCCCTGCGGTTTTTATTTTTTGCGCTATAAAACAAAAAAGAGCGACAATTTTGAAAAAAACGCATTCTTTTTTATTTTTTGCTATAATGAATATCCCCCAAAAATATATAAAAAAAACATTTTTTTTTTCCCTCAGTTTAGGCCGATACGTATTCTTCTACATATTTTTGGTAAAAAAAAATCGCAATAAGCGATTATTGATTGGTTTGCGCAGAAGTTATAGCGTTTACAAGATAGGGGATAGTTTTAATAGCATTTTTATTAATACATTTTTTTTATTATTAGTAATGGCGGCTATCAGCGATTTTTATTGTGACTGCGACATTATGGCAGACACATCGGACATTTTTGACACATTTTTGGGACCATTGTCATTTATACAGCAATCAATGCTATTTAAATGCATTGATTCCTGTATAAATGACACTGGCAGTGAAGGGGTTAACCACTAGGTGGCAGTGTAGGGGTTAAGTATGCCTAGGGGTGTGTTTCTTACTGTGGGGGGCGTGGCTGTCAGCTAGTGAATGCTGATCTCTGCTCCAATCACAGGGAGCAGAGATCGGCGTCACTAGTTGCTAGGCAGAACGGGGAGATGCTGTTTATTTCCGCATCTCCCCGTTCAGCCCTCCCGTGAGACGATCACGGGTGTCCCCGCGGCGATCGAGTCCACGGGACCCGCGACCGGCCTCACGGGGGTCCTGACCGGCGCGGGCGCGCTCCCGATGGCACGGACGGCATTAAAGAGGGACTTATATATACGCCCTCCTGCCTGTCCGTGCCATTCTGCCGACGTACATCGTCGTGTGCCAGTCGGGAACCGGTTAATCAAAATTAGTCGATTATTCGATTAAAAAAAAAAAAAGATTAATCGAACACAAAAATTTTAATCAGTAACAGCCCTAAAGTTAATACATTTAGTATATAATATTTAGCATTTATTTCACTTATAACAGGGAAATTCACTGCTATAAACAATCAAAACATGTAAAAAATAAATAAATCCTGATCGCCTCCCCAGAGTAGTACAGTGTTGCTATAGTAACATGGTATTCCTTTGGTCACAGTGGGGTTTATTTCCTAAAGATAGACAGGACAAAATCAGTCTCACTTCTGCATAGAAACCAATCAGCTTCTAACCTCAGCTTGTTCAATTAAGCCTTGGCAAAAAAAACATGGAAACTGATTGGTTTCTATGCAGAAGTGAGCCTGATTTTGTACTCTCCATCTTTAGTAAATAAATCCCAGTATGTTAAAAAAAAATCATAAAAAAGGGAAAAAAAATGTAATCAAAAATAAAAAAAAAAATGATTATAATCTTTTTTACACACTGTCACCAGTCAGTGTAACTGATCAATGCCATGCCAGTTGTATGACCACACTGTACTGCACTGATAACAGTATGTAAAAAAAAAAAATTCTTACATTTTCTAAAAAAAATTGACAAAAAATTTGAACTTTAAAAAAAACCCCAAGCAGGAAATTACATTTCTAGGGGACATTTTTATGCCAACCGTGTACAGAACACCTCTAGGTTGCCATGTTGCATTTTCTAGAAAATTACAGCGGCTGCAGATCCAAAAGGAAATCTAATGTCTTGTGTAGCAATTGCATATGATATATTATTATTTTTTATTTTATTTGCTTTTTTCCCAGGAAAGTGTAGTTACCCTTTAAGTATATGATGGTTATCATATCAAATTTGGAATATTCAGGCCAGTTCTAAAATTCGAAAGTTCTTCATCCATTTCCTATTAGAGTACATTTTAACAGTGCAATCTTACAGTGCAAGCTAAGCAATATAGCTATTAGCTAATCAGAAAAGTTATCCTTTGAATTAAAAATGTTAAAATGTTTTATTTTAATTTAATTTTAATTTAAATTATAATGCATCAAATGATTCAAAAGGAATCACTGCAATCACAATCTTGATAATATTATACAATAGGGTCCCTTTTGTTTTGGAAGTCACATTCTAGCTACCCACGTTTCCTCTCAGTTTCCTCTAAACAGCTGAAGTTATTATCATTTACTCACCTTGCTAATCTGATGAATAATACGCATACATTAATGGAAGAAAACTGAAATCTAATTATCATCATGCCAGGATATGTGAATTATCATTTTATACATGTTGCGATTTTTTTTTTGTATAACTCAAGCGCTCTCGTTAATAAGCGCTGCGTAAATTGATGGCACTATATAAGTACCTGAAATAAATAAAAATAAATAAATTACATTAAAACACCAAATTTTGTGTAAAAATCTCTGTAGGTCAATTATACACACTGCAAGGACTTTAGCAAATTTAATTGCAGATACCTACTAGTTCTTCAGGAATAACTAAAGACAAAACTTTTTTTTTTTCATTTTAGAGTAAGGAAGAGTTAAAGTAAAACCGCTTTTTAATGGTTCCCTAAACAAAAATGACCATTCAATCAGAAAAGTACAGGAGGAGCCCCATTGCAAGGGCAGTTGTGAATATGCCCCCAAAGTTCAGCTTAAAAGCAGATGCTTCCAAAAGAGTTCTGAAGTGTTAACAGTTTTCTTGTACTGTGTTCATGCTCTGAGGTTAGCCAGCAGTGGCGGCTGGTGTTTTTTTTTTTGGGGGGGGGGGGGGCAGCAAACAACCCCCGGCCACCGGTGGAGTGGCACTAGCCCCCTCCCCCCCTGCAGGGCAGCGCGGCACTAGCACACCCCCACCTCCCACCACCCGATGTCCTTACCCTGGATGCGGGCAGTGAGAGCAGCGGTCGTAGCTGATGCGGCAGTCTTTCTGACGTATTGGCACTAGGCGTCCAATAGGTTTGCCTGACGTATTGGCCAACCGGAAACCGGGTTTCATACCTGCTTCCCGATTGGCCGAGAGGAGGATCAGTGTTGCAACAGCGAATATTCATTCTCTGTTGCAACACACCTAGGTGGGCTCCAGACGAATTCTCTGCGACCCAAATCCACCCTATTTTGAAGCCTATTAGAGCCTCTGGCTCTAATCAGGTGCTTTGAGAACTGTTACTTGTTGCCTGCAACTACCTCAGTAAAAGATCTTTATTTGTTCATCTAAACTGCCTGGTCTGCAGTTTCTAAAGGGGTGCGTGTAAGGCGTGTCAAAAGAACCCGGCTTACAAGGGGACTGAAGAGTAGTTAGAGAAGATACAGTGCAGGGGTCTAATGCTGTCCAGAGGAAGCTAGATTACCATAGCTTATGACTTTTGTATTTGTGTCACTTGCTAAAGCAACCAACCAGCCTGTAAACGGGTGACATGGCAGAGGTGGCATACATTGGTAATTAAAGGGTGTTATGCTTGACCCTTTCACTATTGGCCGGCTCCCCCACATACTGGAACCAACTTCGCAGCACAGAGTACTTAGGGACCAAGCCTGGGAGTCACAGAGAGAGATGGAGTAGTGATACCTTGGGAGGAGAACCAGTATTGGAGAATTATGGAGAAGTGTGTTTCCGGTATCTAGTAGTAACATACAGGACATTGTCACTGGGAAAGAGGTGATGGGACTGCTGAGTTGGTCGGACCAGTACAAGCTCTGACCTAGAGGGAAAGGTGTTCTCTAAGAAGAAGTATGGCCACAAATTACAAAGTGTTAACTGTGCAAGTGCTTTGCTCACTAAGCCATGCCCACAAGCTTTAAAGCCCAAATCCAGCCAAAACTTCCCACAGCACAGAAAATTATGAAAAAAACTCTCCAACAAGAAGGACACCCCCACCACCACCACTGTGGGAAAGAGTTATATATATTTTTGTACTGCTGACAACCGCACTCCCCATTCCTTGTGTGAGACAGGGAGTGGTGGTAATTCTCTACAATAAGTGAAAACTTAGAGACATTCAGAATTTTAATTAAATTTAAATTATACCCTTAACAAGTTTTGCAATTTTCCAACAGATACACAGAGCTGGATCATAACATTTCCAAAAGGAAATATTACACACAGAGAAAGCCAAACACCCTACAATGGGAACTAAATGAATGATTTAGACACTAATTTGTATGTGATACAATTTCTAGATTTAATGCTATTGCCATGATTTATTATCATTTTTACTCACTATATAATTCAAAACATAAATACTGTATTCCCCTCCACAATGGGTTCTCCAAATGGCAGCCAAAAAACAACGAGCCTGACGGGTATTTGATTCAACGCCAGTAGTTGGCGAGCAGCCCGGGAGGCACATAAAGTGGACCACTAGGGCCGCTCAAAGCCCTGAGCTAAAATGGATAAACCATTGCAGCTGAATTTATATCAATAATCTAAAATAAATTTCCTGTAACCAGCAGAATCTTAAAAGTATGTCCTTACAAAAATGCTTCTTTAGTTTCCACAGGAGGTGCAAGCCGACAGCAAGAAGGAAGAATAATGCAGATCGGTATATATCAGGGCTATTGGAAGAAGCCTTCTAAAATAAAAGTTTGTAATGGAAGATATCCAGTAAGATATTACATTGTCATATGGCCATATAGCAAGTCCTGCTGTGGAATTTTGTGTTTTTCATGACCAACATATTTATTTAATAAGTCCAGACTGCTGAGAAACATAAAATCACCGCTCTAAGACAACTACCCCTCCTTGAATCCACTGTCTTCGCAATTATTATTATTATTATTATACACGGTTTATATAGCGCCAACAGTTTACGCATCGCTTTACAATGTATAGGGGGGACAACACAATTACAGTACAGTTCAATACAAAAGGTACGGGAGGGCCCTGCTCGTAGAGCTTTACATTCTAAAGGGAGGGGGTGGTGGTACAAAAGGTAATAGCTGCAGAGAATGATTTGATGGGGGTGGCTCGGGGACAATTGTTAGGTGTTTGTGGGATAGGCTTCCCTGAATAAATGAGTTTTCAGGGATTTCCTAAAGGTGGATAGGGTAGGGGCTAATCGGACAGACTGGGACAGGGAGTTCCAGAGGATGGGAGAGGCTCTGGAGAAGTCTTGAAGGCGAGCATGGGAGGAGGTAACAAGGGAGCTAGATAGCAGGAGGTCCTGGGAGGAGCAGAGGGGACGATTTGGGCGATATCTGCAGATGAGGTTGGTATGGTAGATGGGGGGGCGATGTTGTGGATGGCTTTGTATGTTATGGTTAGCATTTTGAATTGTACACGTGGGGTAGAGGAAGCCAGTGAAGGGATTGACAAAGAGGGGCGGCAGTCACAAATCGATTAGTGAGATGTATTAGTCTAGCAGCAGCATTCATAATAGATTGAAGGGGGGATAGCCTGCTTAAGGGTAGGCCATTAAGGAGGGAGTTTCAGTAGTCAAGGCGGGAAATAATCAGGGAGTGAATGAGTTGCTTTGTGGTGTCATTAGTCAGGAAGGGTCGAATTCTGGACATATTGCGGAGGTGAAGGCCGCAGGATTTAGCTGGTGATTGGATATGGGGGCTGAAGGAGAGGTCAGAGTCAAGGATTACACCCAGGACCCTGGCATGTGTGGAGTGTGGAGGGACCAATGGTTGTGTTGTTGATATTAATGGTGAAGTCACGGGGGGGGGGGGGGGGGCTCGAGTAGGAGGAAATATAAAAAGCTCAGTTTTAGAAAGATTGAGTTTGAGGAAGTGGTGTGACATCCATACTGATATGTCATTCAGTAAGTTTGAGATCTGTGAGGAGATCGAGGGGGTGAGTTGAGAAGTGGAGAGATAGATCTGGGTGTCGTCGGCATAGAGGTGGTATTGGAAACCATGGGAGGTTATCAACTGGCCCAGGGAAGAGGTATAAAGCGAGAATAGGAGGGGCCCAAGGATGGAACCTTGGGGTACCCCAACAGAAAGAGGAAGGGGAGCGGAGGAGATGGAGTTGTAAGTGACACTGAAAGTGCGCTGAGATAGGTAGGAGGAGAACAAGGAGAAAGCAGTGAGATGGGTGTCGGCTTGCAAACAGGTGATTTTTTGGAGTGCGGCTGTCCAGCATATTTTTGTTTCTATATTTATTTAATACTTGGAGGTGGAAGCTATAGTCATCTAAGGACTATTTAAAGTCTGCAGATGGAAAAAAAGCTGCTCCCAACATCCTCTCCTACCATTTCCTAGACAAATAAAAAAGCACCTTCACTCCCCAGGTACGGCTCTAAGTAACAGTCAAGAAAGCAAGTAACCCTCAAGAAAGCCTCTTCTTGATTCCATCTCATATCCATATGTCATGGTCAGGGGTCAGGCTTGGAGACCAGTAGCCAGAACAGTAGAGACGCTCCCATCAACCAACAGGAGGAATACACAAGCAGGTCACCTTGGCGGATGACACAGGCTCACCCAAGGTGCAGGGTCTAGGCACTAACCAGGATTTACTAAAGCTCCTGTTGGTGGAGATGAGTTTTCTACATGGTAATACCCATTTAGCTGTCCTCCAGATGACCCCACCAGGAGATGCGCAAGCCAGTAGCAGATATAGCAGGTAGGAATCAAGCACAAGTGTAGTCAGGAAACAAGTAAAAGGTTGGTAGCAAGTGGTGGTTGGGATCAAGTGGAAGCGTAGTCAAGGAACAAGCCAAAGGTAGATTATGAGTGGTGGTGGAGACAAGGACAGCTGTAGGTATGCAAAGGAGCAAGATATCGGCTGAAGAGAGCACAATAATCTGGTGGATAGAAAGTGCAGAGACATGGCATAAATCAAGTCATTCATGGGAGGAGCAACCAGTTCAAGGTTCACCAAGGTTTGCCAAGAGACAAGGAAAGATTGTCCTAAGAGATCAGCCAGGGAGATGTCTAGCATCTCTGGTGGCACAGCTAGAAGAGTCATGTGCAGACACCACAGAGGTCGCAGGTTCAGATCTGGACTCTCCCTCCCCTGTCATGTTTTTTTCTTTTTGTGTCAGGAAAACTTGTCAGAATTGAGGAGGCAGCAGACAGAAATGACACTTAGTGCTCTCGATTGAGACAAGTACACACTATAGAGGGATATGCTTTGTTCTTATTTCTTGTCTGAGGTTTACAACCACTTTAAGCTTATCTTTAACGAATTGTTATAATGTTATATGTCATGGACAATCCTAGAGCCAGCTCTTCAACAACAGTGGTGTGCTACAGCAGTGGTTCTCAACCCTCTCCTTAAGTATCCCCAACAGGCCATGTTTTCAGGTTTTCCTTTATCTTGCACAGGTGATTTAAATCAGAGTGGTCTTGGTATTTTGGACAGCTTTTTTATCTAAGAGAAATTCCCAAAACATGGCCCTGTTTCATGTACTTGAGGACAGGGTTAAGAACCACTGTCCTACAGGTCCTTTAGAAGTAGTTACTATAAAATTGAAGAGAGAGGAGCACCACACTAGTTAGTACAGCCCATAAAAGATTTAATCTTAAACAAAAGTTGGAGCGTTTTGGGACTCCCCTTTATTAAGGCTTCATTCCAGCAGACAACCTGCCTGCTCTCCAAGACTATAGAAACTAGTTTGTAGCTCCCATATTTTACATGTTTTTAGTAATCTCTTGGCTGAATGGGAACACATCCCCAAAGTCACACCTCCAAATCCTGTGCAAAACTTTCCCAAAATATGAGCGGCTGTTACAGTTGCAAAGGTGGGGAGGTGCAGTCAACTCATATGAATGGCCATGCTTTTGGAATGGGATGTCCAGTAGGCTGATAAAGGAGTAATAGTCAGATGCCCATAGACTTTTTCCTATAGAGGTAGATTTACTAAACCTGGACATTGCAAAATCTGGTGCAACTCTGCATAGAATCCAATCAGTTTTTAGGGGGTTTTTTTGTGTCAAAGCTTAATTGAACAAGCTGAAGTTAGAAGCTGGTTACCATGCACAGCTGCACCAGATTTTGCTCTCTCCAGTTTTAGTAAATCAACCCCATAATGTATCTCATTAATGTTGCTGCTGTCTCATCACAGAGGAAGATAAACAGTGGCAATGTAGGACAGCATTGAACATCAGCATTGGTTATAGACCCAAGGGAGAGTTTCCTTGGTTTTCTGACTAGAGAAAGTGAAATATCGATAAACTAAGAAAAAAAAAAAAAAAAAGATGAAAAGCTAGGTTCAGTTCTACTTATTTTTTTTATTTTTTTATATCCAGCTACAATTTATGTTGACATGTCCATTTAAACAGCAGTTAACATGTTAACAGGTCAAGAGGTCACTGTTAGTTGTTGGGTAATGTCGGAGGTCAAGGCAAATGGTCACTTTCAGCTTATTTATATGGCTTTAAAAATTAGAAGGCCACAGCTGAGCACAGGGAAAAGACCCGTCATGATAGAGGACGCAACACATTAACTAAAAAGTAATTTAGGTTAATAGAAAACATCAGGCTTTCAAGTAACAAATTACATCTCAGCCGGTCGCTCGCCTGAGAAATCTCCACGTTTACGCGGTGCCAGGAAGAAAAATTTGTTAATTGAACACATTCTTGTCAACAGTGGTAACACGGCGATAAAAGAGGACTTATCACTTGGAAATGAGGACCAGAGAAAGGATTCAACAGCAGATCTTTGCTTAACCACTTCATTATCAGCAAGGTTACTGCAAATTTACCACCAAATCTGTTTGCATGTATTGAGATGTATATCTAACATAGATAAATATTCAATTGAAAGTGTTTTCTTATATGAGTTCTGTAAATGCCATAAAGGTATTGGTTTCTATACAATAAACAAAAAAATATTATGGGGAACATCTTTTGATCATCTTTTGGTCATTTCAAATGTCCTGTGATCTCTAAAGCCTCGTACACACGATCGGATTGTTGGCCAACAAAACCGTGGAATTTTGTCCGAAGGGCGTTGGCCCAAACAACAAATATGAACGTAGTGACGTACTAAATTGTTTTTGAGCTCTTTAGCGCCACTCTTTGGGCTCCTTCTGCTAATTTTGTGTTAGTAGAAGTTTGGTGAGTGTTGATTCGTGCTTTTCATTTCGCAATTTTCATTTTGCACTTTTCCTTTCACACTTTTCATTTCGCACTTTTCATTTCGTACTTTTCATTTTGTGCTTTTCAGTTCAGTTCTGATCGTCACCCAGACGTGTTGCAGAATCGGAGGAGATAACAGGTTATTTATAATTGGTCTTGGAGTTATTGCTTTGACATCATTTTTTTGGTTGAATAATGATTTGATTTGGTATATTTTCTATATTTTTGGATGCATAGAATGCACTTTTTGGTTAAGTTCTATTGACAGATAGCATGTCTAATTTTATTTGTTTTCTTTTTTTAATGCACAATAAAACAATAGTGTAGAATAATATGTGGCTATGTGTTTTACTTCAAATGACAGTTTGGGAGTAGGCAGTTACATTTAAAAAAATACAATGTAAAATTAACAAGAGACACCAACATAGTTGGATCTTTGATCTTAAAAACTACGAGATAATAATGGTGTTGTGGTAACTTGCCT
This sequence comes from Lithobates sylvaticus, assembly GCA_028564925.1. Taxonomy (NCBI): domain Eukaryota; kingdom Metazoa; phylum Chordata; class Amphibia; order Anura; family Ranidae; genus Lithobates; species Lithobates sylvaticus. Next base: position 72,272,305 of record CM053038.1, read on the forward strand.
AAATAAAAAAAATTAAAAAAAAGAATAATATTATTCTTGATATCACTAGAAAAAAAAAGCCTTTTGCAATAACTTCATCAGTATCACCAGCAAAGCAGCTTTCATTTCATTCTCCATTGTCTCTATTATGGCACCCAAAGTCAGTGGTGGTACCGCACACTGAACATGACAGAAGTGAAAGTTTTTACTGTTGACATGAACCAAAGCATCAGGGACACCTCACTCCACTGCTTTTGGAGCTATTTTTTTTTTCATTCAAAAATTATACTTACCTAGGTGGATGTAGCATCGGTCCGTGGGCTCTAAGTTTGAGAACCGAGCAATCAAAGACTTCTGATCACTCCGTTTTCAGAGCTCTGTAAGCAGAGAGCTGGTGACTGTCAGCGGGGGCAGCTGGCTCAGGCTCTCAGCGGCTAGCTAAGAGGCTGAGCCAGGTACCAGTCCATGGTTGTGGGCGGATACCGATTTTATTGTCGCGATCTTGCCCCAGCCTGGACTAGCTCTGTGAGGTCAGCCAACAGCAGGCTTCAGCCCACTGTCTGCTGAAAACAGGTCACAGGAGTGCAGAACAAATTGCACTCCAGTGATCCACAGGAGAAGTACAGCCATACAAGCTTTGGCTGTACTTCTCCTTTAGGGGGTCCATTTTGGCGCACTAAAAACACAGCACAACCACCCATTTTTAATGCCCCCCCAATCTCAAGTCTGAATGAGCCCTTACTGTGCTGCATTGAAATTCCAAGTTACCAGCTCTGCTAAGGTCAATTCTGTGAACTACAAAGCATTTTACCACACTTTATAGAGATACGAAAGGGAAAGGTGTTCTGTAGGACTAAACAGCCATGCAAATTAAAAAAATGCTAAGCAGTTATTTAAACAATAAAGGAACTGCCATGCCCATCTCCTCTCCAGTGCTGCCCTTACAGACTATATGCTCCATGGAGCTACTTGTATCCTGACTCTGCCTAAGCTTCTACCTTATGTTCTCGTACCTTGCTGTCCAGCTGTTGCTTACCTTGGCCTGTGTCCTAAAGCTGTCCCTGACTTCTGATTTAGTACTTTGTTTTCACAGGTGCTGATGACCTTTGGCTTGTGTCCTGGCTTCGTTCCTGTCCACTGATTAGGTGCTACTATGTTTCTGCTGGCAACGTCAGCCCTTGTGCCACTACATGTCCTAACATCTCCTGTCACCACTACCAGGGATGTTGGACAAGAGGTGCAAGAGAAGCCTCCTCCTTAGCTGAACCTCCACCGGGCACATGCAAGCCATTTTTTTTTTACCTAACTTTGATATCAGGTTAGATAAGAACCTTTCAGGTCAGGTTAGGTGATCTTCAACTAGTGAAGTTCAGGTTCAGTGCTAATGGGTCTTGTTACTGCCACCCATTTTGACAACACTGCAAAGGGACCCCATCAATATAAAGCCAATGTGTCACAACACCAGACAACTACAGTACATGGACACTATAAGAAGGCCCCTCCATACTCTATGTATTATGTAACTAAAGATTAAGGTAAGCATTTAAAGTGTTTAGATTTTTTTTTACTTTTAATTGCTCCATGGGGGCCCTCGTGCCATTCCATGTCCTCACATTCCCTATCACCACTACCAGCAATGTTGGACAAGAGGAGCAAGAGAGACCACCTCTTCATTTTGATCTCCATCAGGTAAATTACACCCATTAACTTTTTTCTTACTTAACTCTGATATCAGGTTAGGTAAGAACCTTTCAGGCTAGGTTAGGCAGCACTTACTAGTTCAGTTTAGGCTCACTACTGATGGGTCTTGTTACTGTCCCTCATCGACAACACACAAGGACCCCATCAATGGAAAACCAGTGAAGCAAATGGGAAGAGTCCACATCACCAGGCAGCTCCATGGATGCCAAAAGAAGCACTCCCACCACACATATACGCTCTCTCTATGGGGGCGATTTACTAAAACTGGTACACACAGAATCTGGTGCAGCTCTGCATAGAAACCAATCAGATTCCAGGTTTTATTGCCAAGCAAACAAGGGTACCCCCCAGTACATTGGAACTTTATGGGCAACTCACATATGCAAATATATAGTAAAATATAAAGTTGTATTTAAATACATACATAAAAAGTGGTGCATACATCACCATAGAACAACATTTCCAATATATACTAAAATATGACTATTGGCTGAGCTACAGATGGTATTGATATTCTCTTTGCACCAAACCTGACGCGTTTCAGGAACAAAAAAAAGAATCCTTTCTTCAGAAGAATTCCATAGAGAAGATCATGTTTGCAATACTCAACAAGACAGCTCGTACCAAGCTTGTCATAGGTAAGAATAGTGGTAGAAATTCTGTAGCATCAGAGTCCAAGTGGTCCCCCTCAAAAGTGTCCCTGTAGAGTGACACCGGGTCCCAGGTGCTCCTCACAAGGATCCCCCAAAAAATTGGTAACCCCAGAAACACAGCCGATATTGAAATAGATGTCAGACAGAGATATATATAAAAACTTCTGGAGAAATTGGCAGCTGTCAGCAGGGGAGAAAAGGTGGTTTCTCATCCATGAAGGAGCTCAAAAACATGGCCAAAGTTGACCAGGAGCAGGTTTTATTGTCAAAGCTTAAATGAGCAAGCTGAAGTTAGACGTTGATTAGTTACTACGCACAGTTGCACCAGATCCTGTGTGTACAGGTCTCTCCCTTTATGTAATCAAAGATTAAGGCAGATTTCACACGAGGCGGTCCAATCAGGTCTGCCTATCAGTTTTTCAGGCAGACCTGATCGATCCGATCCAATCCTATCTGCCAAAAACAGAAAGATGAGGGAGTCATTCCCCATCCATCCAGTGGATCGGATGACAGTGGGATGGAAACAGACAGGCAGTCCATTTCCATCTGATCGCCCTATGGAGATTAGCGGTGCTGTGTCCGTGTCCACTCTGCATAGTGAGACAGACACAGACCTGTCATTCACCTGCTCAGCAGGGATCAATAGAGAGATCCCTGCTGAGTGGTCGGATCTGCATTACGGAGTCCACTCCATGTGAAAGGGGCCTTAGGTGAGTATTTAGGGTATTTCGATTTTTTTTATTTTAAATTGTGTGTGTGCCTTGGGGGCTGGCCCTAATACAACTTTAATAAAACAGATCCTTCAACCTAAAAATGCAGAAAGGACTGCACTGAGAAAAAAATTTATAATTTCTAACAGATAATTATCTTGTCTCTTCGGCACATTTGGACGTGTTTATTAATATTTCAGAGCTGAGAATTGAAAGCAGAAAGTGTTTCCATGTTGGAGGAGGAAGAATGCGATGCGTTCTTGGGTTTCACCAGGTGGAATAAATTCCTCCACACTTACTGTCTGAGTAATGTTAAGAAGAAGATGAGAGCAAAAATGGGCCACGTCCCAGGAGGAGCACCGACAAACTGAATTTTCTATATTACCCAGCTAAAAACTGGGTCTTCACATTCCATTTTTCTTCTACTGTCAGAATATAATTGGCATCATGAAGGACATTTATCAAGTTGTCTTTATGCACTCCAAGCCTCATATATTAAAGAAGAAACAAAGGGGAAACTTTGCCCATGACGACAACCAGAAATTAGCCAACATGAACTGGAAGAGGGAACATCTGGGATTTCATTGGTTGATACCTAAATACACACGTGGTGAGTTCATTATAAAAATTGAAAAGGGTTATTGTAGTCTTAAAGAGAAAAGCTTTTTTTTTTTTTATGTTCTACATTTTTTTAATGTTTCATATACAATCATTCATTTTACAATTTTTTTTTTTTTTCGAATGACTTGGTCGTTAGGGAACAATGGGAACTGCTATTGCAGGCCCGATGTCCAAAAAACTGTTTTTTTAAAGTTTATTGAAGATAAAAGTATACACGTAAAACCAATGCATTTCAGGGAATTGCACCCCCCTTCTTCAGGGTTGTATTTCTTGGAGAATGGTGAGACAGTTATATATATCTGATCAGGGGCTCTGCAGAATGCCGGAGTTGTGAAGCATAGACAGCTCTTGCATTAGCTCTGCTTGTATACTTTTATCTTCAATAATTTACAAGAGTCAACAAGTGAGACTTTTTTGGACATTGGGCGCTCCTCTCCAATCACACAAGTGTTCCCTGTGGCAGCGCCCCTATTAGCTCTAGACCCCAATGGAGCCTACCACCTAGCATCTACAATTGGGATATAACCCATTTGAAGCAATTTCCTTTTATACCCTCCATACAGTTATCTTCCACTAGGCAGCCTCCAGCGGCACCAGTCTAGCGCCGTCTTCCACCCAAACTTTCTAAAAATGTTAGCTGCCTGGCTGTGTCTGACTTTGATATGTTTCAACCACTAGAAATACAGAAAGGAGCACCAGAATAAAACCCAAAGAAATAATTTAAGATCATTTAAAAGTATAACTAAAGGCAAAGTGGAGAGGGAATAGAGCCCCTTTTCATCGCTTTCTGTGCCCCCATTAATGAGATTCACCCTATTTGTATGGTGTACCATTATTATTAAAAGTGAAAATAAAAGAAAAAGAAAATCCCAAATTTTGGGTTGTGCTCAAAAAAGTAAGAGAGGGGAAATCCTCCATGGAGACACTATTTCTATTGACCCGGGGGCACCAAGGGATTTCCCTAATTTGCAAGGATTTATTTTCACTTCATGTTTGGCTATGGGTAAGGAAGTGAAGGGAAATCTCCACAATGGGACACAGATGGAAAAAAAATGATGACAGGGGTTTTAACCCTCCGCTCTATCCAGAATTAAAAAAATATATATATATATAATTGCCTATAGTTCTGTTTTGATTCTTGTAAAAATGTCATACAAAGAAAAGCCAACACATATAGAGGGCAACACCCATTCCCCTTTCATCTGGGCTCAACACAAGATAAAACTTGGATGGTTCCATGCCTACTTAGCAGAGGGTCCTGCTGAACACTTAAGGCCAATAAGACATGGGGCCCCTGGGTGCATCCAGCTGAATCTTTCCTATCACCAAGAAGCAGGCAGATCATTCTAACTGGGCGACCAATTATTCTCAACTGTTCGTATTTTAATATCTTTATTTTCCCTGGTATTGGGCATTTTAAATAGGAAAAAGAGACGAAGTCCCAATTTCTTTGTTTCCATTGCTCCGATTCATGTACTGAATGTCTTAGCAACAATACACAAATGTATACTATTCTATTTCACAAGTCCAAAGTCCCAAGGGCATTTTTCATAAACATTAATCTTTACAGTGCTGGCAATGCAAAAGGGGAAGGGTGGTAACGCTCACAAATAAAAGTCAACCTAAGTCACATCAGTGTTGTTTCCATTCTATTTCATCCTAAGAGGTCTCGTTCTACAGGCTTTCCCCATCTGTAAGGTCCTGTCTTTTCTCTGTCTTTCCTTTTAAGAACCCCTTGATTCCTCCCACCAGGTCATTTTATCTTCTCCTAAGGAGCATGGTTGAAAGACATAAAGACTACCTGTTGAGTAGGAAAGGTCTAGAAAATCCTGTTGGTGGTCTGATCAGAAGAGGTGCCTATTAACATATGTTTAAGGATCGGTTGAAGTCATCAAGTTTAATTAACATCAAATTGCATGAATTCATTTTCAATTTGAGGTTCAATAAACCTGATGGCTACAACCCATTCTTAAACATATGTTAATTGGCACCTCTGCTGAATAGACCTTTCTTACTCAACAAGTTCAACACACACTTGAAAACTCCATAGAGCATGAAGGTTTGGGACCCCAATGACATCAAGAGGTTATGATTAAGCATAAAGTTTGTGTGAAATGTGTCAACTAGCAACAGCTTCATTCTGTCCTGGCTGTGTTTTTTTTGTACTTGAAGATTGCACAATAAATGGGTTAAGGACTAGACGTGGTGTGCAGCCATTCTTGTTTGGATTCCATCAAGAGTAACCTCCATTATCCCGTCATGGGGACAGGGTTTTCGCCACCTGTGCCTATGGAAGGTTGCAATGCGCTATTTTTCTTTCTGTAGTGTGCATCCTAAAAGGGACAGTTGATTTGCCACGGGTTCCTCTCCCACTAGTGCAGCAGCTGCCAGGCACACAGCAACATTTACTCTTCTGGTTCAATAAATAGTCTAGGGGTTGCCCTTTTCTTGTATTTATTGCTGCACAACTTGGATACCAGGAGTTGTGGGATAATCCAAAATGCTGAACAGTAATAGGAGGACACTTTTCACTCTGCAGTTATCTCTCTGAACAGTCCTTTCAACAATCGCTGAACTGGGACACCTTAGTATTTTTGCACAAGGGCTAACAACATCAACAGTCACCCAGATCCTGCACTCAGGTCTATGCTCACAAAGTTCCTGGGTACTTGGGTGCATCCTTACAGTATCAGGCAGATATTTCCTCAGTGAACTCTCCAGATTGGATCCCCTTGTTTAGCTTTAGAAGTTAGCCAAGCTGGAACCGTGATGAGCTCTAGCAAACTTCAGCTGAGTTGCCTTGAAGAGCAGCAGCCCTCCAGGCTGGACACTTCTACTCCTCGAAAAGAAACTGACTGCTCCAGACCCCACACTATTTATGTGCTCCACGGCCACCTACTGGGCACAACTTCCCAGGGATTGTCTGAGATGCCATCGAGCTACCCATTTGATCTGCACCCAGGGGCCCCATGTCTTATTGGCCTTGAGTGTTCAGCAGGACCCTCTGCTAAGTAGGCATGGAACCATCCAAGTTTTATCTTGTGTTGAGCCCAGATGAAGGGGAATGGGTGTTGCCCTCTATATGTGTTGGCTTTTCTTTTCCATAAGGTAGGGAGGAGCAATCAAGCCTGTAGCCTGTGGGACCCTGATCAGTCCAAAACAATCAGTCTCTGCTCCACTGATTACAGAAGAGCCCAAACATAACTAAATTTACCTATCAGCCTAATGCCCTGTACACACAATAGGATTTTCCGACAACAAAATACATGGGATTTTTTCAGATGGATGTTGGCTCAAACTTGTCATGCATACACACGGTCGAACAAAGTTGGTCGGAAATTACGAACGTCAAGAACGCAGTGACGTACAACATGTACAACGAGCCGAGAAAAATTAAGTTCAATAGCCAATCTAGCTCTTCTGCTTTATTCCGAGCATGCGTGGCACTTTGTGCGTCAGAATTGTGTACACACAATTGGAATTTCCGACAACGGATTTTGTTTCGGAAAATTTGAAAACCAGATCTCAAATTTTGTGTGACGGAAATGCCAATGGAAAATGTGTGATGGAGCCTATACACGGTCGGAATTTCCGACAACAAGGTCTTATCACACATTTTCCATCGGAAAATCCTATCGTGTGTCCAGGGCATAATACCTAACTATGAGGGTGCTACATTTCTTAAGGGTTCTATGGTCAAACCTGCTGAGTGAATCACCATTTTCAAGCCAGCTAACTCCATTATAAGGGCTTTCACATGTCCCTCTTTTCTTTGTCAGTGGACACCCCTCATGACCAAACCCATTTGACCTCCATGGACCACCACGTCTTATAAATGCTTCCTAGTACCCAGTAGGCAAGACTAGTCATTCAAATTAAGTCAAATAATTGCACAACCTAGACACACATACTGTAATTGTCAAAAACTGTGAAATCCAGTGGTGCCTAAAAAGACAAAAAACCCTGCAGATGACTACACCAGGGTCCTAGCCAGACCCTTTGTCTCTGCCCCCTAGCCACCACGAGTAGAGTCCCTTGGTCTCACCCTCTACCCACCTCCCACTACTGTCTTTTTTTTTATAGAGAAAACAGAGCCAAGTACCACCTTGTGTCGCTAAGTAATTTGTATGGAATTTGTTAAGGATAATATAAAAAGCAAAATAGGATCCCTTGCAGCCAGCAACAGACGCCCCCCTCAGCAACAATAAACCTCTTGCAACAAAACACACCCTAACAACAGATCTACCCCAGGAACATAGGCCCCCACTAGCAACATTAGATCACATAACAGCCAACATTAATTGGCACTCCAGCAGCCAGCAACAATTGACCCCTCCCACAACAGAAAATCACTCTCAGCAACATAAGACCCCCCCAGCAACAATAGACCCCTCCCTCAACCATAGATCCTCCAGCAGCCAGCATCAATGGACCCGCCAGTACACCCCAGCACTCCTTTCCATTACATACATTGACTGCTGGAGATGCCGGAACTGCTCTCCCCTGTGTTACCGCTGAAAAAAAGCCCTGGTCCTAACACCCTACTACAAGGGGGGGGGGGGGCATGTATAATCTTTAACCACTTGCCGAGCGTGCGATAGCCGAATGATGGCTACGGTGTGGTCGTCTAGTTCTGGGAGGCCGTCATATTACAGCCTTCCATTATCGTGCGCTGCTCGCTCTGTGTTCGCAGTGTCCTCCGGACCCTGCTGAACATAGATTGAGGTAAAGAGTCAATCAGCGGCTATTTACTGTGTGATCAGCTGTGTCCAATCACAGCTGATCACGATGTCAACAGAAGCCAATTACCGACTTTCTTCACCGCTCCTTATCACTCTGTCAGCATGTGGAGGAGAGGATAAAAGAGACAATAATCGGCTTCTGCAAAAGTGCGTCCACCACTGCTGCCAATCGTTGCCCACCACTGCTGTCAATTAGTGCCTACCAGTGTCTCCTCATCAATGTCAACTATCAGTGTAGTCTACCAGTGCCCATCAGTGCCACCTACCAGTGCCCATCAATGTCGCCTACCGGTGCCGCCTATCAGTGCCCATCAGTGCCACATAGCAGTGGCCATTAGTGCCACCAATCAGTGCCCATCAGTGCAACCTCATCGGTGCCTTTTAATAAGTGCCCACCAGTGCTGCCTCAATACTGTCCATCAATGCAGCATATCAGTGCCCATCAGTGCCGCCTTATTAGTGCCCATCAATGAAGCCTATCAGTGCCCATCAATGTCGCCTACCAGTGCCCATCAGTGCCACCCATCACTGCCACCTATCAGTGCTGTCTATCAGTGACCATCAGTGCCACATAGCAGTGCCCATTAGTGACACATATCAGTGCCCATCAGTGCCACATAGCAGTACCCATTAGTGCCACCAATCAGTGCCCATCAGTGCTTACTATCAGTGCAGCCTCATCAGTGCCCACCAGTGCTGCCTCAATAGTGCCCATCAGTGCAGCCTATCAGTGCCCATCAGTATTGCCTTATCAGTGCAGCCTATCAGTGCCCATCAATGTCACCTTCCAGTGTCTATCAATGTCACCATCACTGCCACCTATCAGTGCTGTCTATCAGTGCCCATCAGTGCCACATAGCAGTGCCCATTAGTGACACCTATCAGTGCTCATCAGTGCCACATAGCAGTACCCATTAGTGCCACCAATCAGTGCCCATCAGTGCTTACTATCAGTGGAGCCTCATCAGTGCTTCTTCATCAGTGCCCACCAGTGCTGCCTCAATAGTGCCCATCAGTGCAGCCTATCAGTGCCCATCAGTGCAGCCTCATTAGCACACAAGTAGAAAAGTTACCTGTTTGCACAATTTGATAATAAACTATGAAAAAGTTTTTTGTTTATTTCCAAAATGCAGCAAAAAATTTAAAACCCAGTGGTGATTAAGAACACCGCTAAAAGAAAGCTCTATTTTTTATAAAAGAAATGGTAAAAATGAAGTTTGGTTACAGTGTCACATGACCACGCAATTGTCATTCAAAGTGCGTCAGCGCTGAAATCTGAGAATTGGCCTGGGCAGGAGGGGGGGGGGGGGGGGGGGAGGGTGAAAGTGCTCAGTGGGCAAGTGGTTACAGTGGTGTGAAAAAGTGTTTGCCCCCTTCCTCATTTCCTGTTCCTTTGCATGTTTGTCACACTTAAGTGTTTCGGAACATCAAACCAATTTAAACAATAGTCAAGGACAACACAAGTAAACACAAAATGCAATTTGTAAATGAAGGTGTTTATTATTAAAGGTGAAAAAAAATCCAAACCATCATGGCCCTGTGTGAAAAAGTGATTGCCCCCCTTGTTAAAACATACTATAACTGTGGTTGTCCACACCTGAGTTCAATTTCTCTAGCCACACCCAGGCCTGATTATTGCCACACCTGTTCACAATCAAGGCATCACTTAAATAGGAGCTGCTTGACACAGTAAGGTCCACCAGAAGATCCTTAAAAGCTACACATCATGCCGAGACCCAAAGAAATTCAGGAACAATTGAGAAAGAAAGTAATTGAGATCTATCAGTCTGGAAAGGGTTATAAAGCCATTTCCAAAGCTTTGGGAATCCAGCGAACCACAGTGAGAGCCATTATCCACAAATGGCGAAGACATGGAACAGTGGTGAACCTTCCCAGGAGTGGCCGGCCGCCCAAAATTACCCCAAGACCGCAGCGATGACTCATCCAAGAGGTCACAAAAGACCCCACAACAACGTCCAAGGAACTGCAGGCCTCACTTGCCTCAGTTAAGGTCAGCGTTCATGCCTCCACCATCAGGAAAAGACTGGGCAAAAATGGCCTGCATGGCAGAGTTCCAAGGAGAAAACCACTGCTGAGCAAAAAGAACATCAAAGCTCGTCTCAATTTCTCCACAACACATCTTGATGATCCCCAAGACTTTTGGGACAACATTCTGTGGACCGATGAGACAAAAGTGGAACTCTTTGGAAGGTGTGTGTCCAAGTATATCTGGCGTAGAAGGAACACTGCATTTCAGAAAAAGAACATTATACCAACAGTAAAATATGGTGGTGGTAGTGTGATGGTCTGGGGCTGTTTTGCTGCTTCAGGACCTGGAAGACTTGCCGTGATAAAAGGAACTATGAATTCTGCTGTCTACCAAGAGATCCTGAAGGAGAATGTCCGACCATCTGTTCGTGTACTCAAGCTGAAACGAACTTGGGTTCTGCAGCAGGACAATGATCCTAAACACACCAGCAAGTCCACCACCGAATGGCTGAAGAAAAACAAAATGAAGACTTTGGAGTGGCCTAGCCAAAGTCCAGACCTGAATCCTATTGAGATGTTGTGGTATGACCTTAAAAAGGCCGTTCATGCTTGAAAACCCTCTAATGTAACTGAATTAGGACAATTCTGCAAAGATGAGTGGGCCAAAATTCCTCCAGGACGCTGTAAAAGCCTCATTGCACGTTATCGCAAACACTTGGTTGCAGTTGTTGCTGCTAAGGGTGGCCCAACCAGTTATTAGGTTTAGGGGGCAATCACTTTTTCACACAGGGCCATGATGGTTTGGATTTTTTTTCACCTTTAATAATAAACACCTTCATTTACAAATTGCATTTTGTGTTTACTTGTGTTGTCCTTGACTATTGTTTAAATTGGTTTGATGTTCCGAAACACTTAAGTGTGACAAACATGCAAAGGAACAGGAAATGAGGAAGGGGGCAAACACTTTTTCACACCACTGTAAATGACATACCACCATAAAAAATGATGGAACAACAAGCAAATAAACATGTATTTTATTTTTTCACACTTATGTCAAAAAGAGTTCAAAATAAAAGAATTGTAATATTATTAGACACAACATGAAAAATACAAAATAACCCCACGGCGTCCAATCAGCCAGCATCTTTCACTGCTCTGGCTGAATCAGTCACTGCCGTCACTCCTTGTTCTGCTCTACAGCATTTATTTTATTTTTTTTTTTCCCCATTTTTAAACCTCTGTCTGCAGCATTTTCTTGTGGTCAATAATAGTAAAACTGCAGAGATTTATTTCTGTTTATCAGAGATGCCCACTCTATGTGATTTGTGGACAGAAAACAGCTGGAGGGGTAATGACAAGGCTCACTGAGCAAGAGACTTCCAACACAGCGCAAAACACAATGACAAGTCATGCTGGAAAAGTGCGATGCTCAAATGGAAGTGCCAGCAATGAGTCATAATCTATATAATGAAAACAGCTTCTGATTCTGCTAAGCCGGGATGTGAAGGACTTCCGTCTACGGGAACATCAGAAATCGGGCTCAAGTTGATGCTACCAGGTGCGTACCGGTGACTACGGGGGGAGACAATTGATTGGTGCATCTAAAGTGCACCCCCCCCCCCCTATCAAACTCATAACAGCAAAGCAATGTTAATTTAAATATCAATAAATCTAGTTAAGGTTACTTGTACTCTATGCTCTGCCCCCTGAATGTGAAACCCCCCACAGCCTACCAGTTAACCACTTGCTCTTCAGGGCAAATTTTAAATGTTTCGCACACGTTAAAATCAGCATGTTTTAGTTTTTTTGCTAGAAAATTACTTAGGAGGACCCTCAGAAATTATATATTTTCTGAAAGCAGAGGCCCTGGAGAATAAAATGGTGAATGTTGAAAATGTTTTAATGCCAGGCAATTTTTGTGCACCTGTTTATCAAATGTGAATTCTCTGGAAAAAATGCACTAAAATAAAGTTTAGTGCGCACAAACGCTATATATAGAAAAGAAGGTGTTGCAAAAAGTAAATAGATACCAAACATTGCAGGATTCAAACATTTCATTTTTTAACACCCCTCCCACCGACACCAACGATGGGGCACCACTCCCCCCACTGACGCCAACAATGGGGTACTACTTCTCCCACCAACACGAACAATGGGGCACCATTCCTCCCACCAACGATGGGGCACCGCACCTCCCACCAACATTGATTATGGGGCACTACTCCCCCCACTAACGTCAATGATGGGGCACTATTTCTCCCACTGATGCCAACGATGCGGCACCATTCCTCCCACCAACGATGGGGCCTCATTCCTCCTACCATTGCTGGGGCACCACTCCTCCCACTGACGCCAATGGAAGGACATCACTCATCCCACCGACGTCAATGATGGGGCACCATTCCCCCCACCAATGCCAACAATGGGGCACCGCCCCCCCCCCACTGACACCAACGATGGAGCATAACTCCATCCCGCACTGATGCCAACGATGGGGTACTAACCTTCTTACCAACGCCAACGATGGGGCACCATTCCTCCCACCGACACCGATGATGGGGCACCACCTCCCCCATTGATGCCAACAATAGGGCACTACTCTTCCCACCAATGATGGGGCACGATTCCTCCCACCAACGATGGGGCAACATTCCTCCCACGAATGATGGGGCATTACTCTGCCCACCAATGCCAATGATGGGACACCACTCCTCCCACTGACGCCAACGACGAGGCACCACTCCCCCCACCGACACCAACAATGGTGCACCCCCCCCCCCACCGACACTGATGATTAGGGCACAACTCCATTCCCTGCTAACCACATGCAACTTTTCACTCCCACTGACATTGGGCACCCTCAACTCCTACTACTGCTACTACTAATAACAATAATAATACTGCTGCTTCTACTAGTAATACTAATACTACTGCTACTACTACTACTACTACTACTAATAATAATAATAATAAAAAAATAATAATAATAATAATAATAATTATTATTATTATTATTACTATTACTATTATTATTGTTTTTAATATTGTTATTATTATTATTATTGGTAGTAGTAGTGTTATTACTATTATTTATGTATTATTCGTTTTATTATTGTTATTATTATTGTAATATTGTATTATTATTATTACGTATATTATATGTTACATTCTCCTCCATTGTCTGGAATTTCTTTTTTTCCTCTGATGATAAAAAAAACCTGACAGCCGGAGTCAGGAAAGTTAACTGTGTGTAATACGTAGCAGAACTGAAGACCGTAACAGCTGTGCTAAGAAAATCCAATGCACATTACACTCATTACAGGAAAGATGAACCATATAGAAACTCAATTAACAAGTAGATGAAAAAGAAAATTAAAGAAACTGAGTCAGTGTATAGCAAACGACGATGGGGACTGGCAGCACCAAGTCTCATCTGTCACCGAGGAAATCAGTCCATGGAAAGCTTCACAACTACATCTGTTGGACTAATCAGAGCAAAATCCACTGTGCCCACCATTGTCTGACTGCAAAAAACATTCTTCCGAAAGGTCTACTGGGAGTCGGAGAAACTTTCTTATTGTTGGGAAATTCAAGAAAGTTCTAATTCCTGCCAACTCTTTCATGATTGGTCACACTTCCCAAGAAAACATATGTTGTGACCAATCTTGTTTAACTTCTTTGATGAGCCCCTGGAGCTTCCCGATATATTTACATGGGAATCCGATAAAATTGAATTGAATATTTATTTATGAAAATCTGTTTAATGGACGTTGAATTCAGGATTATGGCTGGGCGATATTAAAGATGTAAACAGTGGCAGGCCCGTCCATACGGGGGGCGCCGCCCCCCCCCTAATCCAATGCATCCAGCCCCCTCCACATGCAGGGTGCCGGACGCATGGATTCCAATAGGGTTTTTTTTTTTTTTTTTGAAGCACATGATTAGAGCCTAAGGCCCTAATTGGCTTCAGAAAAGGGTGGGATCGGGGCACAGAGCTCTGTGCCCTGAGCCCACCCAGTCGTGTGACAATACCGAATTAATATTAGCTATTGTCTTTCGGACTCTCCTCCCGGCCAATCAGGAAGCAGTTCCTGTGATCCGATTGGCCAGGGAGTCTTGGGCCAATCGGGTCACAGGACACACTTCCTGTCTCACAAGTACATAACTCACAGTTCTAATCACTGTTCAGTCTTCAGAAATGATCTTTCAAGAATCATATACTGACACTAAGGGGCGGATTTACTAAAGGCAAATAGGCTGGTCAGTTTCCAAGGGAAGTTTTCCAGCTCAGGAGAATTTTCCCCAGAGTCCAGTGAATATGGTGAAATTTCACTTTGCAAAGAATAAAATGAATTCCAAATGATCTATCTATCTATTCACCGTTTTTCTTTTCTTTTTTTTTCTTTCTTTCTTTCTATCCAACTATTCATTTTATTCATTTATCCCTCTGTTTTATTTATCTATCCATATTTCCTTTTTCTATGTATTTACCAGTACGTTTATACGTCTATCTATCTATCTATCTATCTATCTATCTATCTATCTATCTATCTATCTATCTATCCATTGATTGAAGACAAAAAAAGAGTACACTTAATTTTGCAAAGAATAAAAATATTATCAATAAATCAACTCTATCTATTTTTTATTTGTCTATCTACAGTATCTATCTATCTATCTATCTATCTATCTATCTATCTATCTATCTATCTATCTATCTATCTATCTATCTATTTTCTATCTTTCTTTCTTTCTTTCTTTCTATCTATCCATCTATCGATTATCTATCTCTTTATATATCTATTTATCTATCTATCTATCTATCTATCTATCTATCTATCTATCTATCTATCTATCTATCTATCCTATCTATCTTTCTTTCTTTCTTTCTTTCTATCTATCCATCTATCGATTATCTATCTCTTTATATATATATTCATCTATCTATCTATCTATCTATCTATCTATCTATCTATCTATCTATCTATCTCTTTATATATCTATTCATCTATCTATCTATCTATCTATCTATCTATTATTTCTTTCTTTCTTTCTTTCTTTCTTTCTTTCTTTCTTTCTATCTATCCATCTATCGATTATCTATCTCTTTATATATCTATCTATCTATCTATCTATCTATCTATCTATCTATCTATCTATCTATTTCTTTCTTTCTTTCTTTCTTTCTTTCTTTCTTTCTTTCTATCTATCCATCTATCTATTATCTATCTCTTTATATATCTATTCATCTATCTATCTATCTATCTATCTATCTATCTATCTATCTATCTATCTATCTATCTATCTATCTATCTATCTATCTATCTATCTATCTACAGTATCTTTCGTTCTTTCTTTCTTTCTTTCTATCTATCTATCTATCTATCTATCTATCTATCTATCTATCTATCTATCTATCTATCTATCTATCTATCTATCTATCTATCTCTTCATCTATCTATCTATTTCTTTCTTTCTTTCTTTCTTTCTTTCTTTCTTTCTTACTTTCTTCTCATCCATCTATTGATTATTTATCTATTTATCTATCTATCTATCTATCTATCTATCTATCTATCTATCTATCTATCTATCTATCTATCTACAATATCTTTCTTTCTTTCTTTCTTCTCATCCATGTATCTATTCATCTATCTATCTATCTATCTATCTATCTATCTATCTATCTATCTATCTATCTATCTATCTATCTATCTATCTATCTACAATATCTTTCTTTCTTTCTTCTCATCCATCTATCGATTATGTATCTATTTATCTATCTATCTATCTATCTATCTATCTATCTATCTATCTATCTATCTATCTATCTATCTATCATCTATCTTTCTTTCTTTTGGGGCCACTGTGTACAAAATCACTGCACAGAGTAGGTAAATATGATATGTTTGTTATATAAAAAAAAAAACTGACCTTTCTATTATTTTAACCACTTGCCGACCAGCCGCCGTACTTATACAGCGGCAGGTCGGCTCTCCTGCACGAACCGACCTACCTATATGTCTGTCCGTGCATGTGAGATCCCTAAAAATCCCAGATTGCCGACATTACCAGTAAAAACAATAAAAAAAATAAATAAAAGTCCGTAAATCTATTCCCATAGTTTGTAGACGCGATACCTTTTGCATAAACCAATCAATATACGCCTATTGCGTTTTTATTTTACCAAAAATATGTAGAAGAATATATAGAAAAAGCTGATGAATAAATGTGTTTTTTTATATATGTTTTATTGGATATGTTTTATAGCAGGAAGTAAAAAATATATTTTTTTTTTTTTTTCAAAACTGTCTGTTTTTTTTTTTTTTGTGTGTAGCACAAAAAATAAAAAACGCAGAGGTGATCAAATACCACCAAAAGAAAGCTCTATTTGTGGGGGAAAAAGGAGACAAATTTCTTTTGGGTACAGCATTGCACGACCGCGCAAATTATCAGTTAATACGACGCAGTGCCAAATTGTAAAAAGTGCTCTGGTCAGGAAGGAGGTAAAACATTTATTCAAAAATGTAGGAATTCAGAATAAACTTGGCAACAATCCAAATCCCAACCCCTGCGCCTTAGATAACTAAGCATTCTAAAAACTAAAGCAGCTACTTAAATAGAATATATAAGAGGAAATCAAACCGTAGTCCTGATTGGACAGGAGCCTGAAAGATAGCGCTCAACTAACTAAAATCTAACCTAATACAATAATAATAATAAAATAATAATAGAATATACACTCCCACGTGATAAGTGAATCAAACGATAGTGACCCTAATGCCGCGTACACACGAAGGGACTTTCCCGCGGGATTGTCCGCTGGACTCGAGTCCACCGGACAGTCCGATCGTGTGTGGGCCTTCGACTGACTTTTTTCCCAAAAGTCCGGCGGACTAGGTTTTAAGTTTTGTTTTAAAATTATCCGCTGGACTTGGCAGTCTGGCGGACAATACGGCCGTCTGTAGTATGGTCCGGCGGACCAAAAAGGACGCATGCTCAGTAGCAAGTATGTCACAGACTCTAGTCTAGTGTTCTAGTCCCGTCGTACGTGCTGTACGTCATCGCGTGAACCGCCGGACTTTTAGCGTGATCGTGTGTGGTCAAGTCCTTTCGCTTTCAAGTCTGGCGAAGCCCAGCTGGAAAGTCCGGCGGTTTGTCCGCTGGACTAGGTCCGGTTAACAAAGTCCCTCCGTGTGTAAAAGTATATTTCAATAATAATTTCAATAGTGACTTCAAAAATTATATATGTAAAAAGTGTCACAGTGTTCATATAGTGTTCCAGCAGAAAAAATTAGAAATTAAAAAAAAAAATTAAAAAAAAAAATTTAAAAATGAAAAATGAAAAAAAAAAAAAATGAAAAATTTAAAAATTAAAAAAAAAAAAAAACATTTATTGTAAAAAAAAATAAAAAGACCGGGTGATGTTACAATAACCAATAGTATCCATAACCATGACTACTAAAGGCTCATGTGTCCATGTAGCTATATATTGATCCAGGGAAATTAATATTGAAATATATTGATCCAGGGAATTAATCCAACTGACCTTGGAAGGGGGGGGGGGGGGGGGGTGGATTTTCCTCCCCCTGGTGATTAAATAGATGCCTAGAGAGGTTTTTTTTTTTTTTTGTGCTTTTCTGGACCAAAACCACCTAAAAAAAAAAAATTTAAATGAACGCAGTGACTTGATGAAGATCAGTCATATGTATTTATGACCTAAACAGTACCAATCACATAGTACAACGTCCTGTACTTTTACTTATACTGGTTTCTTTTTTTACTTATAGAAACATTTTACTAATACGTTTACTTTAAATAACTATAACCTGCGATGTGACCTTCCGTGTCCTGCAGCGTTAGTGAAATATACTTATCTATGGACCCTTGAACAGGACTCCAGACCTGGAGGTCAGGACGCTCTTCTGCTTGACATTTCAGAGTGTAGAAAACTCCAGTGAAGCACGTATGGCTTAATTAGAATTAGCAGGGATATTGTCAAGGTAAATGATGCAGGGACAATGCTTTCTACATTTCACTGGACACATTCGACCAACTGCCTTTCATCCCGCTCGTTGACAATAATCCCAGCGGCCACCAGAACATTGAGTGATACCTACAATTACCCTGAAAGAAATTATATAATTGGTTTCTGGTATGAAAACTCCACGTAAGCTATATTCTTTCATTCTAACCTATCTATTATATCTATGTAAAGGGATTGATAGATATTTATAAAAGAGGGGTCTATGGGACTTTATATGAGGAGATGACGTTGTCATCAGCCTTCATCCCTAATGAAATATACAGAGGAGAACAAGGAAGCAGGACATTAAATGGAGGACGCGGAGGGTCAAATGTTGTGTGGGGTTATAATTAACATATCTATAATATGTGTAAAAGAGTAGGACATTTGTCGCGTAATAATTCATATCTGATAGAAAATGGATATACTACACGCATAATTAAATACCGGCATAGAGAAAAATACTGAATGCAAAACTTTATTTCATACATAAATACATATTACAGAAATAATCAAAAAAATGGATAGCACATGGTACATATAAAAGAGCCAAAAATTTGATAGCACATGATTGGAATATAGTCAAATACATAATGCATAAAAAGAATCCGCAATGACGTGGTAGGATACCGTATACAATTTAAACAAGACATCTGCTGTCTCAACGCGTTTCGTGGCTTGATGTCACTCATCAGGAGTAAGCATGTAAGATATCTAAGGTATTCATGTGCGATTGAATTGGTACTGAGGGTCACGAATATCTCCACATGGGAAAAATCTTTTCCGGGAGCTCATTTAATATCCCCCTTCCTTGTATATATATATATATATATATATATATATATATATATATATATATATAGATAGATAGCTATATAGATATATAGATCTATATACATTTATATGCCTTTACGCTCACATGAACTTTAATGGCATCCCAGTCTTAGCCCGTAGGGTTCAATATTGGGTTGGTCCACCCTCTGCAGCTATAAGAGCTTCAACTCTTCTGGGAAGGCTGTCCACAAGGTTTAGGAGTGTGTCCAGGGGCGGACTGACCATTCGGCCACTCGGGCACTGCCCGAGGGCCCCGGGCCACTAGGGGGCCCCATCAGGGTTGCCAGCCTCAGTAAAACCAGGGACAGTATGTAAAAATCTGTGCTTTTTTAACATATATCTCTGAAATGTCCCTTACCGACATCCTTTTGGTCTAACAAATAAAAGATTATAGCTGCACCACCTCTCCAGTAACATCTCAGCCAATAGAAACATGTCTGTGCATACTGTGTGTACATGTATGTGTATACTGTGTGATTGTATGCTGTGTGTGTGTGTATACTGTGTGGCCCCATAATCTCTGATTGCCTGGGGGCCCCATAATCTCATAATGCCCGAGGGCACCATGAGTTGTCAGTCCGCCCCTGAGTGTGTCTATGGGAATGTTTGACCATTCTTCCAGAAGCACATTTGTGAAGTCAGGCACTGATATGGACAAAAAGGCCTGGCTCGCAGTCTCCGCTCAAATTCATCCCAAAGGTGTTCTATCGGGTTGAGGTCAGGACTCTGTGCAGGTCAGTCAAATTTCTCCACCCCACACTTGCTCATCCATGTCTTTATGGACCTTGCTTTGTGTGCAGTCATGTTGGCACTGGAAGGGGTCATCCCCAAACTGTTCCCACAAAATTAGGAGCATGAAATTGTCCAAAATGTCTTGATATGCTGACGCCTTAAGAGTTCCCTTCATTGCAACTAAGGGGCCAAGCCCAACCCCCGGAAAAACAACCCCACACCATAATCCCCCCTCCACCAAATGATTTGGACCAGTGCACAAAGCGAGATCCATAAAGACATGGATGAGTGAGTGTGGGATGGAGGAACTTGACTGGCCTGACCTCAACCTGATAGAAAACCTTTGAGATGAATTAGAGTGGAGACTGTGAGCCAGGCCTTCTCATCCAACATCAGTGCCTGACCTCACAAATGCGCTTCTGGAAGAAATGCTCAAACATTCCCATAGACACACTCCTAAACCTTGTGGACAGTCTTCCCAGAAGAGTTGAAGCTGTTATAGCTGCAAAGGGTGGGCCAACTCAATATTGAACCCTACGGACTAAGACTGGGGTGTCATTAAAGTTCATGTACGTGTAAAGGCAGGCATCCCAATACTTGTGGTAATATAGTAAACACACACACATATAAATATATTATAAATATATATATATATATATATTCTATATATATATGTGTGTGTGTGTGGGGGGCGTTGGGGGGCGTGGCCTGATCGGAGTCCAGGCTGAGGTTGCCACTCCATTCCTCCACTGCAGCAAGACACCATAGATGTGCGACTTCCAGGGGTCCCCCTTTCTTTCTTGTACCTTTGCAGGATCCAGGATGGGCTCCATCCTCTGTCAGCACTCTAGCAGCAGCTGCAGATGCACTGTCTACATACCCCCCTCCCTATCGAACCTTAGCAGCCCACTTACTTTTCTCAGGTCGCACATATGTGTTACTGGGGAGTAAAGGTAAAACCCCATGGTTAAGCCAAAGTTGCAAAATGGGGCTGCTCTGCAACTCCCCTGCAGCCAGTGCAATACACATGGTTGCAGCTCGTCAATGAAGGATCCAAGACATTAAAACAGGCGTTGAGAGTTTAACACCGCCCGTCAAATGCTCTCTAAAGAACGATCCGAATGCAGAATGCACCGCAAGTGTGAACAAGCCCTTAAGTACTCTTTAAATTTAGAAAAACATTAAACGAAGAAAAATCCTGACTTATTTTAGCCGTGAAATGTCAGCACAGCTTCCTGTGAGTGTATGGGTGCTTGCAGAAAAGCCTTTCCCTTTACCGATAATTAATGGTGGAAATGCAGCATCTCAAGGTGCCCTCTAGATGTTACTTTCCTTTATTTATTTTTTTGGTGCCATATGTTTTTCCCGACTGCGCTCTTCTGCGTTACATAATTGTATTCAGAATTCTGAGTACAAAGCTCGAACATACACTTTTTATGGCGGTGATTTTGCTTTAATCCTGCCGGGTAATTTCTCTTCTGTTTTATGGAAAATGTTATTCAAACCATTTCCTCCACACATAAAAAAAAAAAAGGAATGAAAATGTGAGTAACAAAAATGAAAAAGTAATGAGGAAATTATAAGCTCGGAAAATAAAATGCATTGAAAAGAAAAGCTGACTAGAAAGTTGTCTTTGGCTAAAAGAGAAACAAGCAAAAAATAAAAACAGAAAAAAAAACAAAAAAAAAACCCCAAAGTTTCTGGTCCACAATTTTTCATACCCTGGCAGAGGTAATCGGCATAATCACTACCCCAGCACCATAATTAGCTTTACAAGGATAGGCAAACTACAGAGCTATAGCAGCCCACTTCCTATTTGCTGCTACAATAACAGGAACTAACCCCAGGAGATCCACCACCTGATTTATTGGGGGCAAATAGGCTGTTCACTGTGGAAGGGAATTTTCCTAAAGCACTCAGTGAGGCTGGGTTCACACCTCGGACAGATGCGGCTCGCAGCAGGGGTCCGGTGCTTCCCTGTTCTCTATTTCAGGGACAAATCAGGGCCGAATTTTCACCTGAATTCGGCCCGAAAATAGAGCCAAAGACGCACAGCCTCTCCGTAGCCGCAATGGAGATATGTAAACAGGCTCCATAGAGAGCCGGTCACAATCTCCTGTAATGCGAATTGGATGCGGAGAAACCCGCATCCAAATCATATAGGTGTGAACCCAGACTAAAGTTTAACTTTGCAAAGAATACCCAATCATGTGTGTGCAAGGAAGATAAAAAAAAAACACAGCATTTTTGCTTGCACAGAATTGAATGATGGAAGTTAACAAAGCTTTACCTAATTCACTAAGCCTGGGGAGAAATATTTTGCACAGTGCAACTTCTCTTGTACACTGAACAGTATACCGCTTTAGAAAATCAACCTTAGTTCTTTAGTAACTTAGTCCCTAATTGACGGTTGGTCTTCACCAGAGCTCCTGATGGTGGCAATGGGCTGGAAACAGTGGCTCTGTCTCTTTACTGTAAGCTGGTGGAAGGAGAGAGTAATAAGGTCCAAGCAGAGGTTTTGGGCAAGTGAAAGGTAAGAGAGTAGTCTAGCCCAAGCAGAGGTTGTGGGCAGGTGATACGAAAGAGAATAGTCAGGTCCAAGCAGAGGTCATGGGCAGGTGGCAAGTAAGTAATCAGGTCCAAGCAGAGGTGGTAGGCAAGTGGAAGGTAAAGGAGTATTCAGGCCCAAGCGAAGGTCATAGGCAGGTGGAAGGAGAGAGTAATAAGGTCCAAGCAGAGGCTGTGGGCAAGTGAACGGTAAGAGAGTAGTCTAGCCCAAGCAGAGGTTGTGGGAAGGTGATAGGGAAGAGAATAGTCAGGTCCAAGCTGAGGTCATGGGCAGGTGACAGGAAAGACAGTAGTCAAATCCAAGCAGAGGTTCTGGGCAGGTGATAGGAAAGAAAGTAGTCAGGCCCAAGCAGAGGCTGTGGACAGGTGACCATAAAATAGTCAGGTCCAAGCAGAAGATCGTGCCAGATAACAGAAAAAAGAGTAGTTAAGTTGAAGCAAAGGTAATGGGCATGTGATAAGAAAGAGAGTAGTCAGGCCCAAGAAAAGGTTGAGGACAGGTGACAAGAAAATAGTCAGGTCCAAGCAGAAGTTCATGCCAGATAACAGAAAAGAGTAGTTAAGTTGAAGCAAAGGTAACGGGCATGTGATAGGAAAGAGAGTAGTCAGGTCCAAGCTGAGGTCATGGGCAGGTGACAGGAAAGACAGTAGTCAAATCCAAGCAGAGGTTCTGGGCAGGTGATAGGAAAGAAAGTAGTCAGGCCCAAGCAGAGGCTGTGGACAGGTGACCATAAAATAGTCAGGTCCAAGCAGAAGATCGTGCCAGATAACAGAAAAAAGAGTAGTTAAGTTGAAGCAAAGGTAATGGGCATGTGATAAGAAAGAGAGTAGTCAGGCCCAAGAAAAGGTTGAGGACAGGTGACAAGAAAATAGTCAGGTCCAAGCAGAAGTTCATGCCAGATAACAGAAAAGAGTAGTTAAGTTGAAGCAAAGGTAACGGGCATGTGATAGGAAAGAGAGTAGTCAGGTCCAAGCAGAGGTCATGGGTAGGGGGAATCCAACTGAGTAGTAAGGTCCAAGCAGAGGTCATGGGCAGGTGACAAGCAAGACATTAATCAGGTCCAAGCAGAGGTGGTGGGCAAGTGGAAGGGAAACTAGTAGTCAGGCCCAAGCAAAGGTCCTATGCTGGTGGATGGTGAGAAGAAAACATGTTCATGCATAGGTCATGAGTAAGTGGAAGGCAAGAGAGTAGTCTAGCCCAAGCAGAGGTTGTGAGCAGGTGACATGAAAGACAATAGTCAGTTTCAAGCTAAGGTCATGAGCAGGTGACAGGAAACACAGTAGTCAAATCCAAGCAGAGGTTGTGGGCAGGTGATAGAAAAGAGAGTAGTCAGATCAAGCAAGGGTTATGGGCAGGTGACAGGAGAGAGAGTAGTCAGGTCAAAGCAGAATTTGTAGGCAGGGGACAGGAGAGAATGTAGTCAGGTCAAAGCAGAATTTGTAGGCAGGAGAGAATGCAGTCAGGTCAAAGCAGAATTTGTAGGCAGGGGACAGGAGAGAATGTAGTCAGGTCAAAGCAGAATTTGTAGGAAGGTGACAGAAGATAAAATAGTTAGGTCAAAGCAGAATTTGTAGGCAGGGGACAGGAGAGAATGTAGTCAGGTCAAAGCAGAATTTGTAGGCAGGTGACAGAAGATAAAATAGTTAGGTCAAAGCAGAATTTGTAGGCAGGTGGCAGGCAGGAGAGTAGTCAACTCCAAGCAGGGGTCATAGGCAGGTGGCAGCAAAGAGAGTAGTCAAGTCCAAGTAGAGGTCATTGGCAGGTGGAAGGCAAGATGAGTAGTCAGTATAATCCAGGTAAGCAACAAGCAAGACAATCAGGAAATAGTGTATAATAGCTCCTTTGCACAAAGGATAGCTGGGAAAAGGACACAGCTCCAGCCACTTAAACGACTGGTGTTTAATTACCCTTTTGATCAGAGAACACATTCAGTGTCCTTTCAGGGATTGACTTTGATCCCTTATGCTTGGAGCTTGGGGAGTGGAAGTGGTGTTATAGTATTCTTGTACTTGTCCAGCACCTCTTTTCCTGAGGGCCAACTTACTTCAAGTAAGGTTTGTGTGTACTATATACTGTACCTTGCTACTCAAGCTGTATGCATCATATTTTCAACTCTATTTCATAGAGTTGGAAGATGACCACGCAGCACTAAAGTCCAAATTTCCTTTTAGCTTCAGGAGAATCCATACAAGCAATAAAGGACTACAAACCAATGATGTGTAAAAAAATGTATTGAATCAATCAGCTCCGCACCTGGGAACCCCCTTTGACTGTTGCATTCCACTCATTTGGACTTTAGAATGTCAAAATGTCCTTATTTTCGAAATTCCTAGTTTTCAAATTTTCGAATTTCTGAATTCCTGAAGATACGAATATTAGGAAAAATATGTTAAACAGGTTTTCGTTCATTTGGATATTTCCGAATTGACGAATTTGTCGAAATTCGTTACAAAAACTAATTTGAAATAAAACTAATTGCACATGTCTAGTTTACAACCACGTAAGACCTACCATTACATATTTTAAAGTAAAATATTGTTGAAATAGCATTGGGTATCCCATAATGATTCATTTATAACACTGAGACAGCATTATTCGTATTAACTAATGATTATATGTATTGATATTTAAGTGAACTCCAGACAGCTATAAAATATAATTTAATCCAGTTATGTATTCATTATAAAATCATTAAATATACGTTTACATACAATTAGTATAAGGACCTGAATCTATCTTAATAGCAGCCTCTTGACATCTCCTGTACAGCAACAGTCAGACGATGGGTCCTAGACCAATCTGTATTGATGAACTGCAGTGCAGGAACATAGAGAGGTCCAGTTCTGCTGATACAGCGATTCTTTGCATTTTGTAAATTCCTTATAACCACTTCAGTTCCAGAAGATTTAACCCCATTCCTTTTTGCGACACGGCACTATTTTAAATGCCAATTGCACTGCCGTGCGATGCTGTACCCAAATAACATTTTTTGTAATTTTTTCCCTCAAATAGAGCTTTCTTTTGGTGGTATTTGATCACCTCTGCGGTTTTTATTTTTTGCGCTATAAGGAAAAAAAGAGTGACAATTTTGAAAAAAAATATATATTTTTACTTTTTACAATAATAAATATCCCCTAAAAAGTTTTTTTAAAAACAAATGTCTTCATTAGTTTAGGCCAATCTGTATTCTTCTACATATTTTTGGTAAAAAAAAATCAGAATAAGTGTTTATTGATTGGTTTGCGCAAAAGTTATAGCGTCTACAAACCATGGGAAAGATTTATGGCATTTTAATGGCATTTTTACTTTTATTTTTTTTTTTAATTTTTTATATATTTTTACTAGTAATAGTGGCGATCTGCGATTTTTAGCGATACTGCGACAGATCGGACACTTTTGACATATTTTTGGACCATTGACATTTATACAGCGATCAGAGCTATAAAAAAATGCACTGATTACTGTGTAAATGTCACTGGCAGGGAAGGAGTTAACACTAGGGGGCGATCAAGGGGTTAAACGTGTTCCCTCATGAGTGTTTCTTACTGTGGGGGGAGGGGACTGACTGGGGGAGGAGACATATCGCTGTTCCTACTTACTAGGAAAAAACAATCTGTCTCCTCTCTGTAAGTGGTTAAGCTTGGTTTCCAATGTGTGTCTATGCTTCCTCAGCTTACAGTGCCAACCATGCTCCACTTGGATATGCTTGTTATTTGAATAACTCATGAAACCTGTTTATATAACCGGTGTCATGTATGACTGCTCTCTTTGATATTTGGCATATTTTTTGCTATCTCTCTCTCTCTCTTCTATTTTGAAAAACAATTTCAATTAAAAAAAAGGTTTCTAAAAGAAAAAAATTCAATTGTGTTTTACTTACAGTGGTCTACAGCCATCTCTGTCTTTTGTGAAAGTGTGTTCTTTCAAATCTTTAGCCAGAAAAAAAATGGGTAAAATATGTATTTCTATTGTTTTTTTTTTTAACAGTTTTTCCGGAGTTCAGATTTTGTCATGAAAAAAAAAATGGAAAAAGTGCTCAAGTAGGCTGGCATCAATGCTACATGGAGATGAGCAGCTCAGACTGCAAAATATTCCACTGTCCAAACCACTGCAGTTCATCAGATGAACCACAGTCATCCCCTAATCCCAATGAAGAGGACTGGTAAAGGGGTCCTTTGTGTAGCATTAGTGTGAGGAAAATGCATCTTGCCTCACAGTAGGTGTGTGAGTATGGTAAGGGCTCTACAGGTCAGGCCTCTGGTACCTCCCACTGGTCCTAGAAGCTTGGATAAGTTTCTAGAAGATAGTGGGTGGAGGCAAAGAGGCCGTGATCTGCGTATGTATGTGAATCTGGCCAATCCCCAGTCAGGAAGCTTGGCAGGGTGGCTGGGTCAGCCTATAAATGTTGTGGACCCTGGTCAGCAAGGGGTGACTCACAGTAGTTGTTTGAGTATGGCTAGGGCTCTACAGGTCAGGCCTCTGGTACCTCCCACTGGTTCTAGAAGCTTGGACACGTTTCTAGAAGCTAGTGGCTGGAGGCAAAGAGACTGTGATCTGCATATGTATGTGAATCTGGCCAATCCCCAGGCAGGAGGCCTGGCAGGGTGGCTGGGTCAGCCCATAAATATTGGGGACCCTGGCCTTTAAGGGTAGTTGGGTGGAAGTTGGAGTGCTTAAGCTGTGTTGTGTAGCCTGGGAGGGGACTCCAGGGCTGAAGGGGGGCTCTGCCTTCAGGCTGGGACCTGAGGGAGGAGGGAAGAAGGACAGAAGGGTCCCCACTACCCTACAGTCTTTTCTAGGAGACATCCTGGCTACCATGGGAGGACCTGGACAGCAGGAGGCCTAAACAGTAGTCTTCTGAAAAGTTGCAGGATTCCGGGAACAATGGGAGTACCTCTACTCCCCTAGGGCCTAAAAGAGAGAAAGCTGCCCAATGCAATATCCATAGCTTTTCTGAGACAGTGCCAACAAGCTAAACTCAGTCCCTTGTTCAGGGACACCTTACCAAGCAGCCAGATGGGTTGGTATTTTCAAAAAAGGGGGCATAGAGCTCCTACAAGTTGGGACTTTGCTATAATTCTGCTAAGGGGACACATAACTCCTACAAGGGGAATTCTTTTGTGCCAAATCAAGAGAGACTGTTGGTGTTCCAGGAGGAATACAGTCCAGGATTTGTAATTTTTCTTGACACCAGAAAGTAATTTCAAAGGTTCCTCTGTGTTAACAAGGTTGAGAAAGGCTGCTATAGAGGAAGAGTTATACAAGGGGAGGCCAATAAGTTCTTACCCTCACCATGATCTAGATGTGCTTGGGATCTGAAAATTGCAGGTTTATAGGTGAATATCTTAGTAATATGCATGCCAATTTTTGGTTGTGTAGGTCCTGGTAAATTATAATTAGAACCAAGAGAAATGGAGTAGGTGTCATGCCGGACAAAGTTGAATACTGAGCCGTGATTCCTAAAACACAAAGCATTTTGGACCTGTACCACAAAGATGAGGAAGACTTTTTAAACAGATTAGTGACCATAGATGAAAGCTGGGCATATCTGAGACTAAAGAAATTAGTAAAACATGGAAACATGCTTCATCACCCACCACCTAAGGTGCAACATCCATCCATTAATCATGGCTCAGTCAACTTTGTCCGGCATTACACCTACTCCATTTCTCTTGGCTCTAACTATAATTGACCACGACCTACAAAAACAAAAATTGGCAAGCATATTACTAAGATATCCACCTTCTATAAACCTACAATTTTAGATCCCTAGCGCATCTAGATCATAGTGAGGGTAAGAACGTATTGGCCTCCCCTCGTACTGCCATATACTGCCAACATGTGAAATTTGAATGTCCTATGTAAGTTAGTGAAAATATACGACAGGCATTCAAGTCTAACTGGGACTATTGAGGTTATATAATAAAATAACAAGGAGTGGAAATTGCATTTATTTTTCAACATACTCCACTGGTACATTTATCCTAGTATTTAACTAATGCATGGAAAGCTTTGGCATAAAAAGATTTGTCAGTATGCCTGGACCATACTAGGACAGCCTGCTTCACTTGTGCTCACCGTTTCCACAGAAAGATTTGTCTTTTGTGCAATTTCATGAATGGTTATGCATCGATTGTCCAGGATCAGGCGTTCCATTACTTTCCATACAGCCCTCATATTTTAGCTCTTGCTTGTGTGTAATTATGTATTCTCCATAAGCAGTATTCTGTGTTATTGGATAGAATAACATGCCATAATGACTATAGTTGTCTACCGCTCATTAATTTTTTGAGGGTGGCAGGGCCGCGTCATCCTGTCTTCATCTTTGGTTGACTTCTGTATGATAATTCTCCTTCAAACTTTAATTAATACATAGTCTTCTAGGGGGTTATACGTAATTCCAGGGGGGGTCATTTTTAATTGGAATTATTTGCTCAGCTTGCAATCCTAGCTCTTGCATGGCCTGATAATGCTTTTCCGTTTCAATGTTGTTACACGTTTGACACTAATGGGTTGATTTGTTAAAAGCAAATAGACTGTTCACTTTGTAAGGGAAGCTTTACTTTGCAGGGGAATTTACCTGAGGCTTATTCCCCAGTAGAAATGCGTACTATCTCCAGGCTCCACACAAAAGACTATTGAAGATGTTTGGTGTCCATACCATTGTTATACCACTCCAACCACAGAAATACCAAAGTTATAGGCTCAACAGATCACTTCAATGCTAAAAATAATAACTACAAGATTTTATTTTTTTTCATACTTATGATTTTTTATCATTGAGGTGGTCTCTTGAGCCCATAACTTGGTTATTTCTCAGTTCCATCATCCAATCATGTGCAATCAAAACTGACCTTTTTTTTCCTTGCACATGATTAGTTATTCTTTGCAAAGTGAGATTTCACCACATTCACTTAGCTCTGTAGAAAATGTCAATGTAAACTGCATCTTTCTTTGCAAAATGAACAGCCTATTTGCATTTAGTAAATCAACCCCTGAATGTGAAATATATAGTCGGGTCCATAAATATTGGGACAACGACACAATTCCAATCTTTTTGTCTCTATACACCACCACAATGGATTTGAAGCAAACAAGATGTGCTTTAACTGCAGACTTTCGTCTTTAATTTGAGGGTATTGACATCCAAATCAGGTGAACGGTGTAGGAATTACAACAGTTTGTATATGTGCCTCCACTTTTTAATGGTAGCACAAGGGTGCACGCACAGTCACAGCCTTGTCAGTCACAGCCAAGTCAGTGTGCCAAAAGACATCATCCTGTGGACTGTTGCAACTGGTGCTATTCTGACCATGTGTGCATTACCATGACTGCTATTTCATCATGGACAGCAAGTTAGAACAAAGAGTAAACATGAAATCCTTCCTGAAACTGGGCAAATCTGCCACATAGACGTTTGACAAGTTTACGGCGATGCAGCAATGAGTCGTTTAAGGTGTTCTGAGTGGCACGTGCGATTATTGTCTGACGACTATCATGCACAAGTTGCCAAATGGTTTTCACATTTTTGGGGGTTGAGCTCACCGAAGGTCATCCAGGTCTCTCGTCATCTTTCAGTGATATTCTTCAGCTCTTGAAGTGCACATGTCACCCAAAACACCTCAAACGACTCATTGCAGCATCACCATTGTTGCCATCATTGACACCATTGCTGTCCATTAGAGTCGGGCCAAACACCTCCTGGTTTGGTTCGCGCCAGAACTCTCAAACGTAGCAAAAGTTCGGACCCAAACCGCAAACCTTATTGCGTCTATGGGACCCAAACTTGAAAAACCAAAAGTGCCCATTTTGAAGGCTTTTATGCAAGTTATTGGCCATGAAAAGGGTATGGGGCCCAGGTACTGCCCTGAGGGACATGTATCAATGTAAAAAAAAATTCTGCTAAGCCCCCTGCCCGCAAACCCCCACAACCACCACCCAGGGTTGTCGGGAAGAGGCCCTTTTCCTGCTTTGGGGTGGGGGGCAGAGCCTCCCTGCACCAAAGAAGCCCCCATGTTGAACGCATGCGGCCTGGTGTAGTTCAGTGGGGGGCGCTCGCTCGTCCTCCCCCTTTCCTGACATGCCAGGCTGCATGCTCGGATAAGGGTCTGGTATGGATTTTGGGGGGACCCTACGCTGTTTTTTTTTTTTTTTTTTGGCATGAGATTCCCCTTGGGAATTGGGGGGTGGGGAGGAAGGGAGCCTACGCAGTTTTTTTAAACTTTTTTCTATTGCCAGCATTTTTCATTCAGCTGTCAGTGGGGAAGCCCTTGACAGCTGCTGACTCATCCTTTGTTAAGGATGCAACGGCCAGCTTCCTAACCCCCTCCTTAACAACCAGCTATGCACTATGCAGTGCCCCCCGAATGTTCGCTGAACAGGTAAACAGGCGATGTTCAGGCCAAACTTTTGCTCGGCTTGAACTGTTCGCCCAACTCTACTGTCCATGATAAAATAGCAGACGTGGTAACGCATGTGTTCAGAATACCACCAGTTGCACAGCTCTCGATGTACACAGGACGATGTCTTTTGGCACACTGACTTACGAAGGTCGATGCTCCCTGGGACTGTGCATGCACCTTAGTGCCGCCATCTGTTGGCGTGTTACAAAAAATACTTGAAACATCTCAATACCACCTCATATTAATACCAAGACCCCCAACCATCGTTTGCACATCTCTTTCTGATTGGTTGAAAAAGGAGCGCGGCTGCCGCAAGACATGCTGTGTGCATGCTCAGAAACGTGTCGCACCTAGATGACATCATCCATCCTCGCCGCCCATCATCCTACACACCAAGCCTTGCTGATTCCTCTTCACCGCACGGCCGTCATTCCACTCTACGGTGATCAGCAGAGGGCTGTAGTGCCTTGCAGACATCACAACTGAGTGACGGTTTAATCTTACTTACCCCTGGGATGTTTCCCCTACAGATGAGCTTTTTTAACCCTTCTCAAATGTGAGTTGCCAACTGTATGTTTTAATTAAAGCGCTAAACTTCTACACTTAGAGGCGCCTCTTCTCCTTGTTTTTTCTCAGCCCTGCTGGAATCTAGCTTCTATTTCTATGTGAAGGCAGCCCATAGTGTATGGACCTCTAAATATGGACTACATATGGACATGATAAATTCCACCCATCTCAATTATGATTTAATTTGTATTGGGGTTTTATACTATCACTCAGTGTGGTGCACCTTTTATGTGTTTATGTTTTTATTTTTATTTATTTCTGATTGGTTGATGATAGTCAGCACAACCTAGCAATGTGCAACATTGTGAACACTAATCTTTTGTTGCAAATTGTTGAAAAAAAAAAAAAAAAGACTCAAAACAACAAAAATATTTCCAGAAAATTCCAGTCATTTCTTTTCCCCGTTTAATAGTCTTTTTCATATTAAACCTTCTCTTTTCATGAATTCAATGCACATGACAAGCTGAGATTGTTTTTTTCATTTTTACTGTAGGACATTACAGTTTAAATTGCTGGCACACACAATAGCTTCCTTAAATAAAAAAAAACCCACAGACCTCTTCAAAGTTCTCCCAAATATTTGGGGGGTTTGGAGGCGTCTGACTGCCATTTTTGCTTTTTTCTAAATAGAAACCACAAGTAAAATGTAATTTGCCAGAAATTTAAAACCATTTTTGCTTTGTAAATGTCAGTGCTTAAATAAAAATTCCTGCACTGGTAAAATTGATTTTTTAATTTATTTAATTTTTTTATAAAAATAAATGTTTATGTTTTACTATTTTTTTATTTTATTTATTCTTGTACTGGTACTTGTTTTCCAGAGCAGTGGCTTCCCATTTTTGTTATTACGCTTTGCCTATTAGCCCAGAAAATGACAGGTTTGACTCCGGGTGATTTTAATGGGGTCTGGCTTTGTGATCCAATCTTCTTTAAAGCTCATTAAACCCTACTTGAACCAAATCCAGGGCAGTTCAGCTCTACTGATGCGAGCATGTTTATGGTGTGCTCCCAGCACATGATGGGCATGCGCACAGGGTGTGCCGGATGTGCCTGGGCACATCCTAATCAACCTGTGCGATGCAGATTCCAGCTGCTGAATGCTCCTGCCCCCGTGGCAGCTGAGGTTACAGAAAAAGGGACTGGGGAATCTCTGTCATCGATTAAGGCGCCCGATCATGTGACCAGAGTGAGCCAATCACTGCAGTCACATGATACAGGTGCTGTGCCACTTTGGGGGCATTAAAACCAACACTTGACCTCCGGAAGATTTACCTCCCTTCATGACCAGACCACTTTTTGCGATACGGCACTGCGTTATTTTAACTGACAATTGCGTGGTCCTGCGATATTGTACCCAAATAAAATTGATGTCCTTTTTTTCCCCCACAAATAGAGCTTTCTTTCGGTGTTATTTGATCACCTCTGCAATTTTTATTTTTTGCGCTATAAACTATAATAGACAAAAAAATTTTTTTTATTTTCTACTATAAAACACATCCAATACAAAAAAAAAAAAAATATTTCTTCATCAATTCATCAATTTATAGTAGGCCAATAAGTATTCAGCTACATATTTTTGGTTAAAAAAATACCAAAAAGCGTATATTGATTGGTTTGTGCAATTACTAGTAATGGTGGTGATCAGCAACTTATAATGTGACTTCGATATTGCGGTGGACATTCTGACACTAACTGACACTTTTGACACTTTTTGGGAACCAGTGACACTCATCCATGTCTTTATAGACCTTGCTTTGTGCACTGGTGTGCAGTCATGTTGGAACAAGAAGGGGCCATCCCCAAAGTTGGGAGCATGAAATTGTCCAAAATGTCTAGATATGCTGACGCCTT
Organism: Lithobates sylvaticus; assembly: GCA_028564925.1. NCBI lineage: Eukaryota > Metazoa > Chordata > Amphibia > Anura > Ranidae > Lithobates > Lithobates sylvaticus. Next base: position 72,305,678 of record CM053038.1, read on the forward strand.
AAGAGTTCCCTTCACTGGAACTAAGGGGCCAAGTCCAACCCTTGAAAAACAACCCCACACCATAATCCCCCCTCCACCAGTGGTTGGTGCTCAATTTTTTTTTGGGGGTGCAAACAAACTGAAAAATTCTGAAAAATACTGAGACATAAACATCATTTGCAGCCACTGTACCCGTCATATGCAACCAACTGTGCCCAGAAAATGCAGCCAACTGTGCCCATCATATGCAGCCAACTGTGCCCACCATATGCAGCCAACTGTGCCCATAATATGCAGCCAACTATGCACATCATATGCAGCCACCTGTGCCCACAATATGCAGCCACCTGTGCCCATCATATGCAGCCAGCTGTGCCCATAATATGCAGCCAACTGTGCCCACCATATGCAGCCAACTGTGCCCATCATATGCAGTCACTGTGCCTACCATATGCAGCCAACTGTGCCCAGCAAATGCAGCCAACTGTGCCCATTATATGCAGCCACTGTGCCCAGCAAATGCAGCCAATTGTGCCCATGATATGCAGCCTCTGTGCCCATATATGCAGCCACTGTGCCCCCCCCCACCCATTCGCCCACCTGCTGTCTGCCCGGCACTTACCCCATTGTGGTGGCGGGTCAGGCAGCGTGTGATGGCGGCGAGCTGCGGGATGGGTAGCGTGCGTCAGCGATGGCTCTTGTGTCCTCCCTGTGTCTCTTCTTCCTGTTCTGCTAGGAGGCCAATGGGATCGCCTCTGCCTTCAGCCAATCAGGTAACCGGTATTAGATCTGTGCCTCCTGATTGGCGGAGAGGCGGTTCAGTGTTAGAAAAGCAAATATAAATTTGCTTTGCTAACACACCTGGGCTCGCAGTTCACCTTTTTTGAAGCCTATTAGTGCCTATGGCTCCAATCAGATGCTTAAAACCCCCCCCCCCCCCGCCCGCTGTAATTCAGGTGCCCGGCATCCAAGAAGGGGCCGGATGCCTGAAAAGGGGGTGGTTACAGTCGCCGTTGATAGATTCATGCAATGCATGAATCTATCTATTTTACATAGAGGCAGTGGCTGGAGAGAGCGGGTGGCGCCTGTGCGCCCTTAATGGATGCACCACCCCTGCCCTCCACCAAACAATTTGGACCAGTGCACAAAGCAAGGTCCATAAAGACATGCATGAGCAAGTTTGGTGTGGAGGAACATGACTGGCCTGCACAGAGACCTGACCTCAACCCAATAGAACACCTTTGGCATGAATTAGAGCGGAGACTGTGAGCCAGGCCTTCTCATCCAACATCAGTGCCTGACCTCACAATGCGCTTCTGGAAGATTGGTCAAACATTCCCATTGACACACTCCTAAACCTTGTGGACGGCCTTCCCACAAGAGTTGAAGCTGTTATAGCTGCAAAGGTTGGGCCAACTCAATATTGAACCCTACGGACTAAGACTGGGATGAAAGTTCATGCGTGTGTAAAGGCAGGTGTCCCAATACTTTTGACAATACAGTGTATATGTGATTCTGTATAGGAGAGCTGCCCTGTAGCAGTAACATTTTTATGGGGCGGAAGTGGTTAAAAAGGATTGGGGTGTGCTAAAGCTTCACTTGAACAATCCTGATTGTATTTTAAGCCCGGGTTCAGCTCAACTCGCACCATTTCATTCCTGCAAGTCAGTCCCGACTTCGGGGGGTGATTTCAGAGACATCTTTGCGGGTTGCTGCACACATGTCTACGAAAATCGCACACCCCCGAAGTCGCCAAAAGTACAGTACCGAAACTACTTTTGGGAATCAGTGTGGCACCGCAAAATGTGGCGTTGCACCTATCCGGTCAGTGCCGTTGCCGGCAACTGCCACAGATTTTGGAATGCGACTTGACATGTCAAATCGCATTGCCTAATCGCTCCAATGTGAACCAGGGCTTAGGGAAATAAATGATCTCCCAGTGCTGAGTCCATTTGTGATATTCTATAGATGAGTTGGGGGAATTCATTTACAATTCTTGGAGTTTTACTTTGGAAAGTCATGTCACGTATTTTTCACGAAGTGGTAAACTGATTTCTATGGGAGTCCTTGAGTATTATTGTAGGAGTTCTGTATTCTGTATATGTCTAGATGTTTTTTTCCTCTCCGCAGCGACGATACATACAGTCTGTAATGTGATTTTTACAGTTCCAGCAATCTTCCTTTTTCTATTTGCATTCACTTAACTATAGTCTGGATCTGAAATAGCCGTAGACCTCTGCGCATTTACAATTATGGCATCTCACCTTATGTCATAAGCTGCTATTATTTGTTGCGGTAATGTATTATTAGAGTGATTTTCATAAATTCATAAATTCGAGGGGGGTTGAGAGACGGTGGGGGGGGGGGGGGGGCTGAAAGACAGCGGGGGGCTGAGAGACAAAGGGGGGTCTGAGAGACAGAGGGAGGCTGAGAGACAGGGGGGTTGAGAGACAGAGGGGGTCTGAGAGACAGAGGGAGGCTGAAAGAAAGGGGGGCAGAGAGACAGAGGGGGGCTGAGAGACAGATGGGGGTTGAGAGACAGGGGGGCTGAGAGACAGAGGGGGGCTGAGAGACAGGGGGATGAGAGACAGAGGGGGGCTGAGTGAAAGAGGGGGGTTGAGAGACAGGGGGGCTGACAGAAAGAGGGGGCTGAGAGACAGGGGGTGAGAGACAGAGGGGGGTCTGAGAGACAGAGGGTGGTTGAGAGACAGGGGGCTGAGAAACAGAAGGATGCTGAGAGACAGGTGGGTTGAGAGACAGAGGGGGGTCTGAAAGACAGAGGGAGGCTAAGAGAGACAGGAAGGCTGAGAGACAGAGGGGGGCTGAGAGACAGATGGGGGTTGAGAGAAAGGGGGGCTGAGAGACAGAGGGGGACTGATAGACAGGAGGATGAGACAGAGGGGGGCTGAGTGAAAGAGGGGAGTTGAGAGACAGGGGGGCTGAGAGACAGAGGGGGACTGATAGACAGGAGGATGAGACAGAGGGGGGCTGAGTGAAAGAGGGGAGTTGAGAGACAGGGGGGCTGAGAGAAAGAGGGGGCTGAGAGACAGAGGGATGAGAGAAAGAGGGGGGTCTGAGAGACAGAGGGGGTTGAGAGACAAGGGGGCTGAGAGACAGAGGGGGGATGAGAGACGGGGTAAAGAGACAGAGGGGGGTTGAGAGACAGGGGGGTGCTTAGAGACAGAGGGGGGTTGAGAGACAGAAGAGGGCTGAGAGACAGAGGGGGATGAGTGACAGGGTGGGTTGAGAGACAGGGGGCTGAGAGACAAAGGGGGGCTGAGGAACAGGGGGTTGAGAGACAGAGGGGGGCTGGGGGAGGGGGGATGGGTGGGTTGAGAGACAGGGGGCTGAGAGACAGAGGGGGGCTAAAAGACAGAGGGGGGCTGAAAGACAGAGGGGGATGAGAGACAGAGGGGGTGAGAGACAGAGGGGGGCTGAGAGACAGAGGGGGGCTGAGAGACAGGGGGGTTGAGACACGGGGGGGGCACTGAGAGTCCTGATGGCCAGTACATGCCTGGTGAGCGAGTGTATTCACTGAGTTCATTAAGAAAAGGAAGGGGTCGGTAAACAACATATTTACTAGCCTCTTCTCCCGCTCTCCATCCCCCACAGCCGCCGGGCCGACATGCAAGGGTGGCCAACATGGGGGCAAACACCGGAAGTAAGGGGAATCGCCACTGCACATAGTGATTAGGGTGTGCCCAGGCACACCTTGCACACCCCCTGCGCAGGCCTATGGATCGAGCTGTGCTCTGTGTGTCTATATGGACACAGAGCCATCTCAGGACTGAGCCCACACAAGTGCCGCTTGCTAGAGGGGACTCGTGGGGGGGTAGGAGCCAGGAGTACCGACAGAGGACCCTGAGAAGAAGAGGATCAGGGTTGCTCTGTGCAAAACCAATAAGACATGTTTGCTATTAAAAAAAGAGTTAACTTTAATCTTATTGTATGGGAGTCCTTGAGTATTATTATAGAAGCTCTGCATTCTGTATATGTCTAGATGTTTTTTTCCTCTCCGCAGCGACGATACATACAGTCTGTAATGTGATTTTTACAGTTCCAGCAATCTTCCTTTTTCTATTTGCATTCACTTAACTATAGGCTGGATCTGAAATAGGCGGAGACCTCCCCGCATGTACAATTATGGCATCTCACCTTATGTCATAAGCTGCTATTATTTGTTGCTGTAATGTATTATTAGAGTTATTTTATGTACTTTCATAGAAAACAACAGAAGAAAAAAAAAAAAAAATGATGCTGTGAATATATGTTTTCCTGTGTTTCTTCTCAGAGAGCAAACCTAGGAAGAGCTTTTATAGTAAAGAAACATTCATTAAAGTTTTAAATCAGTGCTTTACCTGCCTATACCCGTCACTGCAATGCCAAGTGTATACACAAGAGTATAGAAACATACAGGAGAGCTGGCCAAAAGAGAAAATTTAGTATTAGACACGTGCAATTTGTTTTGTTTCAATTTAGTTTTTTTAACAAATTCTCGACAAATTTGTTAATTCGTAAATATCCAAAATAACGAAAACCCTGTTTAACGAATGTCTCAGAATAATCGTAAATTTGAATATTCGAAAATTCGTAAATTTGTCAATTTGTAAATTCGGAAATTCGAAATTTGATTATCAGAAAACTCGAATATTCGAAAATCGGAAATAATACCTAACTAATAATAACTCAACTATTTCTAACAATTATATTATAGGTAGTGGAATTTATTTTAAAACGTGGCTGTTAGTGAATGTAATAAATATGAATTTATCCGAATTTACGAATTATCTGAAATAACGAATGCCGTATCTAAACAAATGGAACGGAACAAATTAATAATAGTAAATAAAATCAATAATAATAAAAACTATTATTATTATTTATTATTAATTAGTTCCTTTCAAATAGTTTAGATGCGGCATTCGTTATTTGGATAATTCATAACTTCGGATAAATTCGTATTCGTTATGTTCACTAACAGACAAATTTGAATGGAATTTCCAATACCTATAAGTTAATAGTTACCGTATTTATCGGCGTATAACACGCACCCCAAGTTTAGGAGGGAATTTTAAGGAAAAGTTTTAGGAGGGAAGTTTAGGGAAAAAAAAACTTACATTTAAGCGTCATTTGCAGCTTGCCCAGTGTCATTTGCAGCTTGCCCAGTGTCATTTGCAGCTTGCCCAGTGTCATTTGCAGCTTGCCCAGAGCCATTTGCAGCCTTGCCCAGTGTCATTTGCAGCTTGCCCAGTGTCATTTGCAGCTTGCCCAGTGTCATTTGCAGCTTGCCAGCGTCATTTGCAGCCTTGCCCACGTTTAAATTTCCTGCCGCCGAGACAGACCGCGGAATGAAGTCCCTGGGATCCCATGACATCATTGACCAAATATGGGGTTCTGACTCGGCACCCGCACTTTTAATAACCTGCTTCAAATTGAACCCAGGTACGTTCTTTGGTCAATGATGTCATGGGACTTCATTGACAAAATATGGTCAAGTTAATATGGTCAGTGATAATCAGAGGGAAATCATGCTCCTTTCTTTACATTTTAGTGGTAGGGACTGGATGCCATGTGTTCCCCCAACTATAGCTGGTTTCTGTGTTCTTCACCTATAGCAGCCTCCGTTCCCATAAGGCAAGGGGGCCTACTGGCACTCAGTTGCCCCCAGGACTTATACACTCTGCTATAGTGTCGGACAAAATCCGTTGGAAAAATTCCGACGGATTTTGTGGTCGGAATTTCCGTTCGTGTGTACGGGGCATTAGGCTGTTTATTGGACCCAGAATGTATAGACGGTTGTTTTGGGTGACTGGTGGCCTCTGTATTGTTTGAGAAAGAACCAGTTAACCGCTTCCCGACTGACTCATGTACATATACGTGAGCAGAATGGCACGGGCAGGCAAAATCCCGTACCTGTACGCGATCCTTTAATCGCCTGCCCGTGGGTCGCGTGCGCGCCGCTAGCGGCGCGCTCGCGACCCGGTCGGGAGCTCCGTGATCCCGGCCGCAGGACCAGCGGACCCGATCGCCGCTGGTGTCCCTCGATCGGGTCACGGAGCTGAAGAACGGGGAGAGGTATGTGTAAACAAACCTCTCCCCATGCTTCCTACTCTGCCTGTCATTGATTGGCTGTTCCCGGTCATCGGGAAAGCCGATCAATGACGTCAGACGTCAGCCCCGCCCCCTAATGTAAAAAAACACACACACGTCACAGCCCATAACCCCTCCCCTCCCCCTAGTGGTTAACCCCTTGACTACAACTGTCATTTATACAGGAATCAATGCATTTAATAGCATTGATTGCTGTATAAATGACAGTGGTCCCAAAAATGTGTCAAAAATGTCCGATGTGTCCGCCATAATGTCGCAGTCACAATAAAAAATCGCTGATCGCCGCCATTACTAGTAAAAAAAAAAAATATTAATAAAAATGCTATAAAACTATCCCCTATTTTGGAAACACTATAACTTTTGCGCAAACCAATCAATAATCGCTAATTGCGATTTTTTTTACCAAAAATATGTAGAAGAATACGTATCGGCCGAAACTGAGGAAAAAAAAATGTTTTTTTATATATTTTTTGGCGATATTTATTATAGCAAAAAGCAAAAAATATTGCATTTTTTTTCAAAATTGTCGCTCTATTTTTGTTTATAGCGCAAAAAATAAAAACCGCAGGGGCGATCAAATACCACCAAAAGAAAGCTCTATTTGTGGGAAAAAAAGGACGCCAATTTTGTTTTGGAGCCACGTCGCACGACCACGCAATTGTCAGTTAAAGCAACGCAGTACCGAATCGCAAAAAGGGGCCTGGTCCTTTGGCTGCCAATTGGTCCGGGGCTGAAGTGGTTAATATGCGTCCTGTGCGGTTCCTGTGATGTTATGGTGAAAGTGAGAAATGTTTTTGTTCAATGGGAGAATGCATTAATGGAAGGGTGAATATGGGAAGGAAAGGGGGGTTTAAGGGGCAGGTGGAAGGGGTATGGAAGGATGGAAGGAAGTAGACAAAAAAAAACAGAGAAAGGGAGAAGAAAGAGAAAAGAAGAGGGGCAGATGGTAGCCAGAGAGACCCCAAAGAGTCCGGAGGATGGTCCTCTTTCTGGTTTTAAGCTTTAAGCTATATTCCAGGTACCCATCTAGAATTATCTTTTGTTTCATTGCATCAATACATTCTGAAGTCCCAGTGCCTATTGGTTATTTCTTCTTTTTTTTTAGCAATGCATACCTGAGAGGGTTCTAATTCCTCAATACTCCATCCAAGAAAAAGTTTTTGGCCCTACATGCATTTTAAATAAAATCCCCCCAGGAATTTTTTTATAACTCATGTGTTTCTAAGCTAAGCGGCACAATGCAACATGCGGAGAAGGAATAAGCATGTTTATAAATGAGGTGGAGAACATTTCTGTCCAGAGGCTCTTCTTTCCTTCACTATGGAAGCATGCAGTGCCAGTCAGCCACATTCTCTCTTTTCTGTCTCTGCAGGTGTGTAGGCATGTACTTGAAAGATAAACCAAAGATGGATCCTGGTTTCATGAATTTCCCATATTGGCCACATATTTCACATAATGAGACTCGCAGGGCAGCTGGAAGCAATAGGTACGACTCAGAACTCTGACTTGGATGCTGGGCTCATTGATTGCTCGATGCCTGGTGGAAATCAAAAAAACCTAATGAAGCATGACTATTTACAAAGTCAATAAAACAGCTGCATCAGAATGTAACACATGATGAAAAAAAAAGCTAATAAAAGTATTAGTTTTAGGAGGGCCCATTCACTCTTATGCCACGTACACACGACCGGACTTTCCGGCAAACTAGGTCCAACGGTCTTCCCGACGGACTTTCGGGAGAGGTCCGACTGACTTTTCGAACGAACGGACTTGGCCACATACGAACGGACTAAGTTCGGTCAAAAGTCCATTTGTTCGAACGTGGTGATGTAAACGGGACAAAAAATAGCCAGTAGCCAATAGCTGCCCTTGTGTCGTATTTGGTCCGTCGGACCAGCACACAGACGTTTTCCCGATTTGAGTCCTTCAGAATTGAGTCCGTCGGATAGATTTGAAACATGATCTATTTCTAGGTCCGCCGGAATATTAGCCCACACACGATCGGATTGTCCGATGGACTAATCCCATCGGACCTAGTTTGCTGGAAAGTCCGGTTGCGTGTATGCGGCATTAGGCTTTCTCTACACAGGCGGTGGGCTTTACCATCCTCTGAACATTGATCCACAGTGGAATGCTTTTTAGATCGTGGTTAACAGCCAGTTTACAGACATTTAGCAGATAACAGGGCACGCATGGCACGCGCTGTGATTACAGAGTCAATGGTGATCCTGGCCCCTTACCACATGATCAGCTGTCAGCCAATGACAGCTGATCACGTGATGTAAACAGAAGATCTGTAAACTGATGAAGAAATTTGTTTTCGTACATTTGTTGGGGGGATATTTATTATAGCAAAAAGTTAAAAAAATATTGTTTTGTTTTTTTTCAAAATTGTCGATCTTTTTTTGTTGAAAAAAAGTGCAAAAAATAAAAAACCGCAGAGGTGATCAAATACCACCAGGAGAATGCTCTATTTGTGGGGAAAAAAAGGATGTAAATTTTGTTTGGGTACAGTGTCGCACGATCGCACAATTGTAAGTTAAAGCGACGCAGTGACGTATCGCAAAAAATGGCCTGGTCATTAAGGTTTTTTTTTTTTTTTTTAATAACAAGGTTGGTCTTTATTAAGTAAAATAACCTTCCGGGGCTGAAGTGTCCAGAGCCGCTCAAACTTTTGAGGACAACCTCTATTGGCGTACGTTATCTTGTATAAGGGGAGTACTGCGTTAATATATATTTTTTTGAGTTAGCAAACGCTTTAACCACTTGCTTACTGGACACTTAAACCCCCCTCCTGCCCAGACCAATTTTCATCTTTTAGCGCTGTCACTCTTTGAACGACAATTGCGTGGTCATGTAACACTGTACCCAAATGAAATTTTTATAATATTTTCCCCACAAATAAAGCTTTCTTTTGGTTGTATTTGATCACCTCTAAGTTTTTTATTTTTTGTTAAAAAAATGTAAAAATTCTGAAATAAAAAAATAAAATACAAAATCTTTTTATATTTTGTTATAACATTTTGCAAACTGGTAATTTTTCTCCTTCATTGATGTATGCTGATGAGGCTGCTCTGATGGGCACCGATAGGCTGCACTGATGGGCACCGATAGGCTGCATTGATGGGCACTGATAAGGTGGCACTGATGGGCATTGATAGGCAGCACTGGTGGGCACTGAGAGGTGGTACTGGTGGGTGGCACTGATAGGTGACACTGAAGGCATTGATAGCTGGCACTGAAGGGCACTAATATGTGGCACTAATAGGTGGCAGTGATGGGCACTAATAGGTGGCAGTGATGGGCACTATTGGCTGGCAGTAATGGGCACTGATGGGTGGCAGTGATGTGCTCTGATCGGCACTGGTAGGTGACACTGATAGGCAGCACTGCTAGGTGGCACTGATAAGGCACTGATTTGCACTACTGGTTGACATTGATAGGTGGCACTGATTGCTTGCACTGTTATGCACTGGTGGGTGGCCCTGTGGGCACTGGCAGGTGGCACTGACAGGTGGCACTAGTGGGCACAGATGAGATGGCTGTGCATCTTCCTCTTGGGGACCGATGTCCCTTGCACAGAAGCCGGTGATCGACTTTTTTCTGACAGCGTGAGGAGAAAAAAAAACGATTACCGATCTTCTGTTTACATCATTTGATCAGCTGTCATTGGCTGACAGCTGATCATGTGGTAACGCCAATGTAGGTCCGCGCTGTAGCCGTCATTCTGCTATAGTGCAGATCTGTAGGGGTTAAAGCAAAATAATCAAATACTGTCTGCATGCATTGGTCATGTGTATTGTCAAATTTCCTCCAGATTGGTGCAGTAATCCAGTGTGAGACTTCCTGTTATAAAGACCACCCACTGCTGCCCTCTCTCCTTGTACAGGGGGACTGGTCTTGTATCCGCCCCCTCCCACAGTTTTCTGTAGTGGGTGGAGCCTGCTGGGCTCCTCCTACAGCTCTGCTTTCTGCACAGGCTATATACAGCACAAGGATGACATCACTGCTACTTTTACAAAGTAATATCTGGGCTTGCAAAGGCATTTTGGTGCTTACTAAGTGGATCGATATCCTTTTGGGGCCATTGAGGAATGTATTTAAGTGAAAGCTTTGTGTTCCTGCAGTTCAGCATTAACTTCCAGGGAAAGGCATGTGCTGTAAAAATGGCGCCGCGTGTAGTCCCAGATCCTGTGCTGTTTGCTCCCGGAGCCCATCTGCTGAAGGCTCGGTGCGATCACGGTCCGCGGACCACACAGACGGCTCTTTGCTGGAGTCAATGGTGCGTGATCCTACTGCAGCAAAATCCGTCGCTCTTCCAGCCTAAAGCTGACTTGACATCTGGATGGGATGCTACTGGCAGTATTTTAAATATACATATCCCTCCCTCGCTGATATTAGAGAGCAGCCCTTCGAATCTGCAAAAAATGAAAAACGCAGTTTTAATGACAAGCGCTGAACTACAGTAAGACAACAAAATAATAAATTCAATAATAGAAACTGCATTTTTGTTTGGGCAATAATGTAGCAGATATAGATTTATAATGAATCTCACATGCAGAATAAAAAGGAAAATTTCTAGTAGGCATGGATATTGATAAAGGACGGTTATTAATCAAGATAACTGCTCAGCATTTGCATTAATAAATAGGATTAGATTTATTATTCATTATTACATTTATTATTATTATTATTATTATTATTATTATTATTATTAATAATAATAATAATAATAATAATAATAATAATACTACTACTACTACACATCCCTACAGCTGTATTGTAAAAAAAAAAAAGTGGGGTGTCATTTGTAAATATCACTCCAAAAATGTTATTTATTATTATTATTATTATTATTATTATTACTACTACTACTATTACTACTACTACTACTACACATCCCTAAGGCATACAAAAGTATTGGGACACGTGCCTTTACACACACATGAACTTTAATGGCATCCCGGTCTTAAGCCTCGTACACACGATCGGATTTTCGGCGGGCAATTGCGTGATGACAGACTGTTTGCCTAAAATCCGACCGTTAGTACGCTCCATCAGACAATTGTTGTCCAACTTTCCGCCAACAAATGTTAGTCCAATGTACAAACACGCATGCTCGGAATCAATGCTCACCAAACACGACATCAGCAGAAGGGGCCCAAAGGGTGGCGCTCAAGAGCTGAAATTCCATGTAGTACGTCACTACGTTCGGGTTTGTTGGCCGACAATTGTGTGCCGATTGTGTGCAAGACAAGTTCCTGGCACACGCCCTTCGGATAAAAGTCTGGCGCTTTGTCTGCCAACAATCTGATCGTGTGTACGCGGCATTAGATCGTGTATACGCGGCAAATGCCACATACACGCGATCGCACATTCCAACAACAAAATCCATGTTTTTTTTGGCTCAAACTTGTCTTGCATACACACGGTCACACAAAGTTGGTCGGAAATTCCGAACGTCAAGAACGCGGTGACGTACAACACGTACGACGAGCCGAGAAAAATTAAGTTCAATAGCCAGTGCGGCTCTTCTGCTTGATTCCGAGCATGTGTGGAACTTTGTGCGTCGGAAATTGTTTACACACAATCAGAATTTCCGACAACAGATTTTGTTGTCCAGATCTCAAATTTTGTGTGTCGGAAATTCCGATGGAAAATGTCCGATGGAGCCTACACACAGTCGGAATTTCTGACAACAAGCTCCCATAGAACATTTTCCGTCTGAAAATCCTATCGTGTGTATGGGGCATTAGTCTAGTCTGTAGGGGTCAATATTGAGTTGGCCCACCCTTTGCAGCTATAACAGCTTCAACTCTTCTGGGAAGGCTGTCCACAAGGTTTAGGAGTAATATAGCATCTATATATATATATATATATAATATATATATATAAACTATATATATATATATATATATATATATATATATATATATACCGGATTTATTGGTGTATAACATGCACCTTTTCCCCTTTAAAATATGGGGGGGGGGGGTCGTTTGTGCGTGTTATACTCCGATATAGGCTGCCTCGGAGGGGAAGGAGGGAACGAGCGCCGCCGAAATACAGAGCCGCAATCTTCTGTGTACTCGGCTCGCAGTCACGCCCAGTCCCGCCCCCTGGAGGGCTCCTAGCATTGATGTCCCGGCATTGGACCGCTGTTATGTCCATGATAAGAGCCCAGCCAAGGGGCGGGACTGGGAGTGACTGCGAGCCGAGATGAGTACACAGGAGATCCGGCTCTGTTTATCCCGGCATAGACTAGGCTGCAGCTGGGCATGGATCAGCCTGCAATTATGGACAAGGCGTCAGATGGGCACTGATTAGCCTTCAATGATGGGCAAAACTGCAGATAAGCACCGATCAGGTTGAAATGATGGGCAAGGCTGTAGATGGGCACTGATTAGGCTGCAATGATGGGCCGGGCTGTAGATGGGCACTGATAAGGCTGCAATGATGGGCAAGGCTGCAAATGAGCACTGATTAGGCTGCAATGATGGGCAAGGCTGCAGATGGGCACTGATCAGGTTTCAGTGATGGGCAAGGCTGTAGATGGGCATTTATTAGGCTGTAATGATGGGCAAGGCTGCAGATGGGCACTGATTAGGCTGTAATGATGGGCAAGGCTGCAGATGGGCACTGATTAGGTTGCAATGATGGGCAAGGCTGTAGATGGGCACTGATTAGGCTGCAATGATGGGCAAGGCTGCAGATGGGCACTGAATAGGCTGCAATTATGGGCAAGGCTGCAGATGGGCACTGATCAGGTTGCAATGATGGGCAAGGCTGTAGATGGGCACTGATTAAAGCGGAGCTCCACCCTAAAGTGGAACTTATCGGATTCCACAATTGGCACCTTTCAGGGGGGAGGGGGTGCAGATACCTGTATAATCCAGGTATCTGCACCCACTTCCGGGACTAGCTAGCCGCAGCTAGCCGCAGCTAGCCGCAGATGACCACCCCCCCCCCCGTTGTGTCCTGGGAAACACACAGTTCCCAGGACACAACGGGGACCAGTAAAGACGCACAGCGCGACTCACACATGCTCAGTAGGGAACCGGGCAGCAGTGTTGTAAGTAACGCGATTAAAGTAAACGGCGTTACCTAACGCCGTTACTTTAAAGGGTAACGAGTAATCTAACTGATTACTCTTCCCCTCGCGGTAACGCCGTTCCCATTACTGGGGCGGTGTTACCGCAATTACTCGCTGCGATCCGCGGAGCCGTCCGCGGCCTCGGCCTTAGGAAAGGCCGCGGCTTCGGCCTAGCTCCGGAGCGGCGGCCATCTTGGTGCACCCGTCGGCCGTTTACAATGTGATTGCTCCGTCAAATGACGGAGCGATCACTTGTAAACAAACCGGCGTCAAGATGACGCCGGTTCCTCTCTCCCCTCTGTGTACAGATCTGTACAGTGGAAGGGAGAGAGCGGATGCCAGCAGCACATACCCTGCCAATACTCTGCAATACCAGGTAATACTCTGCCAATACCAGGTAATACTCTGCAAATACCAGGTAATACTCTGCCAATACCCTGCCAATACTCTGCCAATACCCTGCCAATACTCTGCCAATACTCTGCCAATACTCTGCCACACCCAGCCATACCCGGCGGGCAGTGAAGCCGCAACGCTTCACTTCCTGATTCCCTGACAGAGGATGGCGGCCGGGGCAGCCGAGAGACGAACGATTGCTCGTCATCTGCTGCCGACATCGCTGGAACCTGGAACAGGTAAGTGTCCATTTATTAAAAGTCAACAGCTGTAGTATTTGTATTTTTTGTTAAGGTGGCCATCCTCTTTAAGCTGTAATGATGTGCAAGGCTGCAGATGGGCACTGAATAGGCTGCAATAATGGGCAAGGCTGCAGATGGTCACTGATAAGGCTGCAATGATGGGCAAGGCTGCAGATGGGCACTGATCAGGCTGCAATGATGGGCAAGGCTGCAGATGGGCACTGATCAGGCTCCAATGATGGGCAAGGCTGCAAATGGGCACTGATCAGGCTGTAATGATGGGCAAGGCTGCAGATGGGCACTGATTAGGCTACAATGATGGGCAAGGCTGCAAATGGGCACTGATCAGGCTGCAATAATGGGCAAGGCTGCAGATGGGCACTGATTAGGCTGCAATGATGGGCAAGGCTGCAGACGGGCACTGATCAGGTTGCAATGATGGACAAGGCTGCAAATGGGCACTGATCAGGCTGTAATGATGGACAAGGCTGCAGATGGGCACTGAATAGGCTACAATGATGGACAAGGCTGCAAATGGGCACTGATTAGGCTGCAATGATGGGCAAGTCTGTAGATGGGCACTGATTAGGCTGCAATGATGGGCAAGGCTTCAGATGGGCACTGATCAGGCTGCAATGATGGGCAGGGCTGCAGATGGGCACTGATCAGGCTGCAATAATGGGCAAGGCTGCAGATGGGCACTTATAAGCCTGCATTGATAGGCACTGCCATTATTCTGCTTCAAAAAACTTTATTTAAAATGTAATTTTCTTTCCTAAAACTTCCCTCTAAATTATGGTGCGTGTTATACGCTGATAAATACGGTGTGTGTGTATATATATATATATATATATATATATATATATATATATATATATATATATAAAAATATAGATGAAATATAGTTCTCCTTTAAGTCCTAGTTATAAAAGTTATTAAATACATAAAAATACCTAGACAGCAGAAGCGGGGAATTTGGCCTGTATTCCTGTCATTTTGAAGCAGATCCATCCAGCTTAGAGATTTATGGCTGTGCACACAGATTAATGCACTCGCTATCATTCTCTGCCAGAAAACTTGGACCCAAATCAGCCGAATAACAGTTGGACTGCAGCTCTCCATAGAGGAGGGAATCATAACAGCAAATATATGTCTCTGGAAAAAAAGTTATTTTAATATCTACTTCTTTTTATTAGAAAGTGTTTTACTGCCCACCGTTTTATCAGTAGGCACAACTGCCAAAAAAGTGAGAGGAAAAGAAAGACAACTAAATACTTTCTGCTGACACTGAGTGATTAAATACAACTAAAAAGTAAAAACGAGTCCGGGTCACACAGCTAAATACACAGATAAAATTCATATAGTATATGGGAGCAGTTTTTTTTTTCTGCTCATCAAGCCCTGAGATTTACACAGCTCTGCCACACAGCACAACCTGGCCTGAAACATATAAAGGGGCTCCGTCATTGACACCGGGGTCCATTAAGTAGGTTACTTTTGGTGATTTACTTGGCCTACAGAAATTCTGGCCGAAATGAGAATCCAATTTTTTTTGCTTAGAATAAAAAGATCACGATTCTCGTGACATAAAATCTTTCACATTATACAAAAAAAATTGCGCTGACTTTACTGGTTATTTTTTTTTTTTTATTAATTCATTAACGGCTTCCCGACCGCCCACTGCATATATACGTCAGCAGAATGGCACGGGCAGGCAAAATCACGTACATATACGTGATTTTGCATTTGCCTGCCTGTGGGTCGCGAACGCGCCGCCAGCGGCGCGCTCACGACGCGGTCGGAAGCTCCGTGACCCCGGCCGCGGGACAAGCGGACCCGATCGCCGCTGGTGTCCCGCGATCGGGTCACGGAGCTGAAGAACGGGGAGAGGTATGTGTAAACAAACCTCTCCCCGCGCTTCCTACTCTGCCTGTCATTGATTGGCGGTTCCCCGTCATCGGGAAAGCCGATCAATGACGTCAGACGTCAGCCCCGCCCCCCCTAATGTAAAAAAAAACACACACGTCACAGCCCATAACCCCTCCCCTCCCCCTAGTGGTTAACCCCTTCACTACAACTGTCATTTATACAGGAATCAATGCATTTAAATAGCATTGATTGCTGTATAAATGACAATGGTCCCAAAAATGTGTCAAAAATTTCTGATGTGTCCGCCATAATGTCGCAGTCACAATAAAAATCGCTGATCGCCGCCATTACTAGTAAAAAAAATATTAATAAAAAAATGCTATAAAACTATCCTATATTTTGTAAACGCTATAACTTTTGCGCAAACCAATCAATAATCGCTAATTGCGATTTTTTTTACCAAAAATATGTAGAAGAATATGTATCGGTCTAAACTGAGGAAAAAAAATTTTTTTTATATATTTTTTTGGGATATTTATTATAGCAAAAAGCAAAAGATATTGCATTGTTTTCAAAATTGTCGCTCTACTTTTGTTTATACCGCAAAAAATAAAAACCGCAGGGGCGATCAAATACCACCAAAAGAAAGCTCTATTTGTGGGAAAAAAAGGACGCCAATTTTGTTTTGGAGCCACGTCGCACGACCGCGCAATTGTCAGTTAAAGCGACGCAGTGCCGAATCGCAAAAAGGGGCCTGGTCCTTTGGCTGCCAATTGGTCCGGGGCTGAAGTGGTTAAAGTATTTTTTCCCAAACAATTGCATTTGAAATACTAGGGTGTCTACTAAAAAATATATATATAATGTTTGGGGGGTTCTAAGTAATTTTCTAGCAAAAAAAAATGATTTTAACTTGAAACCAACAAATGTCAGAAAAAGGTTTACAATATACAAAGGAAAAAAAAAATAGAAAAGAAAAAAAAGAAAAAGGTTTAGTGTTTAAGTGGTTAAACTTTCCTCATTTACACACTAAAGTCTATTCCATTGACAAATTGTTACAATGTTTATACTCATGTTTCACTGCTAAAAAATGTTGTGATTCTTGGCAGACTGCCCATTTTTTTCTTCCTTTCTTTAGACAGCTGTGGCTTCAGAAGAGCAACGAGAATTCTCTGCATATTAAGAATCGTGAAACACTTTTGTCAAGATCGCACAGGGAAAAAATCGCCATAACAATTCTTGATGATTAATCGTGCAGCTCTAAAAGGCATATGTACAAAAGAAAAAAAAAAGAAAAATTTAATTTTATGAGCTCATCAAAATAGGCATACACAAATCTAATCAAAAATAGAATTATCACACAGCACCTTACACATGATTCTTTAAAAACAAACAGCTAAAGATAATGAACACATACGCACCAGGGGAGTTATGGCAGGCAACCTGATTTTTCTCTGCTGCTGTTAAGTAGCACTTATAGGTCTTGCCCCTACCCTAGACTGTGATTGGACAAGGGAAAGAGAATCAGAAGATTTGGAAAATTCACCTGGCGATATGCTCTCTCCTCCAATCGGCATGCTTCTTTTTTGGAAGAGTGGATCAGGGTGCTGGGTTTTTCTCTTCCCAATCGTAGCTCTGCTGTACAGTAGAATGCAAGAGGCTGATGGCCAAATGTAGGTGTTTTAATAAAAAAAATAAAAATAAAACAGAACTGGAAGGAAACCTTTTATTTTATATATATATATATATATATATATATATATATATATATATATATATATATATATATATATATATATATACAGTATCTCACAAAAGTGAGTGCACCCCTAAGTGAAAATGTCCAAATTGGGCCCAAAGTGTCAATATTTTGTGTGGCCACCATTATTTTCCTGCACTGCCTTAACCCTCTTGGGCATGGAGTTCACCAGAGCTTCACAGGTTGCCACTGGAGTCCTCTTCCCCTCCTCCATGACGACATCACAGAGCTGGTGGATGTTAGAGACCTTGCGCTCCTCCACCTTCCGTTTGAGGATGTCCCACAGATGCTCAATAGGGTTTAGGTCTGGAGACATGCTTGGCCAGTCCATCACCTTTACCCTCAGCTTCTTTAGAAAGGCAGTGGTCGTCTTGGAGGTGTGTTTGGGGTCGTTATCATGTTGGAATACTTTATACTATATTTCTAAAAGTATTGGGACACCTTCCTTTACCCGCACTTGAACTTTAATGGCATCCCAGTCTTAGTCCGTAGGGTTCAATATTGAGTTGGCCCACCCTTTGCAGCTATAACAGCTTCAACTCTTCTGGGAAGGCTGTCCACAAGGTTTAGGAGTGTGTCTATGGGAATGTTTGATCATTCTTTCCAGTAGTGCATTTGTGAGCTCAGACACTGATGTTGGATGAGAAGGTCTGGCTCACAGTCTCCGCTCGAATTCATTCCAAAGGTGTTCTGTCGGGTTGAGGTCAGGATTTGTAATAGAACTAGGGAGAAGACTTGTGCAGGCATAGGGAATTTGCCCGAAACAGGATTTGGGCTGAGGACATTTTAGTCACTCCTTTCCTCAAGTGTCCCTCATTCTGAAATTCAAATGTTGGGGGGTATGCGCATGTGTGTTTGAGCTTTGGGGTGCACGCCCTAATGAAATAGGCTGCGTGCACCTATGATACTCTGTACTGCAATTATCTGAAATACAGTTTCATCGGATTCAATCTCTGTGTCTTATTGAAAAGTTAAGCTGCCTGCGGATGGTGCCAAGTCAGCAGGTGACCATACTGAACAGACAGACTGAGTTCAAGGGGATGTGTCAATGCATAAAGCGGCATTTAAAACAGAACAACATTTAACTTATCTATTTATCTGTTTGGGTGCAGCTGCCCTTTAAAGACGAAGTAAACCCTGTTAAAAAAAGCCCCGAACCGTCCCTCGTTCACATCCTCCGTCACCGCCATGATTCCCGGAGTGACTTCCAGGTATCGCTGCTTCGGCGCTGTGACTGGCCGGAGCAGCGATGACATCACTGTGCATGTGCATGGGAGCTGTGAGTGACGACATGATCGCCTTCACTAATGGCACGCTCAGTGCGCCTGCGCCGTAGACATCGGTGCCCGTTTTTGGAAAATATCTCCTTAACCATGTAGGTTAAGGAGATATTCCTTGCACCTACAGGTAAGCCTTAATCTAGGCTTACCTGTAGGTTAAAGTGGTCTGTAAGGGTTTACAACCACTTTAACTACTTGCCACCTGCGCTATAGCCGAAAGCCGCCTACAGTACTGTCCTAAATTGCCGGGAGGGTGTCCATGGACGTCCTCCCATGCATGAGCTGGCTGTGCATCCCTACGGGTCGCGCACAGCGTGCTCTGTAATCACCAAGTCTAAGAGACCCGGCTGATCACAGATCGGAGTAATGGGCCGATCCCTTACAGCTGATCACGTGGTGTATACAGAAAATCGGTAATCAATAATTTTTCTTTCCCTCACGCTGTCATAAGCCAATCACCAGCTTCTGTCAGAGGGACATTGGTCCCTTACACAGAGAGCTGCCTCATCAGTGCCCACCAGTGCTATCAGTAGCCACCAGTGCCCACAGTGCCACCTACCAGTGCCTACTGTGCCACCTTCCTTTGCCCACTAGTGCCACCCATCAATGCCCACCAGTGCTGCCAATTAATGCCCATCAGTGCCTCATCATCGCTGCCACCAATCAGTGCTGCCTATCAGTGTCACCTACCAGTGCCTATCAATGCTCATCAGTGCCATCTATCAGTTCCGCTTATCAGTGTCCTTCAGTGCCACCCATCAGTGCCAACAGTGCCAACCATCAGTGCCACCTATTAGTGCTGCCTCATCAGTGCCACCAATCAGTGCCCATTAGTGCCACCTATCAGTGCCGCCCATCAGTACCAACCATCAGTGCCACCTATCAGTGCTTATCAGTGCCCATTAGTGCCACCTTATTAGTACCCATCTGTGCAGCCTCATCAGCCACATCAATGAAGGAGAAAAATTACCTGTTTTCAAAACTTTATAACAAACTTTAAATGAAACATTTTCGTCTTTTTTCATTTATTTTTTTTCCATCAAAAGAAATATCTATTTGTGTCAAAAAAATGATAAAAATTTAGGTTGGGTACAGTGTGGCATGACTGCACAATTGTCATTCAAAGTGTGACAGTGCTGAAAGCTGAAAATTAGCCTGGTACAGGAAGGGGGTTTAAAGTGATTAAATCAGATCAGATGAAAGTGTTCTGAGTTGGTGGAAACAAATCTGTACAATATAATCTCCTCGTATCCTTGGCATTATTGTTATCAATTTTTCCTGCTTTGCTTGTTTTTTTTTTTTGTTTCTTTTTACAGCGGAAGCTATGCCTGAGAAATCTGCTGGACTACACACATAATCAAGAAATAATTGGTTCAGGAATTGAGTTACAAGAGACTTCTGACCCCTTTACAGCACCTCGCG
The DNA here is from genome assembly GCA_028564925.1 of Lithobates sylvaticus. NCBI lineage: Eukaryota > Metazoa > Chordata > Amphibia > Anura > Ranidae > Lithobates > Lithobates sylvaticus. Next base: position 72,325,826 of record CM053038.1, read on the forward strand.
CACCCCGGGGTCAAGCTCTTTGCAATAATTATCACATATTTTTCACCGCTGTTTGTTGTTGGCGGCCGCCGGAGAAAGCGATTCTTCTTTTTTATATTCTCTTGTTAACTTAAACTCTGATAGTTTGCTGCATTTTGTTTTTCCTTATCGTATCTTTGGGGAATATATTGTAAAGAGGCAAGTGATGGATTGGCTTCCTGTAGAAAACTCGCTCTGTATTGGCCTGATTGAGTCACATTCGCTGCCCTTAAACGAGCTTCTGCATTCCATGCCATTCAATGGGAAATCTGGGCAAAATCAGATCAAATTTTGTTGTATTTAAATTATAGCCAATGATTCATATGGCTTTGGGTTAATATGAATAATATCAGCTTGGAAATAACATTTCATTAAAGATAAACTAAACTTAGCGGAGTTCCACCCATAAAAAAAAAATGTCATTGCTGTGCAGCAAATAATGTAAAAAACTTGATGCTGTTACGCTGAGTAAATAGATACCCAACATGCCACGCTTTAAAATTGCACACAGTCATGGAATGAGGCCAAATTTCGGTACTTAAAAATCACCATAGGCGACGCTTTAATTTTTTTTACAGGTTACATGTTTAGAGTTACAGAGGAGGTCTAGTGCTAGAATTGTTGCTCGTACTCTAATGCGCGTGGCGATACCTCACATGTGTGGTTTGAAAAGCGTTTACATATGTAAGCGGGACTTACGTGTGCGTTCGCTTCTAAACGCAAGCTACCGGGGACAGGGGCATTTTAAATTATTATTTTTTTTTTTTTTTACATGTTCTTTTATATATTTTTTTTTCGATCACTTTTATTCCTATTACAAGGAATGTAAACATCCCTTATAATAGGAATCATTTGTGACAGGTTCTCTTTATGGAGAGATACGGGGTCAATAAGACCCCACATCTCTCCTCCAGGCTGGAAAGCATGAGATTGGAAAAAAAAAACACAATCACATGCTTACCAGCCGCGATCGCAGCTTTGTTTACATTGTCATAACGTCATATCATCATCGTCATAACGTCACGCCCGGGCCTCCGACGCTCATAGAAATGACTGGTGACCATCTGGTCACCGGAAATCTCTATGGTCTTCATCCGGCGGCGGCCGATTCTTTCTCCTGGTCCCTGATGGCACGGGAGAGCCCGGAGAAGCAGCGTATGGCAGTGGGAGGGAGGAGATGTCCCCTCCTGTCGCCTGTAAGAACGATCAAGTGGCGGAACGGCTGCTATGATCATTCTTATGGTGCACAGAATCGCTGGCTGAAAACAAGGATATCTGAATGATGCCTGTAGCTGCAGGTATCATTCAGATATTTCCACTGAAAGTCAAAGACGTCATATGAACACGTGAATGTTATATGTTAATGTTATGACTAGGGTTGCACCGATACTAGTATTGGTATCGGTGCCAATACCGAGTATTTGCACAAGTATCAGTACTTGGGCAAATGCAGCGATACCTGAAACTGATACATTCAGGCTCGGTTCTTTGAGCTGTCAGTGGGTCTCCCCTGTTGACAGCTGAAGTGTTAAAGAAGTCTGGTAATTGGAGCTGTCAAAAAAAAAAAGCAGCCGGCAAAGTTGCTCAGCCGCTGAAACACAAAAATAAAAAGAAACATTGTTTCTTTTTGAACTTTTCTGTTTCTTAATCTGCAGATCAAAGGGATGAACAAATGTTCCTCTGTTTAACCCCTTATAAACCCTTAATTTAATCTAATCAGCCTTAATTAACTCCCTATTCTCCTCCATTTAATTATTTTCCTGCTTTTTTTTTTGTTCACGTCTGTTTGCTGTGTTAGTGAATATTTTTACACACACACATATATATATATATATATATATATAATATATATATATATATATATACATATATTTACACATTTCACATTGAAAAAGCACAAAATCAAAAAAATATATTTATTTCATTTGTAAGTAACTTTTCAGTGCTTTGTACCATTGCTGACAGCTGAAGTGAAGCAAAACAGTTGTGGTAGGTATCGGTAATTGGTATCGGCGAGTACTAAAAAAAAAGTATCGGTACTGGTACTCGTTGTAAAAAAATTGGTATCGGTGCATCCCTACTTATGACCTAAAGAAATGTTAAAAATAAATAAAATAAATTATTAGATGCCATTGGAACTCCGCTTTAACAAATGACATATTGTGAGCAGATTCTTTATTACAGAAGAGGGGTTGGGCGGAGCCGGGTGACGTCATCACGTTTACGGAAACCGGAAGCGGAGCGCCAACAGTGCTGCAATATTTCCTTTTAATTATACAGTATGTGAGCGTAATACTTGTATTACTGTAATGCCCTGTACACATGGTCAGAAATTCCGACGGAAAAAGTCTGATCGGATTATGTTGTCGGAAAATCCGATCACGTGTGGGCTCTATCAGACTTTTTTCGTCGGAATTTCTGTTTGAGCGCTGGATCTAAAATTTTCTGACAACAAAATCCGATCAGACTTTTTCTGATCGTGTGTAGAGAATTCCGACGCACAAAGTGCCACGCATGCTCAGAAAAAATTTGGAGATGAAAGCTATTGGCTACTGGCCTCTACGTAGTCCCGTCGTACGTTTTGTACGTCACCTCATTCCGAACTATCAGATTTTCCGACAACTTTGTGCGACCGTATGCTACATGCAAACCAAAACTCCCGAACCAAGTCCCCTTGGACACCACCCACCATCTTTGGACAGACCATCCCCCCAAGGACCAAGGCCAAGAGTCTCGGAGTCATTTTTGACTCAGAAATGTCAATGGATGCCCAAATAGGAGCAGTAGTCAGTGGTTCTCACCATCTGCTCCGCCTACTACGTAGACTCATCCCCTTCATTCCAAAGGAGGACAAAGCAGCGGTAGTTGGAACGATCATTAATTCACGACTGGCCTACGCAAACTCCCTGTACATAGGATTACCCCAATATCAACTTGCGCGCTTACAACTTATCCAAAACACGGCGGCAAGGTTGATAACAGGAAAAAAACCCTGGGAATCCATTTCCCCTTCCCTGAGGAGCCTACACTGGCTAAACGTAAAGAATCGGGTCATATTCAAGACCCTCTGCCTCACCCACAAATGCACCCATGGAGACGCCCCCCAATACCTTCTCGAGAAAATAAAACACTACACACCGAATCGCAGTCTCCGATCGTCTAACCAAAACCTCCTCCTCATTCCCAAATCCCGCTACAAATCTAAGGGGGAACGGAGATTCGCTGTCCAAGGACCGCGGCTATGGAACGCTCTACCGAACGATATCCGCATGGAAGAATACCACCAGGCCTTCAGGAAAAAACTCAAGACCTACCTCTTCTAAGAAGCTTGACAACAAAGCACAAATACAGCGCCTTGAGGCGATTCAGTTCGCATTGTAGCGCTATACAAATTATTCATTCATTCATTCATTCACCGTGTGTGTGCAAAACAAGTTTCGGCCAAAGTCCATCGGAAAAAATTTGATGGATTTTGTGGTCGGAATGTCCGACTGTATGTACGGGGCATTACTGTTTGTTTATGAATACTACACTATTGGTTCCTTATGTGTTTTTGAGTATACTGTAGTGATCCCAGCCCCTTAAAGGGGAATGCACCTACAATGGCGGTCAGTGTTTAGAACTGGGAGAGTGACCTTCTGATTGGCTTTGTGCACTGGTCCAAATCATTTGGTGGAGGAGGGATTATGGTGTGGGGGTTGTTTTTCAGAGGTTGGGCTTGGCCCCAGGGGCAGACTTACAGGGGGTCGCAGGAGTCGCCATCGCGATCGGCCCCATGTTGCAGGGGGCCCGTGCAATTCTAACAAATTTTTCCTAAGTGCACATGTCTACCAACAACCAGCAGAAGATGAGAGGATGAGCATCATCCAGCACTACACAGGCACAAAGATTTCCCTCTATTTTTCATGGCTTTCACGGTCAAGGGTCAAGCTTGGAAGTCAGTGGCTATATCAATAGTGAGGCTCTCATTGACAATCAGGATAAGCATACCAGCAGGTTACCCTGGCAGGCGATTTGTGGGGTCTAAGCACTAACCTGCAGGCCAAGACTGACCATAGGGCACATCGGGCATGTCCTAACAAGTCCACATTTCCTAACAAGAGCACCTGTTGATGACCAGGCTGCACATTGAGAGGTAAGTGGCAACTACAGTCCAGATAGGGCAAACACAGACCACGGTGGCTGCTCACCGCCCACTATCAGCAGAGCAGGGGGGTAGAGGAGCTACACAGAGAGTGGGAGTCTTTTCATAGTAACAAGGGGGTAATCACCCGCTTGTTAACATGATCTGCAGCTTCTCTCGGCCCCTGCCCTGCTGATAAGACGAGATCGTCAATGGAGCGGGATACCATTGAGAGGACACACATGCTTAATCCCGTCTCTGCCCTGTCAAAGGTAGGACTGTGCAGAGGAAGCAGAGAGTAAAAGGGGGCAATGTGATTAGAGCGAAAAGGGAGAGGGGCATGACTGCAAGGGGCACTGTGATAGGAGGCTGTGATTTATAGGAGCACTGAAATGTAAGGGGCACTGTGATATATAGGAGACTGCACTGTAAAGAGGCACTGTATTCATTACAGTGTCCCTTTACAATGCAGTCTCCTTTAGATCTGTGTTTACCCAAGTCTCATTGACTCGGTGATCACAGCGTCGAGCGTGCAAAGGGGAGGACGTCTATTGACAGCGGATCTGAAGGGGTTAAAGTGATTGTTAAGTCTTTTTTTATAACAAACATGTTATACTTACCTGCCCTGTGCAGTTGGTTTTGCACAGGGCAGCCCGGACCCTACTCTTCTTGGGTCTCTCTTCGTTGCTCCTGGCCCCTCCCTCCTGTCGAGTTACCCCAAAGCAAGCAGCTTGCTATGGGGGCACCCAAGCCAAGTCACAGCTCCCTGATTCCATTCAGACACAGATCCCCGACCCTTCTCTCTTCTGATATGCTAACTGACTGATTGACAGCCACGGGAGCCAGTGGCACCGCTGGTGTGTCTTAGCCAATCAGGAGGAGAGTCGCGGATGGCTAAGACACTCATGGACATCACTGGAGAGATATGGGGCTCAGGTAAGTAATTAGGGGGTGCAGGGGAGGCTGCTACACACAAAGGGTTTTTGAATGCATTAAGATAAAAACCTTCTGCCTTTACAACTCCTTTAAATATGAAGTTTATGGGTGGAGCAAAAAGCTCAAGGTTCACAAGAAGCAAAGATTAGGACAAAATTGTCCAAGGAATTGTCCAGGGAGCTGTCCAGCATCTCTGGAGCCTCAGCAAGAAGAGATACTGCCAGACACAGCTAGAGGTCGCTGGTTCAGATCCAGGTCCAGTCACAGGCACTTCTTGTCTACCTGCACTCCTGTGATGGTTGCATGGCTTTTCTTTAGGGTGGGTTTCCAGATGGTGACCACAGTTGTCCATGTCTATGTAATGTTTGATGAAGTGACCACTGGTAGTCTCTGTTGGAAGCCTGTGTGACATAGCGACAACACAGGAGCGCAAGGGGGGACAGGGACAGAGCGTTGTCACCCCTGACAGGTTCATGGCAGGAACTTATTTCAACGAAAGCAGGAGAATTTTTTAAAGACTGAAAATTATTTTTGAAATGTGTTTCCATGTTCAAGCTTCTATGAGATTTAGGTAATTGGGTACATCTACTTTAAGAATTTAAATCAGTAAAGTGATAAAGTTGATCAGCTCTTTGTCTCCATGACAGACTCGCGTCATTTCCACCCTGTAGAGATATACAAGGGAGATGTGAAGATGCCCGGGGTGATATATAGCTCGGGGGACGTGTGGTATCCTAGATTATTACTAGAGTACTACACAACAGCCTAGCCGACACACATATTTTTCATGCCAACATCTCGCTAACCTTTTTATACATTTTTATCCCTGAAGTTTAAACGGCTTACAGTACTCTGTATTTGTTTGATGTATTTTATGCGGGGAGGCATATCTCATCAAAATTGATAGGTGTGACACCGCAAATGCCATTGTCATAAAGACTGCGTCTAATCGTAAAGTGGAGTCATGTCGAGGTGAGAATCCATTACTCAGCTGTACTGGCAGCTTGTCAGACGCTGCAATCTGATACATTTTCTCCAAATGTTATCGTTTAAAAACAAAGGAGGAAGAAAGTGTAAACGAAGATTTGGATTGTATTATAAATGGTCAGGGGTCATGACGACAATTCTAAAAAAAATACAATGGCCACTTTAATACCAGAACTTATAGGATCAATGTCACTGCGCAGCAGGAAGCCTTAAAGCTAAGGGGACAGGTCTTGTCAACACCCCCTCCCGTTGTTTTACATTGGTGATCAGTGGGAAGAATGCTCCTTACATTGGTGATAGGTGGGAAGAATGCTCCTTACATTGGTGATCAGTGGGAAGAATGTTCCTTACATTGGTGATCAGTGGAAAGAATGTTCCTTACATTGGTGATCAGTGGGAAGAATGCCCCTTACATTGGTGATCAGTGGGAAGAATGTCCCTTACATTGGTGATCAGTGGGAAGAATGCTCCTTACATTGGTGATCAGTGGGAAGAATGTTCCTTACATTGGTGATCAGTGGAAAGAATGTTCCTTATATTGCTGGTCAGTGAGAAGAATGCCACCCTCACAGTCAGCTAAACTGATGAAGATGTTGATTTTGAGAAGTACACAAAATGACAGTATATAGGAACTAGACATGTGCACTTTGTTTCAGTCTGAATACAGATTAATCCGAATCTCCAAATTAAATACTAACGAATAGTAAGGATTTTAGTTGAAGTCCGGTGAAATTTGTTTTGTTTATTTGTTTTCTAACGAATTCAAACTTTTCAGAACAATTAGAATTCGGATTGGTCGAAAAACAATCAAATTCTGTTTGAAAAAATAGCTTGTTGTTAGGCAGCGGGTCAGGAAGCCAAAAACAATGGGTTCCCCCTCCCCCAGTCCATACCAGACCCTTATCCAGGCGAATGAGCGCCCCCCCCCTCTCTTGAACCATACCAGGTCACATGCTCTCAGCATGTGGGGGTGCTTTGGGGTAGAAGGCGGCTCTGTTCCCCCCGCCCCAAAGCACATTGGGGCCTCTTCCCGACAACCCTTGTTTAAAAAATGAAAAATAAAAAAATTGTCTGAAGGGGATAAAATCTGCCAGAGCTGAATGGCAGAGACTGGTGTCAGTAGGGAAGTGGATGATGTCAGTCCGTAGGGGAGTGGACTTTGTCAGTAGGGCAGTGACCTTTGTCAGTAGAGCAGTGGACTTTGTCCGTAGGGCAGTGACCTTTGTCAGTAGAGCAGTGGACTTTGTCCGTAGGGCAGTGGCCTTTGTCAGTAGAGCAATGGACTTTGTCCGTAGGGCAGTGGACTTTGTCAGTAAGGCAGTGGGCTTTGTCAGTAGGACAGTGGACTTTGTCAGTAAGGCAGTGGGCTTTGTCAGTAGGGAAGTGGATGCTGTCAGTAGGGCAGAGGCTCGTGTCAGTCAGTAGGGTAGTGGGCTTTGTCAGTAAGGCAGGGGACTTTGTCATTAAGTCAGTAGACTTTGTCAGTAAGGCAGTGGACTTCGTCAGTAGAGCAGTGGACTTTTTCAGTTAGGCAGTGGAAGGTGTCAGTAGGGCAGTGGATAGTGTCAGTAGGGTAGAGGTTGGTGTCAATCAGTAGGGCAGTGGACTTTGTCAGTAGGGAAGGGGACTTTGTCAGTAAGGCAGTGGACTTTGTCAGTAGGGCAGTGGGCTTTGTCAGTAAGGCAGTGTACTTTGTCAGTAGAGCAGTGGAGTTTTTCAGTTAGGCAGTGGAAGGTGTCAGTAGGACAGTGGATAGTGTCAGTAGGGTAGAGGTCACTGTCAATCAGTAGGGCAATGGACTGTGTCAGTAGGGCAGTGGACAGTGTCCGTAAGTCAGTGGACTTTGTCAGTAGGGCAGTGGACAGTGTCCGTAAGTCAGTGGACTTTGTCAGTAGGGCAGTGGACAGTGTCTGTAAGTCAGTGGACTTTGTCAGTAGGGCAGTGGACAGTGTCTGTAAGTCAGTGGACTTTGTCAGTAGGGCAGTGAACTTTGTCAGTAAGGCAGTGGATGGTGTCAGTAGGGCAGAGGTTGGTGTCAGTCAGTAGGGCAGTGGAACTTGTCACTAGGGCAGTAGACAGTGCCAGTAGATTAGTGGATATTGTCAGTAGGGCAGAGATTGGTGTCAGTAGAGCAGTGGACGGTGTCAGTAGCACTTTTTTTTAAATATTATTATTATTTAAATTTTTAACTAGTTTTTTTACATTTTTTATTTATTTTTTTTTACATTCTTTTATATTGGTTTTACTATTTTTGTAGGAGCCCCGTTGCATATATTGGTTCTGCTGACAACTGTCTGTATTAAGTTTGTTCCCTGCCGATGCTGTAACTTTTTTTTTTTTTTTTTTATGGAAAAAATGAACCGGGCTGCCCTGATTGTTGCTTCATAATTATAAAGCTTATTTATAAAAGGCAGCTTTTGTAAAGTTTTTATTTTAGGTTCTGTGGTCCTCTAAATAATAATTATTATTTAAAAAAAAAAAATAGGATTGATTCATGGACACCTAACCGGCCATACTTCTACTGCTTGTGCAAAGTTCAGCTTTTGACGGACTACCTTTCCCTGACAAAAAGAAAAAAATCATTTGATCCACAGCTGCATTACCCTGACGCCTACATGCCTGTTAATTATGTTAATTATTTCTTCAAAACACTTCTCGGCGTACTAATTTTTATTATGATGACTTTAATTACATGAAAATGGGCTCAAATTACCACAAAGCAAAAATTCTGTGTAAACGTTCCCACCATACAATGATCCGACCCGGAGCGGAGACCACATCTGCACTATGACTAATAATAGATGACCTACATTGTCATGTATTATGCATAGAGATGGTCACAGATGGAGGGAACGTTCCTGGTTCTTCAATAGTTAACCAAATATGATGCAATAAAAAAAGAAATAAAAATTTTACAACTGGTGCTTTTTTTTTTTTCTATTTATATACAAACAGACATGTGGCAACACAGGCAGAGCCAGGGAACCATATGTTTTAACTTTCTCTATGTTACAGAGAGCGGTACATCGGATGGGAGAAAAAAATGTTTACTTAATTCAATTAAAAAACCTTGTTACCTAAGAAACACGTAGAAATACAGAAGCAGTCTGTTTTTTTATTTAAAGATTTTATTTGATAAGTGCCTGTAGAAAAAGAGAAAATTTCTTGTCAATTTACATACACTCACCAGCCACTTTCCTTGCTAGTCCCGGGTTGGACCCCCTTTTGCCTTCATTCTTGGTGGCATAGATACAACAAGGTGTTGGAAACGTTCCTCAGAGATTTTGCTCCATAGTGACATGATAACATCACATAGTTGCTGCAGATTTGGTGCCAATCGGATGAAATCTGGTGAGTGTGGAGGCCATTGGAGTACAGTGACCTCATTGTCCAGTGTGAGATGATTGGATCTTTGTGACATGGTGCATTATCCTACTGGAAGGAGCCATCAAAAGATGGGGACACTGTAGTCATAAAGGGATGGACATAGTCAGCAACAATACTCAGGTAGGCTGTGGTGATTAAACGATGCTCAATTGGTACTAAGGGGCCCAAAGTGTGCCAAGAAAATATACCCCCCACCATTACACCACCACCACCAGCCTGAACCAGTGATACAAGGCAGGATGGATCCATGCGCCAAATTCTGACCCCACCATCTGAATGTCGCAGCTGAAATCCAGACTCATCAGACCAGGCCACGTTTTTACAATCTTCTATTGTCCAGTTTTGGTGATCCTGTGCCAATTGTAGCCTCAGTTTCCTGTTCTTAGCTGACAGGAGTGGCACCCGGTGTGGTCTTCTGCTGCTGTAGCCCATCTGCTTCAAGGTTGGATATGTTGTGCGTTCAGAGATGGTATTCTGCATACCTTGGGTGTAACAAGTGGTTATTTGAGTTACTGTTGCCTTTCCATCAACTGGAACCAGTCTGCCCATTCTCTTCTTACCTCTGACATCAACAAGGCATTTTCCTCCACACAACTGCCACTCACTGGATATTTTCTCTTTTTCCCACCATTCTCTGTAAACCCAAGAGATGGTTGTGTGTAAAAATCCCAGAAATACTCAGACCAGCCCGTCTGGCACCAATAACTATGTCATGTTCAAAGTCACTTAAATCCCCTTTCTTCCCCATTCTGATGCTATGTTTGAACTTCAGCAAGTCGTCTTCATCACGTCTAGATGCCTAAATGCATTGAGTTGCTGCAGTGCGATTAGCTGATTAGCAATTTGTGTTACCAAGCAATTGAACCGGTGTATCTAATAAAGGCCAGTAAGTGTTTGTTGCTAATGTGGGGTACATCCAATTACTAATAGTCATGAGACTGTTGGTTCCTATTACTAGCACCTGGAAACAAAAAGTCATTTTTTAATAACATTAATAATAATATTACAACATGTCTTGTGTAGCAATTGTGTATCCACTTCAAGATCGCAATATGTTGTGGCTGAATCGGCCATAACCCATGTTTTTTTTTTTTTTTCATCTGGCAATTTTCTTTATATCTATCTATCTATCTATCTATCTATCTATCTATCTATCTATCTATCTATCTATCTATCTATATATATATATATATATATATATATATATATATATATATATATATATATATATATATATTAGGACTCTGGAAATTAAAGATTAATTCCTTGATTAATCGATTAATTTTTTTGATCGATCAAAATTCTTTTGATCGGTACTCACCTCTCCACTGGCTTCCAGGTCTTCAGGGAGTTCCGGTGGAGATCCGGTGATGTCACGGACATAGACGTCACCGGACTCCTCCCCCCTTCCCCAAGTGCCTCCATCTGCTAACGAAGGGAAGGGGGAGGAGTCCGGTGACATTGAAATTCTGATTGAATGTAACACATACGGGGGAGGAGCTACGCATGACGTCACCCGCTGATGCCCTATGGAACTAACACGATTGTCGGCTTTACATGCTGTGTTTGTATCATCTTTATGTGAGTAGTTTGTGTTTGAACACAAAAATTTAATCTTTTACTTAAGCGGTGAGCACTTGGATCTTTTCCTTCTACCCATGACCTGGGGACCATGACCCATGACCTGGCGTCCTTGCTGAGATCTAAGGAGACGTGAGAGAAGTTTATGGTCCGTGTTAACCCTATTGATACCCGCTTGCATGACCACCTGTTTGCACAGGGTCCATGCCATAAGGTGAGAGTGATTAGTTAGACCGGAGGTGGAGGGATTGTCACGCTACTGTGGAAAAAAAATACTTACATCAGTGCTACAGTTTGAATTTAAAACTTATTTATGAACTGCGAAGTTAAGTCATGGATTGTGGAAACTAACTAGTGTCGGGTGATTGTATATAGTGTATACCTATCACACTAGGCACGTACCTGACAGATGAGTCCAATTGGGCAGAGGGAGGTCTCCCGTACGGATCCGACTCACGGCCCCTGGAGGTGGGTACAGGAGGCACGGGAGTCAGGAAGGGTAAGGGAGCCTGATAGATGGGTACAGAGGTTGGTGATGACGGTGCGCTGGTGGCAAGATGAAGCACAGGTAAGCAGGGTTCACAAATGGCAGGATAAAGTACCGGTATGTAAAGTTCACTGATAACAAGGTGGAATGATGGTAGGTAGACACACGTCACACAGCAGAGGAGGGATGGTGATGGGGTTCCGAATACAGGTGGTGAAACTCACTGTTAGCCGGATGTGATGCAAGATAAGCAGACACAGGTCCCTTGAGCAGGAGAGATAAGAAGTCCAAATCCAAGCAGAAGTCGGCAACGTTCAAACGGCAAAGTACAAAGGAGCTGGCAGGAGAATGGTCGGTCAAGCAGAGGTCTAGGGCAGGCGGAGATCCAAATAGTCCAAAAGGGTAAGCCGGGGTCACACAGGTAGAGCAGGGTATAATACAGGAACAAACAGATCACTGGAAGATCACTGGAACAAGGTAAGTGGCTGGTGCAGAGTCTCAGGTATACTGAAGATCAGGCAGCACTAGCCAGTAGGTGCTGCCTGATTAAATAGTCCGATTGGCGCCAACAGCCCACACAGGTGAATCACAGGGCGCGCACCCTCGGACGCCAGCGTGCGCGCGCACGCAAGCCCGCGCTCACGGGAGCGCGCACACCACCACGCGTCGGCGCGCGCCTGCGCGCGCCAATCAGTCGCCTGGAACCACGATTTTCCTGACAGTGCCCCCTCCTTAAGGGCAGCCTCCGGATGCCCAGTTGCGCCAATTTGGAAGCATGTGATTCTTTGAAAGTTCATAGTAACTCACTGGCATGCAGATTTTCCTCAGGCTCCCATGAATTGTCTTCGGGCCCATATCCCTTCCATTTGATAAGAAACTGGATCTGATTACGTCTTTTTCTACAATCCAAGATTGCTTCCACCTCAAATTCCTCTTCGTTGTCGATAATGACAGGTTTGGGGGGACCAGTCCTACGGCCGACAAATGAGTTCGGAATCACGGGTTTCAAAAGAGTAACATGGAAGACTGGGTGTATTTTTAGGGAGGTAGGTAGATCTAGCTCGTAAGCGACATTGTTAATTTTCCTTTTCACAGAAAAGGGCCCCAAAAATTTTGGACCCAGTTTCCTGGAAGGGCAAGCCAACTTTAAATTGACGGTGGACAACCAGACTTGGTTACCGGGTTCTAGGATGAGCTCCCAACGTCTCTTTTCATCAAAGGTTTTCTTGTAAGTTTCCTGGGCTTTAGTCATGGTCTCCTGCAGTAATTCATTGTTAGTGGAGAAAAAGTCCAAGGTTTTGGATACTGCGGGCACGGAACATTCAGGTATTGATTGAGGTAGAAAAGATGGATGGTAGCCGTAGTTGGCAAAAAACGGTGTCTGATTGATGGACGAGTGTAGAGAGTTGTTATATGAGAACTCTGCAATGGGAAGCAGAGGAGCCCAGTCATCTTGAGAGAAAGTAGAAAAACAGCGTAAATATTGTTCTAAGGTTTGATTGGTTCTCTCAGTCTGACCATTTGTCTGTGGGTGATATGCCGAGGAAAATGCCAGTTCAATTTCCAACGATCCACAGAGGGCCTTCCAGAATCTGGAGGTGAACTGGACACCACGATCTGAAACAATATTTCTTGGAATTCCATGTAATCTTACCACTTCTTTGATGAATGTTTTGGCCGTTTCCATGGCTGAAGGAGTGCCCTTCATGGGCAGGAAGTGGGCCATTTTTGATAGTCTGTCTACTACGACAAAGATAGAAGAAAACCCTTCCGATGGGGGAAGTTCGACAATAAAGTCTATTGAGACCATATTCCATGGCCTTTCTGGGACTGGTAGAGGTTTTAATAGACCCCAGGCTCTTGTCCGGCTAGTCTTGTTTCGGGCACAAACATTGCATGACTCCACATATTTTTTACAGTCTCGGGTCAGATGAGGCCACCAGAAAGTAGGTTGTAGCAGATTGATTGTTTTTTGAGTGCCGAAGTGTCCTGCCAATTTGTGGTCGTGGCATAATTCCAGTATATGCACCCTCAATTCTTCTGGTACTACAATTTTTCCTTCATGCCAGAACACACCATCCTTAATGGACATCCCGTCCAAAGGACGCATCCCAACGGAGGCCTGTTTGATCTGAGAAATGAGGTCCCCCTGTAAGAGCAAGAAGTTCCCAGAGGGTAGAATGGTGTCAGGGAGTGGGGCATGTTCGGTATCCGAAAACATTCGAGAAAGAGCATCTGGTTTTATGTTCTTGGAACCCGGCCGATAGGTTATGTGAAATTGAAACCGTGAGAAGAATAGAGCCCATCTGGCCTGCCGAGGCCTTAGTCTTTTAGCTGTCCTTAGGTACTCCAAGTTTTTATGGTCGGTGTACACCAGAACAGGATGTGCAGCACCTTCGAGTAAATAGCGCCATTCCTCCAATGCCACCTTGATGGCAAGAAGTTCTCTGTCGCCCACATCGTAGTTCCGTTCTGAAGAGGTCAGTTTGCGGGAAAAGAAGCCCACAGGATAAAGAAGGGCCTTGGCACCCTGCCGCTGGGACAACACGGCTCCTACTGCGATCTCAGAGGCGTCAACCTCTAATACGAAGGGCAAGGCTGGGTTTGGATGTTTGAGGATGGAGGCCGAAGTAAAAAGTCTCTTGAGCTCCTCAAAAGCCAGTTGCGCCTTGGAAGTCCAGTGAAACCGAGTTCCCTGTTTGGTAAGCTCAGTGATAGGGGAAATAATGGAGGAAAAACCTTTAATAAATTTCCTGTAGAAATTGGCAAAGCCAATGAAGCGTTGTACTCCTTTTTTGTCCGTGGGTGCTGGCCAGTCCAGGATAGCGGATACCTTTTCAGGGTCCATTCTTATTCCATCAGCAGAAATAATTAATCCCAAGAACTGCACAGTTCGAATTTCAAAACTGCACTTTTCAAGTTTGGCGTATAGTCCATGCTGTCTCAGGCGGGTAAGAACATTTCGGACGTGCCTGCGGTGATCGGTCAGAGATGCGGAAAAAACTAAGATGTCATCAAGATAAACAATGACGTACAGATCCAGATAATATCCAGATAATCGTGGAAAATATTGTTGACAAAGTGTTGAAACGTTGCAGGAGCGTTACACAGGCCGAAAGGCATGACGAGATACTCGTAATGTCCAAATCGAGTGCGAAAAGCCGTTTTCCACTCGTCCCCTTTTCGGATGCGGATTAAGTTGTAAGCTCCGCGAAGGTCCAATTTTGTAAAGATCTTGGCTGTCCCCAATCTTTGGAAAAGTTCTGGCACCAGTGGTAGAGGGTATCTGTTTTTAATGGTAATTTTATTTAATTCCCGGTAATCGATGCAGGGGCGTAGGGAGTGGTCCTTCTTCTCAACAAAGAAGATGCCCGCGTCGGCCGGGGATGTGGAAGGGCGGATGAAGCCTTTCGCCAGATTCTCATCTATATAGTCTTTTAGAGTGCTCAACTCCTGTTCAGTTAATGGAAAAATCCTTCCGAAGGGGACTTCTGTTCCAGGTAATAATTCTATAGGGCAGTCATAGGGCCTGTGGGGAGGAAGAGTCTCTGCCCCCTTTTTACTGAATACATCTACAAAGTCCCGGTAGGGTTCAGGAATGGACTGGTGGAGTTCAGCATCAATCCCCATACAGAGAAGAGGAGCCAGTTTGACGGAAGTTTGACATTGACAATTCTGACGGCAATATTCAGAAGAGAACTGGACTTCTCCTGTGGCCCAGTTGATATTGGGGTTGTGGGCCCGCAACCAGGGCATTCCAAGTATGATTGGAAAAAGTGGAGATGATATGACGTCCAGACATAGGAGTTCTTGATGTTGAGAGTTTATGGTAGTTAATAGGGGTATGGTTTCTTGAGTTATCGGACCAGAACTAAGGGTGGATCCATCGGCCAGGTGTACTGCAAGACCTCAGATCTTGGGTTGGAGGGGAATGCCATGGTTGGTTGCAAAAACTTGATCAATGAAACAGCTGCATGCTCCTGAGTCAATGATGACTGATACTGGAATGCTCCGGTCGGAGAGCTGCAAAACAATGGAGATCGCCAGGTGAGTGCCAGTTGGAAGCAAGACAGGTGCACACAAGGAAGAAGAGAACAGGCACTTACGTGTCTTGTTGGGGCACACTCTTGCATAATGTCCAGGTTCACCACAGTATAGACACAGGTTATGAGCCCGCCTGCGCATCTTCTCTTCAGGAGTCAAAGAAGGTCTGAGCAACCCGATCTGCATTGGTTCCGGAGCTCCTGTTGTGGGGATAGATGAAGCTGAAGGAACCACACCGGGCGACCCGGTTACCTTGGGGACCATCCAGAAGGGACGGGAAGGTCCAGAGGATCTTTCGGCCCGCCTTTCCCTGAGACGGCGGTCAATTTGCACCGATAAATTGATAAGTTCATCTAACGTTGGAGGAACCCCCACCCGAGCCAGCTCATCTTTCAGAGGGTCTGATAAACCTTTACGAAATTGATGGCGTAAAGCCGCGTCATTCCACTCTGTATCAGAGCTCCAACGTTTGAATTCGACGGCATAATCCTTGGCCGTTCTGCGACCTTGCTGCAAAGACTGTAGTGCGATTTCGGCCGTAGCGGTGGGTTGAGGGTCCTCATATAGTTGTGACATAGCAGTGAGAAAACTACTAAGGGAGTCCAAGGACACGGCTTTCTGCTCCAGCAGGCGGTGGGCCCAGGTCTGGGGTTCTCCTGTCAGAAGGGAGATAATGAAGCCCACCTTTGTAGCTTCCAAAGAGAAAGTCTGTGGCTGTAAGGCAAAATAGAGCTCACATGCATTGCGGAAGGCACGGAACTTGCTTCGTTCCCCAGAAAACTTCTCAGGTATGGGTACTTTGGGTTCAGGAGGTAACATAATTACAGAAGGTGCCTGGGGGAGTCCAGTAGAAGATGCTCCTTGAGAGTTAGCGGACAGAGTCTGAACCTGTTCCATCAAACGAGCGTAACCTTCCTGTAGGCCTTTTACTGCTTGGGTAAGACCCGCTAAATGTCTGCCTAGTTCTTCCATGGGGGAGACCCCCTGCCCGGACTCGGTCATGGCTGCCTGATACTATCACACTTGGCACGTACCTGACAGATGAGTCCAATTGGGCAGAGGGAGGTCTCCCGTACGGATCCGACTCACGGCCCCTGGAGGTGGGTACAGGAGGCACGGGAGTCAGGAAGGGTAAGGGAGCCTGATAGAGGGGTACAGAGGTTGGTGATGACGGTCCGCTGGTGGCAAGATGAAGCACAGGTAAGCAGGGTTCACAAATGGCAGGATAAAGTACCGGTATGCAAAGTTCACTGATAGCAAGGTGGAATGATGGTAGGTAGACACACGTCACACAGCAGAGGAGGGATGGTGATGGGGTTCCGAATACAGGTGGTGAAACTCACTGTTAGCCGGATGTGATGCAAGATAAGCAGACACAGGTCCCTTGAGCAGGAGAGATAAGAAGTCCAAATCCAAGCAGAAGTCGGCAACGTTCAAACGGCAAAGTACAAAGGAGCTGGCAGGAGAATGGTCGGTCAAGCAGAGGTCTAGGGCAGGCGGAGATCCGAATAGTCCAAAAGGGTAAGCCGGGGTCACACAGGTAGAGCAGGGTATAATACAGGAACAAACAGATCACTGGAAGATCACTGGAACAAGGTAAGTGGCTGGTGCAGAGTCTCAGGTATACTGAAGATCAGGCAGCACTAGCCAGCAGGTGCTGCCTGATTAAATAGTCCGATTGGCGCCAACAGTCCACACAGGTGTATCACAGGGCGCGCGCCCTCGGACGCCAGCGCGCGCGCACACGCAAGCCCGCGCTCACGGGAGCGCGCACACCACCACGCGTCGGCGCGCGCCGGCGCGCGCCAATCAGTCGCCTGGAACCACGATTTTCCTGACAATACCACATTTACCACTGACTAATGCAGAGTTGCAATGCAAGGAGATCAGCTAAAAGTAGTTGGATCTGTATGTGCGTTATAATTAATCAAAATTAGTCAATTCAAAAAAAATTGATTAATCAAACACAAAAATTTTAATCAGTAACAGCCCTAAAATATATATATATATATATATACATGGTTTGGGGGTTCTAAGTAATTTCCTAGCAAAAAAATACAGATTTTTCCTTCTAAACAAAAAGTGCCAGAAAAGGCATGTTCCTTAAGGTGATATATTATAGCATTTTTTATAAAAAAAATAAAAAAATAAAATAGCAAATAAAAAATACTATAACATATACACTTAAGGACCAAGCTTTTTCTGGCATTTTTTGTTTGCAAGTAAAAATCTGTATTTTCCTTACTTAGAACCCCTAAACATTATATATATATATATATATATATATATATATATATATATATATATATATATATATATATATATATATATATATGTTTTTAGCAGAGACCCTACAGAATAAAATGGCCCTTTAAATAATATCTAAACCCATGAACATTCTTTAGACATGGTGACTGCAAGAATTTCCTTTCTACAGAAAATTTTCCTGTTGATTCCAATAGAATTCCAGTATCCTTAGATTTTCCTTAGTCTATGCATTTTGTGGATTACACCTGCTTCATCAGGATTGAAGAAACTATAAGCTGTGAAACGCGTAGAGAATTATGACCCGTATAACCGTAAAGCTGAATAATAATGGCTGTTAAATATATAATTTATTTTTTGCATGAATAAAAATTATATTTTCGTATATAATAAAGCTCCTATTTTTATGTGATTTTTAAATGCCATTTGCTGACATTTAAACCCCGGTGTTTAGTGTTCTTATGAAGTCTACAAAAAATACTACTGAGAGGTCAATACAGCCTCTTTGTTTCATGAATGGTTAACACCCTGTAAAATAGTTATTTATTCTGAGATAAACATAATTACTCATGTAACTTTTATAAATGTCAAAATGAATACATCTTAGTTCTCATAAAGCACAATAGTCAAAACAGTTAAAAATAAAAATCACAATGCCCTGCTCTCAATATATAATAACAAAATGTCACATCTAATTCTTGAAGACCATTTTTTTTTTCTTAGACCACATACAAAGCTTAGATACTTTACTTCCAAGGATGGAACTAAAAGCACATAAATTCAATTTTACTCTGTATGATTAGTAAAGGAATGTAGACGAGGCGTTGATCCTTTCTGTATTTAAATTCTTATTTAATCCTGGCTTAGGCACATCAAGAAACAAACAAATCAGTTTATGACGTGCAATATTCCCAATTCTCTTTGGTCCCTGTCTGGGTATTAGACTGTTATTTGATCCATTGTCAGTCTGCTCACAGTGTTTCCCCATAGGTGGGGAAATCCAGCATAAGCAAGAGTTATTATTATTATTATTATTAGTAGTAGTATTATTATTTATTTTATTATTTATTTATATAATAATGTACTACTACTACTACTAATAATAATAATAATATGATAAGATGTATTATTTATTTTATCATTACATTTATTCATTTAATAGTTATTATTATCATTATTACTAATAATAATAATAATTATTTTTATATACTATTCTACTACTACTACTATGACTACTGCTTCTACTACTACTACTATTACAACTACTACTACTAATTATTGTTATTAGTATTATTATTATAGACGAGGCGTTGATCCTTTCTGTATTTAAATTCTTATTTTGTCCCGGCTTAGGCACCTCAGGGAACAAACAAATCAGTTTATGACGTGCAATATTCCCAATTCTCTTTGGTCCCCATCTGGGTATTAGACTGTTATTTTATCCATTGTCAGTCTGCTCACAGTGTTTCCCCATAGGTGGGGAAATCCAGCATAAGCAAGAGTTATTATTATTAATATTATTATTTCTTGTATTATTTATTTATATAATAATGTACTACTACTAATAATAATAATAATAAAATGAATAATAATAACAATATGATTAGATTTTTTTATCATTACATTGATTTTATTATCTTTACGTTTATTTAATAGTTATCATTATTATCATTATTATTATTATTATTAATAATTATTTATATAATATACTACTTCTACTACTACGATTACTACTACTACTACTACTACTTCTACAACTACTACTACTACTAATTATTATTATTATTATTATTATTATTATAGAGGCATTGATGCTTTCTGTATTCAAATTCTTATTTAATCCCGGCTCAGGCACATCAGGAAACAAACAAAACAGTTTATGACGTGCAATATTCCCAATTCTCTTTGGTCCCTGTCTGGGTATTAGACTGTTAACACAGGAACATGGACGAGGCATTGATCCACTTTATATATGTAATCCCTTTTACTTGCAATCCAGGCACATAAGAAATCTCCATTATTGATGGGAAATAGACAAATCCACTTGTGACACACGATAATCCCCGATAATACAATTTATAATCCAAAGTTATTAAAGTATCCACTGGAGAGGTTCAGTTTTTTTAACCACTTAAGGACCGAGCCTCTTTCTGAGATTTGGTGTTTACAAGTTAAAAACATTTTTTTTTTTTGCTAGAAAATTACTTAGAACCCCCAAACATTATATATTTTTTTTTCTAACACCCTAGAGAATAAAATGGCGGTTGTTGCAATACTTTCTGTCACACCGTATTTGTGCAGCGGTCTTACAAGCACACTTTTTTTGGAAAAAATACACTTTTTTTAATTAAAAAATAAGACACCAGTAAAGTTAGCCCAATTTTTTTTATATTGTGAAAGATAATGTTACGCCGAGTAAATTGATAAACAACATGTCACGTTTCAAAATTGCACCTGCTTGTGGAATGGCGAAAAACCTTTACCCTTAAAAATCTCCATAGGCGACGTTTAAAAAATTCTACTGGTTGCGTTGTTTGAGTTACAGAGGAGGCCTATGTCTAGAATTATTGCTCTCGCTCACGGCGGTATCTCACATGTGTAGTTTGAACACCTTTTTCATATGTTGGCGCTGCTCACGTATGCGTTCGCTTCTGCACGCGAGCTCGTCGGGACGGGGTACGTTTAAATTTTATTTTTTTTTTTCTTATTTATTTTACCTTTTTTTTATTTATTTTTTACACTGTTCTTTTAAAAAAATTGTGTCACTTTTATTCCTATTACAAGGAATGTAAATATCCCTTGTAATAGAAAAAAAAGCATGACAGGACCTCCTAAATATGATATCTGGGGTCAAAAAGACTTCAGATCTCATATTTACACTAAAATGCAATAAAAAAAATGTTTTAATGTAATACAAATAAAATAAAAAATGTTGCTTTAAGAGCTATGGGCGGAAGTGATATTTTGACATTGCTTCCGCCCCCTGCAGTTCGAAAAGTTTTCGTATTGAAAAAGTTTTGGAATTTGAATAGTTTTCCAATATCCAAAGAGAATAAAATAGAATAGAAAATAAAGTAATAGATAAGAAAAAAATTCTATTCTATTCCTTTACATTCTATTCTATTTTATTCTCTTTTGTAAAACTATTCGAAAAGTTTTCGAATTCGAATTTGAAAACTATTCAAATTGGAAAAGTTTTCGAATTTGAAAACTATTCAAATTGGAAAAGTATTGGAAAACTATTCAAATTAGAATTTCGTCCACATTTTTTTTCCTTATTTCCGATTCGTTTTAATTTGGTACTATTCTAATTTGGAAATTTGTCAGAATTGTAATTCGGAACGAAACGAACCAAACATTTGAAATTAGCTTTTTTGTCACGCCCACTAGTAAGATTTGCAAAAGTATTCACTTTGGCATTTTTCGTGTTTTGTTGCCTCAGAACCTGGAATTAACATGGATTGTTTGAGGATTTGCATCATTTAATTTACAGAACATTCCCACAACTTTGAAGATGTTTTTTTTTTATTGTGAAACACACAACGAATAGGACAAAATAACAGAAAAAGTCAATTTGCATAACTATTCACCCCCCCCCCTAAACTCAATACTTTGTAGAGCCACCTTTTGTGGCTATTACAGCACTAAGTCACTTTGGATAAGTCTCTATGAGCTTGCCACATCTTACCACTGGGATTTTTGTCCATTCCTCCTTGCAAAACTGCTCCAGCTCCTTCAAGTTGGATGATTTACGCTTATGAACAGCAATCTTTAAGTCTGACCACTGATTTTCTATTGGATTGAGATCTGGGCTTTGACTAGGCCATTCCAACACATTTACATGTTTCCCCTTAAACCACTCAAGTGTTGCTTTAGCAGTGTGTTTGGGGTCATTGTCCTGCTGGAAGGTGAACCTCCGTCCTAGCCTCAAATCACACACAGAGTGGTACAGGTTTTGCTCAAGAATATCCCTGACCAGTTTCCCAGTCCCGACTGCTGAAAAACATCCCCACAGTATGATGCTGCCACCACCATGTTTCTTGGTGTTCTTTGGGTGATGTGATGTGTTGGGTTTGCGCCAGACAGTTGATGGCCAAAAAGTTCAATTTTAGCCTCATCAGACCAGAGCACCTTCCTCCATACATTTTGGGAGTCGCCCACATGCCTTTTTGACAAACTCAAAACGTGCCATTTTGTTTTTTTGCTGAAAGTAATGGCTTTCTTCTGGCCACTCTGCCATAAAGCCCAACTCTTTGGAGCATACGGCTTATGTACAGATACTCCAGTCTCTTCTGTGGAACTCTTCCACAGGGTTACCTTGTGCTGCCTCTCTGATTGATGCCCTCCTTGCCCGGTCTGTGAGTTTTGGTGTGTGGCCGTCTCTTGGCAGGTTTGCTGTTGTGCCATGTTCTTTCCATTTGGTTATGATAGATTTGATGGTGCTCCTAGGGATCATCAAAGATTTGGATATTTTTTTATACCCTAACCCTGACTTGTACTTCTCAACAACATGACTCTTGCTTAGGTGTTGCAGCCTCTGGGGCCTTTCAAAAAGGTGTGTATATGTAATGACAGATCATGTGACACTTAGATTGCACACAGGTGGACATAATTTCACTAATTATGTGACTTCTGAAGGTAATTGGTTGCACCAGAGCTTTTTATGGGCTTCATGGATACGCACATGCCAATTATAATTTTTTTATTTCTGAAAAATAGTTTTATGTATATATGTTTCTAATTTTACTTCACCAACTTAGACTATTGTGTTCTGATCCATCACATATAAATCAGATAAAAAAAACATTGAACTAAAGGCTGTAATGTAGCAAAATAGGTAAAAAGCCAAGGGGGTGAATACTTTTGCAAGGCACTGTATATCATTTGATACTTTTACCAAAAAGCAAAGCTGCATATCACAGCTCAATGAATCAGGCTTGTTTTCTCAAAGTTCATTTTATTTTCTTCAGTTGGCTCGGCGCCCTCCAGTAGAGCGTAGCTGTAGACGGGGCTTAGTTGAGGTCCTTCAAAAAAAAGGATGAATAAGTGGTGGACAAAGGTCTGCCTTGTCGTTTCACCATGAGCATTCATTTAAATTCCAGCAGCGGTAACATCTGAAGTCTGCAGCTATTATTCTTATCTAATAGAAAAAAAAAAAGAAATTGCAGGAAAGTCTGTGTGCACAAATGAATATCTAAATCTAAAAATCTATATTTTGCATACAAATAAGTGCATATTATATTTAATAATGTATGAATGTACTCATTAATATTTAAAGACTCCATTTCAGTGTGCCTTGTAATATATACAAACCTTGCCCTATCAGGTATAATAATGCTTCGGCTCTCCTTTGCAGAGCGCGGGATCGCATTAAAGCAGCTCGGGGATCCGCAGTGTAAACAAGATGTTTTCATCTAATGAGATGTCTCCAACAAGACGCTGTGAAAAAAAAAGAAAAAGAGAGAAAAAAAGTCATTATCATAAGAGTCTAAAAGAGATATCAGAGACGATCCTGATTGTAATAGATAACTTTTTTATTGGAAATGTGTTTGTATGCTCCCAGGCTTTATCCAGTTACGTGGTACAGAGAGCGGCAGCCGTGAGCCGTAAAACATAACAGCCAATCGGAGATGAGCTTTTATGAGTCTGGCTTAGACATGTGCTCTGCCGAAAAATTTGTTTGTTTTCGTTTCATTGTTTTTTTTTTTTTCGTTTCATTCGTTATGATCGCAATTTGTATATTTAAAAATTTGTTAATTCGTAAATTCCAAAAACCCAAAATTCTAAATGATAACTAACTACCCGTATATACTCGAGTATAAGTCGACCCGAATATAAGCCGAGGCACCTAATTTTACCACAAAAAAAATGGGAAAACGTATTGACTCGAGTATAAGCCTAGGTTGAGAAATGCGCAGCTACTGTAAGTTGAAAAGAGGGTCAACAATGCCCATTTGCAGCCTCACTGTGCCCATTTGCATGCCTCACTGTGCCCATTTGCAGCCATAGGTCCCCCGAACTTCAAACTTGGTAGTTAAAGGTTGCTATATGCCCCCTATTTGCAGCCAAATTTGGGGTCTCTGGACCCAAAGGGTTCCTAGCACCAAGTGGCCCCGAGATACGGGGCCCCAAATTCGGTCAACTGTGTTATATTATATTATATACTATAAAAAAGATGATCTTATGCCGAGTACATGGATACCAAACATGACATGTTTTAAAATTGTGCACAAATGTGCAGCGGCAACAAACTACATACATTTTTAAAAGCCTTTAAAATCCTTTACAGGTTATCACAGATTTACAGAGGAGGTCTACTGCTAAAATGATTGCCCTCGAGCTGACCTTCGCAGTGATACCTCACATGCATGGTGCAATTGCTGTTTACATATGACACCAGACCAACGCTTGCATTCGCCTTTGCGCCTGAGCACGGGGGGACAGGGGGGATTTTTTTTATTATTATTATTTATTTTACTTTTTTTTATTTCTAAATTGTTCCTTTAATTTTTTTATTTTTTATAATTTTTTTTTATTATTATCTCAGGGTAAATATCCCCTATGATAGCAATAGGTAGTGACAGGTACTCTTTTTTGAAAAAAAATTGGGGTCTATTAGACCCTAGATCTTTCCTCTGCCCTCAAAGCATCTGACCACACCAAGATCGGTGTGATAAAATGCTTTCCCAATTTCCCAATGCCGCTGCGGTTTCTTAGGCCACAGAGATGATTGGGCTCCAATCAGCTCTATGGTCAGCTGGCGGAACTACCGGCTGCATTCTCGGGTTCCCTGTTGGGACAGGAGAGCCAGAGTAAACCATGAAAGATGTAAAAGCAATCTAGAGGTTAATTAGCCACTAGGATTGCTTTTACGTGAAAGCCGACCGCTGGCTGAAAAGAATGATACCAAGATTATACCTAAACCTGTAGGCATCATTCTGGTATAACCACTGGTCGAGTTTGAAAAGGACCAGTTTGTAATTTTCCCGAAACTTGTACCAAAATATAAAATATTCCATGGACTTAATATTTTGCCACACGTTTCGAGAAAATTACTAAACTTTTTTTTGTTTGCACAAAGTTGTCACTAAATGATATATTGCACAAACATGGCATGGTTGTATGTGGAATTACACCCCGAAATACATTCTGCTGCTTCTCCTGAGTACAGGGATACCACATGTGTGGGACTTTTTGGAAAACTAGCCGCCCCCCGAAAAAAACAAGGACCGCCTTCAGGATTTCTAAAGGCGTACAATGGTGATTTCACTCCTCATCCTCCTATTTACAGTTTCGAAGGCCATGAAATATCAAGATAGCATAACCCCCCCCCCCCAAATGACCCCATTTTGGAAAGTAGACACCCCAAGCTATTTGCTAAGCTATTTGCTTGTTTTTGAAAAATGAAGAAATAAAAGAAAGATATATAATTTTTTTTTCTTTTTTCAATTTTCAAAGCTTTGTGACAAAAAGTGAGATCTGCAAAATGCTCAACATGCCTCTCAGCAAATAGCTTGGGGTGTCTACTTTCCAAAATGGGGTCATTTGGGGGGTTTTGTGCCATCTGGGCATTTTATGGCCTTCAAAACTGTGATAGGCAGTAAGGAGTGAAATCAAAAATTTACACCCTTAGAAATCCTGAAGGCGGTGCTTGGTTTTCGGGGTCCTGTACGCGGATAGGCTCCCAAAAAGTCCCACATATGTGGTATCCCCGTACTCAGGAGAAGCAGCAGAATTAAGGATGAGCCCGGTGTTCGATTCGAACCCATGTTCGAATCGAGCACCGGGTGTTCGCTCGCTCGGCGAGCCCAGAACTATTGGGGCCGCTCGCATCAAATTCGTGTGATGCGAGCGGCCCCGCAATGCATTGCGGCCCGCGCAGTGCAATGCTGGCTGATGATTGGCCAAGCATGCACTGTGACCCCGCATGCTTGGCCAATCACAGCGCCGGCAGCGAGGAGAGCCATAATTGGCTACAGGCAGGATGCCTGTAGCCAATTATAGCTCAGGGGCTTTAATACACGCCCCACGGTATAAGAGGCCGCCGCGGCGGCGGCCTCGCATATTATGTTTCACTCACAGTGTCAGCGTGTCAGTGTGCTGCTGACTGCTGACAACAATATGTGCTTTATTTCTGGGGATATGTGTGTGCATGCTGTTAGAACAGCATTGCAGTATCACATCTGGGGGGTGTCTATAGGTAGCCTGTGAAGGAGGGCAGGTTTCCTGTGCTTAGAACTTTCCCTGCAAAAAAGTGTCATTTTTGCAGGAAGAAAGCTATTTAAATCACTCGCGGCTAATGAATTGATGGCTCCTGTAACACAGATTGCTGTCATTCATTAATAAAAAAAAAAAAAAAAAGCGTAGGGGTCCCCCCAAATTCAATAACCAGGCCCTTCAGGTCTGGGATGGATATTAAGGGGGATCCCAGCCAAAAAAAAAAAAAAAAAAATGGCGTAGGGTCCCCCTCAAAATCCATACCAGACCCTTGAGGTCTGGTATGGATTTTAAGGGGAACCCTAGCCAAAAAAAATGGCGTGGGGTCCCCCTCAAAATCCATACCAGACCCTTATCCGAGCACGCAACCTGGCAGGCCGCAGGAAAAGAGGGGGGGACGAGAGCGGCCCCCCCTCTCGCCTGAACCGTACCAGGCCACATGCCCTCAACATTGGGAGGATGCTTTGGGGGTCTAAGACCCCTAAAGCACCTTGTCCCCATGTTGATTAGGACAAGGGCCTCTTCCCCACAACCCTGGCCGGTGGTTGTGGGGGTCTGCGGGCGGGGGGCTTATCGGAATCTGGAAGCCCCCTTTAACAAGGGACCCCCAGATCCCGGCCCCCCCCTGTGTGAAATGGTAAGGGGGTACAAAAGTACCCCTACCATTTCACCAAAAAAGTGGCAAAAATGGTAAAAATGACAGGAGACAGTCTTTGACAATTCCTTTATTAAAATCTTCTTTCTTCTTTCTTCATCCTTCGGATTCTTCATCTTCTCCTTCCTTCATCTTCTTCCATCTTCTTCTTCCATTTTCTTCTTCCTCCGATCCGCTTCTTCTTGCGCTGGTCTTCTCGTCCTTCTCGTCCGGCATCTTCTTCCGTCGGCGTCGGCGTCGGTGTCGGTGTCTTCTTGGGCCGCTCCGCGCAATGGGAGGCTCCCGCTGTGTGAGGCTCCGCTCCGTCTGACAGGTCTTTTATAATGGAGGGCACCTGGTGACCCCGCCCCCTCTGACGCACAGGGACGTCATGGGGAATTCCATGATGGCTTTCCCCATGACGTCAGAGGGGGGCGGGGTCACCAGGTGCCCTCCGTTTTAAAAGACCTGTCAGATGGAGCGGAGCCTCACACAGCGGGAGCCTCCCATTGCGCGGAGCGGCCCAAGAAGACACCGACGCCGACGGAAGAAGATGCCGGACGAGAAGGACGAGAAGACCAGCGCAAGAAGAAGCGGATCGGAGGAAGAAGAAAATGGAAGAAGAAGATGGAAGAAGATGAAGGAAGGAGAAGATGAAGAATCCGAAGGATGAAGAAAGAAGAAAGAAGATTTTAATAAAGGAATTGTCAAAGACTGTCTCCTGTCATTTTTACCATTTTTGCCACTTTTTTGGTGAAATGGTAGGGGTACTTTTGTACCCCCTTACCATTTCACACAGGGGGGGGGCCGGGATCTGGGGGTCCCCTTGTTAAAGGGGGCTTCCAGATTCCAATAAGCCCCCCGCCCGCAGACCCCCACAACCACCGGCCAGGGTTGTGGGGAAGAGGCCCTTGTCCTAATCAACATGGGGACAAGGTGCTTTAGGGGTCTTAGACCCCCAAAGCATCCTCCCAATGTTGAGGGCATGTGGCCTGGTACGGTTCAGGCGAGAGGGGGGGCCGCTCTCGTCCCCCCCTCTTTTCCTGCGGCCTGCCAGGTTGCGTGCTCGGATAAGGGTCTGGTATGGATTTTGAGGGGGACCCCACGCCATTTTTTTTTGGCTAGGGTTCCCCTTAAAATCCATACCAGACCTCAAGGGTCTGGTATGGATTTTGAGGGGGACCCTACGCCATTTTTTTTTTTTTTTTTTGGCTGGGATCCCCCTTAATATCCATCCCAGACCTGAAGGGCCTGGTTATTGAATTTGGGGGGACCCCTACGCTTTTTTTTTTTCATTTTTTTTTTTTTTATCAATGACTTTTTTTTATGAATGAGTTTCAATGAATCACTGTTCTCTGTGTTACGGGAGCCGTGAATTAACATTAGCCGCGAGTGATTTTAAATAGCTTTTTTACTTTCAAAAATGACACTTTGCGCAGAGACAGTTCTAAACACGGGAAACATGCGCCCCTTTACAGGCATACTATAGACACCCCCCAGGTACGAAATTTAAAGGAATATTACACTTTTATTGTTTCAATTTAAGCATTATTAAAATCACTGCTCCTGAAAAAACGGCCGTTTTTAAAAAAAATTGTTGCATTGATACATGTCCCCTGGGGCAGGACCCAGGTCCCCAAACACTTTTTATGACATTAACATGCATATTAGCCTTTAAAATGAGCACTTTTAATTTCGAACGTTCGCATCCATTATAACTAATAGGGTTCTAAAGCTCGCACGGACTTTAGGTCCGTTCGCGGGTTCTGGTGCGAGCCGAACGGGGGGGTGTTCGGCTCATCCCTAAGCAGAATGTATTTTGGGGTATAATTCCACATATAACCATGGCATGTGTGAGCAATATATCATTTAGTGACAACTTTGTGTGATTTATTTATACATTTTTCAATCACTTTAAAAAATTAATATTCAATGGGCTCAACATGTCTCTCAGCAATTTCCTTGGGGTGTCTACTTTCCAAAATGGGGTCATTTGGAGGGGTTTGTACTTCCCTGCCATTTTAGCACCTCAAGAAATGAGATAGGCAGTCATAAATTAAAAGCTGCGTAAATTCCAGAAAGTGTACCCTAGTTTGTAGACGCTTATAGCTCTTGCGCAAACCAATAAATATACATTTATTGACTTTTTTTTACCAAAGACCAATAAACACAAAATTTCTTAATTGGATTTCTTTTTATAACAAAAAGTAGAAAATTTGATTTTTTTTTCAATTTTTTTTGTCTTTTTCCGTTTATATCGCAAAAAATAAAAACCGCAGAGGTGATCAAATACCATCAAAAGAAAGCTCAATTTGTAGGAAAAAAAAGGACACAAATTTTGTTTGGGAACAGCATTGCACAACCGCACAAATACCAGTTAAAGCAGCGCAGTGCCAAATTGTAAAAAGTGCTCTGGTCATTGAGCAGCCAAATCTTCCAGGGTACTTCCAGGCACTTTTACCCCCTTCCTACCTAGGCCCATTTTTAGCTTTCCGCGCTGTCACACTTTTAATGACAATTGTGCGGTCATGCTACACTGTACCCATATGATAGAAACACAAATAGATTTTTTTTGGTGGTATTTAATCACCACTGAGGTATTAGTTTTTGCTAAAAAAAAAAGGGCAAACATTTTGAAAAAAATTAAAAACGTTTTCATAGTTTGTTATAAAATTTTGCAAACAGGTAATTTTTCTCCTTCAATGTTGGGCACTGATGAGGCTGCACTGATGGGCATTAATGGGCACTGGTAGGCAGCACTGATGGGCATTGGTAGGTGGCACTGATAGGTGACACTGATGGGCTCGGATAGGCGATACTGTTGGGCACTGATAGGCAACACTGGTGGGCAATGGTAGGTGGCACTGATGGGCACTGGTAGGCAATACTGATGGGCACTGGTAGGTGACACTGTAGGGCACTGGTAGGCAGCACTGATAGGGGACACTGATGAGGAGGAACGCCTAGAGGAAAATAGTTTTCATCTCCAAATACGGAAAGGTTTCTTCACAGTAAGAGCTGTGAAAATGGTGAATAGGCTTCCTCAAGAGTGGATCTGCCCAGCTCAGTAGATTGTTTTAGGTAATCCTGGATTCTTTCCTAAATGTACATAATATAACTGGATACTAACATTTATAGGTATCAGGAAGGAATTTTTTCCCCTGATGGAGCAAATTGGATCATGCTTTGCTCGGGTTTTTCGCCTTCCTCTGGATCAACTGTGGGTATATGGGATTGCATGGTTGTTGTTTTTTTTTTGGTTGAAGTAGATGTACTTGTGTCTTTTTTCAACCTGACTAACTTTGCAACTATAATTGGCACTGATTGGCAGCACTGGTGGTCGCTGTTGGGACTGCACTGATAATCAGGACACTGATCAGTGTAGATGTCCCTTTTACAAAAGCTGGTTATCAGATCTCTTATCTTCTCCTCACGATGTCAGCATGAGGAAAAGAATGCCGATAACCGGCTTCTGTTTACATCACGATCAGCTGTGATTGGACACAGGTCATCACATGGTAAAGAGCCGCTGAATGGCTCTTTTCCTCAATCTGAGTTCAGCAGTGTCCTGAGGACTCTGTGATCACAGAGAGCGCCGCCCGCACGCTGCAATGGGCGTGATTATGGGGAGATCTCATATGACAAATAGAGCTTTCTTTTGGTGTTATATGATCACCTCTGCGGTCTTTATTTTTTGCACTATAAACAAAAAAATGCAGTTAACGAGCGGTTTGAAAGACGAGCAACTTTCTTTTTTAAATTCTGACTCGGTTTGCGAGTGTTGTTACGCAAAACAAGCAGAATTCAAGCTAATGGGCGGTGCAGTACCACATTTAGCCAGAGGTGCGGGGGCACCGGGGAAACTCGGCGCCGTTCGGAAATACTTGGAAGGACTCTGAAACACTCAGAAATACTCTGTTCCCAAGTTTTTTTGGAGCCTTTCCGAGGCTTTCTGGTTTCAGCCGAGCTGTCCCCGAGTATTTACGAGGCTCTACGGCGCCCCCCCCCCCACCTCTGGCCACATGTGGTATTGCATGTGATAAAAGTCAATGCGGAACAAATTATCTTTGTTTCCATTGACTTCTATGGAGAAACTCACTTTGATGTGCGAGTGCTTTGGATTACAAGCATTCTCCTGGAACGGATTATGCTTGTAATCCAAGGTTCCACTGTATATATATTATATATATATATATATATATATATATATATATATGTATATGTGATTTTTTTTTTTACACGTGCAGTATACCTTTTTGTAAAGACCCAGCCAGTAAGTCTGTTGTTTTTCAACAGAACAAGTTCTCTTGCAGTTGCAGGGATGAGACAAACCATTTACCACTGGCAATGATCAGCTTTTCTTTCTTTAAAACTTTTATCCCAAAAGGAACAAAAAAAACTGTTGCTGATTATGAAATATTAGCTGGAGTTTGGCTTCAGTTTGTTAGTGTATTTAATTTTGCTAGTACATCTAACACTCCCCCCCCCCCCCAAGACTGCAGATCGTTGCGACAAATAGGACAAGCCAGTTTATTTTTAGCGAGGACATGCTTTAAATTATTATTATAAAATCTACCTGGAAATAATTTGTCAAGCATGAAAACGTGTCTTTTTTCTCTCATGAAATATGGATGAACCATAGTCACACGCCATGTTTTGCAATTTGTTGCAAAAAAAAATAAAAATGTGGTTATGACTTTGAAGTTTCTGGTCTTTCTTTCAACCTTTCTAAAGCCTATAACAAAATGACTGCCAGACGGGCCTCTCAGAGTGGACATCAAATGACGTCCAACTGAATCGCGCCTCGTGATCTGTCACCAGTTGCATCCACTGAACACAGCCGATAGTTATTGAACATGTGTATAATTTGAAGCCTAGCCGTGGATAGAGGGTGCGGCGCTCCGGCGCCCTTAATGGACTGTGTGTGTCCATGTGTGACTACAGGAATAAAAAAAGTCCACGTTAAAGAGGAAGCTATAGGGATTTATTGCATTACAGTAAGTTGCTGCAAAATGGTGTGGGGCCATTAATATTGATAACACCCCAATACATTGCTGCAAAAGCAGGCGGTAACCCCCTAGTAAGCTTGTTCTGTCATAGCGGTTCTGTTATAGCGGTTCTATCATAGCATGTTCTCTCGTAGTGTATTCTGTCATAGCATGTTCTGTTAGAGCGTGTTTCTGTCATAGCGGTCATGTCATAGCTTGGTCTGTCATAGCATGTCGGTGCCATGCAAGTTACGGCATACACCAGTAGCCGTTTCATTTTCGCTGGTTTCCATGTCTCATCATAGTTTTTGTTCAGGTTTATTTGTATACCTGGGTTTAGTTAGCAATGCTCACATCTCAGGATCTGTCATGTCTACAGATCCATACAGGCTGAGGTTTTGTTTTTTAAATGATTGTTGACCACAATCTTCTCACCCGTGTACCATACGTCATATGATGCGCGTTCATTTCATTACACCTGTACAACTACCCACCACGGTCTGTGCATACATTAGCCCAGAGTATTCAGTTTTAATTACCTGTCTTTGCATTGCAGGTTACTCGGGCTCACTTACTACATACATTAGGGTGGGGGTCATCATCAGGTTCATTCACGCACTGTGGTCTTGTCATCAATGTTTACATCCTCATACTTGGGTAGGCACAGAGGGGTGTTGTTGTTCTCATGTCTGTCATTTTCTCTAGTTTGTGTTTCCTTGGGTTTGGGCATGCCGCATGTTTGGAAGCGACTAATTCACGTTTGTCCCTTCAACCCCATGTGGGGATTCAGAGCATGGTAGCACTCTATCATTCAGGAGTTGGTCTATACTTAGGCACACAGCGGAGCACAGGGGATTTCCCCTTCCACAGCCGGAAAGGCAGAATGCTTCGGATTGTTGTTTCCAATTCCATCCAAGCTGCTCCCATCCACCAGCATGGAACATGTTCTGGGCATTATTCTTTAACTCAGCTTCATGTGGGCTAAATATGCTCCTCATGGCCTGTTACGGTTGCAAGACAGGATGGAGGTGATTGAAGCTCGCTCGGTTAGCGGCGGGGTATCAGCGCACCACCAGCTCCTGTCTTCCAACATTCCTGTAGGCAAGGTCAGCATCCCCTTACTCCACTGGTCTTGTCAAGCTTTCTGGTTCAATATGTCTGAGCCAAGTAGTGTTCCTTGTCAGGGGCGGTGTTGGAATCTCCCATCCCCGGTCTTCAGACAGCCCCTGTTGGGGGAATTTTTCAGGCCTGCATGCGGACCTCATCACTATCTAAGTCTTTCATATGTAGTATCTTGGCTTCAGCAGGCAGTCATGCTTTTCGTTGTTTCTGGAGGCAGTAATTTCCAGGGGTGCTTGGTTTGGTTCTTCACCTTCATTCTGAAGGTGGTGGGTTGGCCCACTGGGGTGTCCAGCGGCAAGTTTCCGATATCGTTTGTTACATTTTGGCTGCTTCTTTCCTGCAGAAGTATTTTCATCTAAGTACTCATCCATGGATCTGGCGATTCAGCACTTTCTACAGTCAGGGGGGGTATTGGCTATCCAAGCTGATCTCACCATGCTTTGAAGCTACTTCCATCAGATCTGCCCTCTGATAGGGCATGACAAATGGCGCAAATGTCGTTTCACCACTGGGTTAACCTTTGGGTCAAAGCAGTCCTTGATTTGACACCTTTGCCAAGCACTCCATTGGATCTTGGGTACCTGCAGGGGGGTCAGGGGTTATTTCATTCAGTTGATTTCCTATTGTGTGGAGACCCTGGTTACTGCCCAGGGATCTGCAGTCTCTGTCACTGTGCTGAGACAATTTCCCCTTGACGACCCACAGAGTGGTAGGTCCTGGCCCAATATCATCATGTATTCTGGGTTTCACTCTCGGCTCTAATCTCTTGATTGCAAGGTTGCCTGGAGAACTGGTCAGATATGTCAGACCATTCATCTTTTGTCCGATCCCCAGCCTGTTCAAAGGGGCGAATACAGTCACTTTGGGTATGTTGAATCATGCCATGAGAATTATTCCTCAGGATGGAGTCTGACCCTCCTTCCCCTGTTTCAGGACTCTGACTCGGTTGACAGGTTACAGGCAGAGGCACGATCTGAATGAATCATGTGGGATCAGTTTTCTGGGTGACTGGATTGGTATCTCCATGTTTATTCCACAACCATGACCATGTTTCGGCCATCTTGTGTCATGAGTGGTTGGGCCCCAGAAGTTCATCTGCCCAAGTTTGCGATTACTTCTGCATTTTTCGTTATTTGCCAATACTGGATTACAGTCACACAGGGACCGGTTGGTCAGGTAGCTCTCTGTTTTTCTTTACGGATGGTTTGGCTATAGCCACATTTTTAATAAGGTGGATCAGGGTCTCTTCGAATCATGTCCTTCATGTGTAGGTTGACGTGGCTAGGTCTGACGTAATTTTCAGTTCTTGGGAGAGTTTATCAGTGCGATTCACTCAGCCAGCACTGAGCTGTTGGGCAAACCGGTTCCTTCTTACTCCCTGCTGGTCATGGTTAATCTCTCTAGACACAAGTGATCTGGCTTATGTTTTTTTATCCAGGAATACTCTGTAGGCTTATACCAAGGGTTGGAAGATTTTCTCAGGTTCATGACTCCGGCTTTCGATGCATATTGCCACAGCATATTGGCCATATCCACTAACACTATCAGGCATCTATCAGGCGTCCAGCACTTCAGACCCCTGCAAACTCCTGACAGTTCATCCATTTTTCTCAAACTTCCCTATACCAAGAATAGACAGACAGATCAGGGGTTCGTGGGAATGTTACAGAGCTACTTAACTGGTGTCCGTTTTGAAGTGTTCGATCTTCTCTGCAATTATTTTGCAGGGGCGCCTCGGGTCAGCCCTTGCTACCTTTTCCCCCCACATATCCTCTCACTACAAGCAGTCTGTTCTCACGTCTGTGTTTTTTTGGAAATTACGCCTAATCCACATCATTTATGGGACATTTGTTTGGGATCTGGGCAGTTTCGCGGGTTCCAAACAGGGGGCCCATTCTTATCAATTCATGGGATGCTGGAATTTCTCCTGTTATAGGCCTGTTATATATGTCCAGGCGTTCGCTACTTTACTAGATGGATTGTTATCTACCCTTCATCAGGCTTTCTCATCACACCTACTTTTGTGTCCTTTTTTGCCCACTTTTAGGCGTACTGACCAGCTAGGCCAAGTCACACCTCAAGTCTTGGTAGTTAGGGTATCACATTTCCAAGTGAAGACTCTGACTACAAGTGAGAAGGCTGATTGGAGGCCAGCATGTATTTTGTAGGAGGAGTCTGAGGGGTACATATCCCTGCTCCTATGTCTGATCGTGCATCGGCTCATCTTCATGGTTCCCACCCACCAGTTTCCCCCAAACCTTTCATATATGCTTATACACATCGTACATTTTCATATTCATACATTCAGGGTATGCCCTCTTTTAGGCGTGCTGACCCGCTAGGCCAAGGCACCACTCAGGTCTTGGTAGTTAGGGTATCACATTTCCAAGTGAAGACTCTGACTTGAAATATTTTTTTTCTGTACTGTCATCAGTCACTGTCCCTGATCACCACAACACACGTTATATGATGACGCTGTCCTGCAATATTCGATTTTTATTTTATTTTTTTTTTCTTCAATTTCCAAAAGATTGTGACAAAAAAGTACAACTTAAAAAAAAATGCAATGCCTCTTACCAAATACCTTGGACTATCTACTTTCCCAAAAGAGTTCATTTGGAGGGTATCTGTACTGTCCTGGCATTTTCGGGCCTCGAGAAATGAGATCAGTACATCAGGATTGAACAATTTTCATATATATATCCCATAGTTTGTGGACTCTATAACTTTCCTACAGACTAAATAACATACAGTGATTTGGTTTATTTTCACAAAAGAAATGGAGCAGAATATATTTTGACCTAACTTTATGAAGAAAGATTATTTATTTGCAAAATTTCAATAACAGAAACAAAGACAAACACGTTTTTTTTTTCAAAATTTACAGCCTTTTTTCCCGAAAAAAGCCCCCAGGGGTGCTTAAATATCCCCAAAAGAAAGTTCTAGTTGTGTGAAGAAAATGATAACAATTTAGTTTGGGTACAGTGTTGTATGACCGCGCAATTGTCATTTAAAGTGCCACAGCAATGAAAGCTGAAAATTGGCCTGGGCAGGAAGGGGGCGAAAGTGCCCGGTATTGAAGGTGTTAATGTGTCTCTGCCACAATGCAAAGCTCTGAAAAGACAATGCCCCTTCCACTGGTCTATGCAGTCTCCACCCTACCTTGGAGTACATTTGACCCCTAATGTCTCATCCCTTTTCCAGTATAACTATTTCCCTTGTGTCACACATAGTCATAATGCACTTAAATTGTGGAGAACCTACCCCGTATCTTTCCTCAGGAGAGTCACAGCAATTAAGATAAATGTCTTCCCCAAACTCTTATATCTGTTTTGTGCACTCCCTATTATCATACACTATAATACCAAAAGTATTGGGACGCTTGCCTTTACATGAAATTTAATGGCATCCCAGTCTTAGTCCGTAGGGTTCAATATTGAGTTGGCTCACCCTTTGCAGCTATAACAACTTCAACTCTTCTGGGAAGGCCGTCCACAAGGTTTAGGAGTGTGTCTTTGGGAATGTTTCACCATTCTTCCAGAAGCAAATTTTGTGAGGTCAGGCACTGATGTTGACGAGAAGGCCTGGCTCGCAATCTGCCCTCTAATTCATCCCAAAGGTGTTCTTTTGGGTTGAAGGCAGCCCAGTCAAGTTCCTCCACCTCAAACTCGATCATCCAGTGGCGGCTCGTCCTTAGAGAGTGCACGGGCGCCGCCTCCCCTATCCACGCGTCCGGCCCCCTGATCTACATATCAGTGGTGCCCGACCATGGATTCCAATGGGGCGGGTGGTGTTTTTTTGATGCACCTGATGAGAACCAGAGGCTCTAATAGGCTTCAAAAAAGGGTGAGTTCGGAGCGCAGAGCATTGCGTTCTGATCCCACCCAGTTGTGTGACCATAGTGAATACATTTTCGTTATTATCACACTAAAGTTCCTCCCCGCCAATCAGGAGGCAGGTCTGTGAGACCTGTTTACCGATTGGCCAAAGTGTCAGGTGATCCTATTGGGTGCCTTGTGCTTTGGCAGAAGAGGAGACACAGCGGGGAAAACTGCCACAGCGGCTGCCCGCAGTCCAGGAGAGCAGAAGAGGACACCACAGCCCCACCACACGAGAGGGTAATTGATGGACCATCCACGGGCAGAGGGGTGCTGTTTCAGTGCCATGCCATGCTGCCAGGGGGGTGTTTGCTGATCCCCCCAAATAAGAACCCATCAGCCGCCACTGCAGTCATCCATGCCTTTATGGACCTTGCTTTGTGCACTGGTGCACAGTCATGTTGGAACAGGAAGGGGCCATCCCCAAACTGTTCCCAC
The DNA here is from genome assembly GCA_028564925.1 of Lithobates sylvaticus. Classification (NCBI taxonomy): domain Eukaryota; kingdom Metazoa; phylum Chordata; class Amphibia; order Anura; family Ranidae; genus Lithobates; species Lithobates sylvaticus. The sequence continues at coordinate 72,362,931 of CM053038.1, forward strand.
AAAGTTGGAAGCATGAAATTGTCTAAAATGTCTTAGTATTCTGACGCCTTAAGAGTTCCCTTCACTGGAACTAAGGGGCCAAGCCCAACCCCTGAAAAACAACCCCACACCATAATCCCTCCTCCACCAAATGATTATGGACCTTGTTTTGTGCACTGGCCCAAAAGACATGGATGAGCGTGTTTGGGGTAGAAGAACTTGACTGTCCTCAACTCGATAGAACACCTTTGGGATTACGAGCCAGGCCTCCCCCCCCCCCCCCCAACATCAGTGCCTGACCTCACAAATGCACTTCTGGAAGAATGGTCAAACATTCCCATAGACACACTCCTAAAACTTGTGGACAGCCTACTACTACTACTGCTACTAATTATAATAATTTAAAGTGGAGGTTCACACAAAAATTGAACCTCCGCTTTTCGGAACCCTCCCCCCGCCCGGTGTCTAAGACGGGTATTTGCACCCACTTCCGGGCATAGACTCCCACGGGAGTTTATGCCCCTTCCTGTCCTGCCGCGCTGACACACAGGTCCCAGATACAGCGCGGACCATTCTCATTGCGTTGCACGACTCGCGCATGCGCAGTAGGGAACCGGGAAGTGAAGCCGCAAGGCTTCATTTTCTGATTCCCATACCGAAGATGGCGACGGCAGCATCCGAGGACCGAGGGACGGTTCGACCTCGGGTGCCGACATCACTGGACCCTGGGACAGGTGAGTGTCCTTATTTTAAAAGTCAGCAGCTGCAGTATTTGTAGCTGCTGACTTTTAAAAAAAAAAAAATTTGCGGGACTCCCTCTTTAATATTATATAATAATAATATTATTAATATTATTATTATTATTGTTGTTTTTTTGTTGTTATAATTATTATTAATAATATTAATCATCATCATAATAAAAATCATTATATTATTAAATTAATAGTAGTAGTTGTAGTAGTAGTAGTAGTACGAATACTATTATTATTCTGAATGCTGAATACAGTAAAATATTATACAATAATTGCAGTCTGGATTCAGTGCCAATTCCTCAGCCTCTCTTCCTGTTTATACATTTAATTATGTTTTACGTTGCGTGCTGGAAGATTAAGCATTGAAATATATGATATTCTGCAATCCAGTGATAGAGCTGAAATGGATTACTACCTGAAACCATTATTTACTAAATCATTCCTCAAACAAGCTATTTGTTTTTCCAGATCAGCTGCCAAGTATTTCATTAACAAGGCTCGTTATCTCGATGACCTCTGTTTCGGGGAAGGTGTCGACTAGGATAGGATGTGAAAAATGTGAAAAATGTGCTGAAATAAAAATTACTTTCGCAATTGCATTAATTATGAAATATAACTTATAACATTGTGTGAACTTCAGGAAATTGATTAATACATATAATTTTAATGTAGTCAGTTGAGAAATTCATGGATCGCTCTGTAAAGCCCATTTATCGTTATACTAGACAAGACATATGTTCTCACTTAATGGAAAATAAAAAAACATATTTCAGTAACCCGTACCAGCCATGCTGAAATTAGGTTTCTGATGTTTGGTTTAAAAAATATAATTCTGATTACTGGGCACTAGGGATGATGTAAGAGTCCACGGCTTTCTACTCATGCTACAATGGCGCGTTGCCGCAAAGAGGAAATCCTTGCCAACTGAGCATGCGCCAAAGATGCGCATCAGGGCGCCAACCCGCACCTGCGCAGAAGACTTGATGGAAAAGGGCAGTAAAATGCCCAGGACGTGCACAGGAGGTGACCTCAACCTGATGGAAAAAGGTGGGAAAATGCCCAGGAGGTGCACAGGAAGTGACCTCAAACTTACCTATATAAGCCGAGCCCAGACACTGCCAAATTGCTGGATTATCTTCAGTCCCCCTTGTTCCTGTGCTAGTGTGTGATCTGTCTGAACCTGTTGTGATCTGGAAACCTGTTTGACTACTCTCGATTGCTGTTTGCCATTGACCTCGGATTTGTACCTTAACCATTCTACTTCTTTGCCCCTTTTGTAGCTGCCAGATTGGAACCGACCCCGGCTTGGATCGCCACCATTCTTCTTCTGATTAACCCTTTTAATCTTCGTTGCCCAACTGGACTTGACCTCGGCTCAGATCCCGACTAAGGCTTGCATGGTGCTCCGCACCCTTGGCACCCCTGCCACTCGGTTTCCCCACCAAGTCTCTGTCTCCCTCTCCAGAGGCTTTAAGGACCCTCGTGACAGATGAGCTCAAGGTTTGGTCCAAACACAAGTTAAGCATGCAGCCTGGCTGGCCAGAAAAGGGAGGGGGGTGGGGGATTAGTATTTGCCCCCTGCCCTGATGCATACCAGGTCACAAGTCTTTGACATGAGCATGTGCTGATAAGGAGACAGAAGAATAAAAATGTGCATGTGCTGAGGAAAAGACCTGGCATAGTTGCCAATACTTTACATGGTTGTGCTTGCACTGGCGCACATTCATGCACATCTACTGCCAGAACTGGCTCCAAACGCTATATATAAGGTCAATGGCTGTGTTTAGACTTTGCTGGATCTTCAGCTACCAGCACTCCTTGCTCCTGTGTTTCCTGTATTCTTTGGACTACCTGTTACCGACATAGATTGCCTCTGGGTTTCTCTGCTGCCTGATCCCTGGTTTTGACCCCGGCCTGCTCTAAGGACTCTGCTTCTCTTTCTCTATTGTGTATGACCCTGGCTTGCTCTTAACTACCCTTCTGCTTGCTCCACTGGATCCCTGTGAATGACCTTGGCTCTGTTCTTGACTATGCATCTGTCTACTCCCTGGCTTGCCTTCCTGTGTATGGCTTCGACTCCCATCCTGACTACGCTTCTTCAGGCCCGGTCCTACCAGCCTGATCCTGCTTATTCCACAGGTGCCACATTGCCGGTGGTCACTGCCCTGGTTCCGATACATCTCCAGGGGTTACGGAGGTCCTGACATCTGTCCTGACAGCTATCCAGTTCCGCTGTGCTGCAAGCAGCTTCCAGCAGATCTTCCTAAACAGCACCTGTGTATCTTTGAGCCTAGTATTCCCAGTTGTCACCTTCAGGTGTGCCTGGCACTTCTTGGCCCTCCAGCAGCATGGGGTCATTATGTGCAATGAGGTCTGGAGTGGTGGGCATCATATTTCAAGTTAGTTCTGCTTTTTATTTTTTATGAAAGTTGAACTTACCCTTTAGGTACACTTTTGGTCAGAGGACATGTCCAGTATTGTTTAAGGGAACTCTGGAAGTCCTGACAGGGATTCTGGGTGTACCATTGGAGGTATTGGCATGGGTTCTGTGGGTACCATTGGAGGTATTGGCATGGGTTGTGTGGGTACCATTGGAGGTATTGGCAGGGATTCTGTGTGTACCATTGGAGGTATTGGCATGGGTTCTGTGGGTACCATTGTAGGTATTGTCAGGGATTCTGTGGGTACCATTGGAAGTACTGGAATGAATTCTCGAAACCCTGACAGGGATTCTGTGAGTACCATTGGATGAAATAGCAGGGATTCTGTAAGTACCATTGGCGGTATTGGCAGGGATTCTGTGTGTACCATTGGAGGTATTGGCTTGGATTCTGTGGGTACCATTGGAGGTATTGGCCGGGATTCTGTGGGTACCAATGGAGGTATTGGCATGAGTTCTGTGGGTACCATTGGAGGTATTGGCAGGGATTCTGTGGGTACCATTGGAAGTACTGGAAGGAATTCTGGAAGTTCTGGCAGGGATTATGGAAGTGTCATAACAGGTAAACATGAATACCAAGTACTTCCAGGTACAGGAGAGCATGTGACTATCTCTTCTTTCTCCCACCTAACAGCATTTGAGCTAAGTGATTGGCCTCTTAGGCAGCCAATGCTGTAACATGATTGTTACTCTGCTATGTAAGCTCCAAGTCTTACATATTAAGGAGCAGCTTATTCTCCCAGAAATTTAAAAGGGTGGATTTATAGATTTAAAAAAATACATCAACATTCATTGTGGGTGAATGGGGCAAAAAAAAATATTCTTGTGCAGGAGAAATGTTTTGCATTGATTTAATATGGTAAATACTGCATTTAGCCACCAGATGGCGGTATCACAGGAAATTTTTATGATACTTAGCACCATCTAGTGACCAAATGCATTATTTTCCATTTAAAATCATTAAAAAACATTCGTCCAGCACCAGAAATACCCTAAAAACATTCTTTTTTTTTTCACATTACAAATGCCCAGCCACTTTCACTGCTATGTGATTTTTTATTTTTATTTTTTATTACTACACCACAAAGTGTAGTTAAAGCAAGAATGGATGGAGTGGGGGGGGGAGATTAGAACCTCTGTCATTTTTTATTGTTGTGTCCTCCCTGGGGAGATTCATCATCTAAATTTGTCTTGGAAACCATTGCCTCCAGTACAGGAAAAGATTGGAAAACCCACATGTTTGTGCTGGGAGAAGGGAAAATTTCAAACAAGGAAATCTGTTCTGGTGACAACTGCTTGTATTACGTGTTTTCCCTGCCGAGGCTGTCCATCTTTTTTTCTTTCTTTTTTTTTATGGGGAAATAAACCAGGCTGCCCTGGTTGTTGCTCCATAATTATGAAGTTTATTAGCAGCTCATTGATATAAGGCAGCTTTGTAAAAAAAATTATTTTAGGTTCTGTGAATAGTTATTATTCTTATAAAAAAAAAAAAAAAGGAAAAATCAGGTTTGCATTTCCCTCTCAGTTTGTCTTGAAATATTGATGAGATTAATATTAAATTTTGAAAGGTGAAAGGAATATTTATATGTATGTCATCTGTAGAGAATGAGAAATATTATATTGGATGAAGAAGAACCATCATTTAGAGCCATTGATTGGAGACATTTTGTTGTAACTCCTAAAATAACCACTTCGGCTCCGGAAGGTTTTACCTCCTTCGTGTGAAGAAAAAGAGATATGACCTGCCAAAAACACCATAGTGACAGAACCTCCATCCTTACCATGTATATAAAACAGGAAAGGAGATTAGTGGCACTTTGAATGGGGAACATCACTAATACAGATATTGTATAGATCATTTGTATATAAATGTTTTATTAATCAATTGCAAATACAAGTACATTGATAAATTTAAATTATGAAATACATATTGTGGTCATAACATTGGTACACCATATGAAACAGAGCTGCTATAAAAAAAACAAAGGAAGATACACATACACATTGATAATTACATATTACCCGATAAACTCTGGATATATAAAGGTATATATGGGCCAATAAGTAGGTAATGCGCCAGACTTGACTGAGCACCCCAAGAAAACTCAATGCGTTTTATGGCTTATGCCATTCATCAGGACATTGAGGAACAGAGATACCCTAATCCCTAACATTCCTATAAATATTATTGATGATTATTATAAAATTAATACCAAAGCAAAATATATAATAATACCCCCGATTATGTCAATTATGACGAAACGCATTGGGATGAGCTAATGCACGTGACGTTGCCACGCTTGCATGCAATCTCTGGAATATCTAGGCTCATTTACTAATATGCTTTGTAAACACAGGACTGTTTTTATGATCTTCATGTGAGTAGCCCTGCACTTTACTTTTAATAAATGTGTTTTATGGATTCACTCTTTGTGGGCTTATCTGTTTTGATTCTATGGGGAATCTTGTACCATCATCATGACCATATATATCCAATATAATCCTGAGGAACTGGAGGTATCATGAGGATCAGATGTAACCATCTGGGCCTCAGCACAGAATGCCAGGATATTGTTTGCAGGCCTATCTGACTCCGTAATAGAGTCTATAGATTCCGGGTCGAGTCCATCTGGTGAATCGAGAAGCTTTCTGACACTACTCCTTTTAGAGCGGTGGATGTCACTTTTGATTAGGACTGTTGTTTTCATCTATACACATTTTAAACGGACTTATATATTTTTTTTAACATACGTTTTTTAATTTATTAATGTGGTTTGTATAATTATTAGTGTGGCAGGATTTGTGTTTATTAATAATAATAAGAAGAACAAAACACCAAATAATAAATATTGTTAATTCAGCAATGCAAAAAAAAACATAATATGTGAAAAAAATAATTAAATAACCATCCAACACTGTATACTTATATTTCCACCCAAGCAAATATTCTAAATAAATCCCCAACCATGTATTTAAAACAAAACAGCACTGTTCATGTTATATTATTAATATTAATAATTATAATGATTTTTTTGTTTTTAACTGGGTTGTCTCTTTAAAAAATATTTATCTCTAGGCGAACACAGAGTACACCCAAAAAGAAATGCATTGGCTGTGACATGACTTTGTTTATCAACGAAACCATTGATCAATCTGTCAGCTCTGACAAGGTAATTGCATACAAAGCTTTGTTACAAAAAAATAAAAATGAAAATAATAAAATAAAATAAAAGTCAACAAAATGTCATTTTTTTTAGCATGTTTCACCTTATCAGTTCACTAGTTAAACATTGAGGATAATTTCAATGAAGCCTCCCTGAGTCCCTGGCCATGGCTATTGCTTTGATGCACTTGGCCAACTTGAACATGTATTGCAATATACAGTATATGAACTAAGATGCCCCATTTTATATGCTATAAGAGCTATAAGGGTTTGCTATATGTAAGGTTTGCACCTCTTTAGTATCTTATGTGTTGTATATATGGAAGCTAGTTAGAACTAGAGATGTGCCGAATACCCCCGGTTTCGGGTTTGTGTCAGAACTTTAGAACATCGAAAAAGTTCGTATTCGAATAACGAACCCTATTGAAGTCTACGGGACCCGAACTGGAAAAATCAAATGTGCCCATTTTGAGGGCTTAGATGAAAGTTATTGGGCATACAAAGGGTATTGTGGTCCAGGTACTGCCCTGGGGGACATGCATCAATGAAAAGAAAAGTCTGTAAAAAACATCATTTTTAAATGAGCAGTGATTTAAAGTGAAACAATAAAAATGAAAAATTATTTTAAATATAGTCCCTGGGGGGGGGGGGTTCTCTTAGTCTGCCTGTAAAGTGGCACATTTGTGCCACGTATAGAACCTGCTGCAGCAAAAATTATATTTATAAAGGCAAAAAAATGAAATTTTCCCTGCAAGCTTTCTTTATTTTATAAACAACGGCTTGGGGGGCTAGTCTGCAAAATGAGGCCACAATTTATTGCACTCGGAACAAGATTAGAGATTTGTTTGTTAAATTCTGGTGTCTGTTTCGTGACTTTGGATAGAAGTAACAAGTGTGAAAAAAATGGTCTTTGGGTGTCGGTGGAGCCTTCACACCATAACCCTATAGTACTCTTTATGAAAGCAAAAATTTGCCTTGATATCCAAAGTTGCAATGATACGCACCTATCAAACAGGTGTGGAAAAATTGGTCCTTGGGTGTTAATTGTGACCATGAAACCTACATCAAAAAAATTCTTCCAGATAAAATCAACACCCACAAAGCTAGGAAGCGTAGACAGTCTTGCAGAGGTTCCAGACCCAGAAAACACTTAATCAGTGACATCTTTGTTTTTGTTTTTTGCAATTGTTTTTTTTCTGGAAACTCGCCTGACTATGTGCATAGATAACTATTTTATTTGCTGGTGCTGTCTACCTTCCTTTGCATATACAGTATGTGTATATATACAGATAGTGTCACACTATCTGCCATACTTTGTTAGCGCTGTAAGCTTTAGAATGCTGTGACACTGGTGTGATTTAGGGAGCTCAGTCCATTTGGTAAACTAGCCAATCCCTGGGAAGTTTGCAACCAAAGGGTTGGACCAAGCTTTAACAAAAAGGTTGAGAACAATTCTAGGAGGGTCATTTTAACCCTTGTTTTGGGGAAAGGACCAACCCAAATCAGCAGGCAGTGTGGTCTTGTTTAGAAGACCTTGCTCATAGAATTAAGAGCTAGAGAGCTTGGGCCTCTTGGAATGTGCATGCTTGAGAAAAGTGGGATGTGATCTAGAAGCTTCAGTGGTACGCTGTCAGGGTGTTCTCAGAAGACTATCTTTCACTGTATAGACATGTGCGGTTAGTTTCGTACGAATCGTAAATTCGTACGAATTTTTCTAAATTCGTACATTCGTACGGAACCGAATTACGAATTTTTTTGGATACGAATTCTGTACGGAATACGAAATTCCGTTTACGAATTTCGGATCCAAATTATTCTAAATTTATTCGAATCCGGCAACTACCAAATATATCGAATTTCAATTTCAACTAATACTAAAGAAATTATTATAGCGGATATAACGAGTGATTCGAAATTCGGCTCCAAACTATTCGAATTCAACTACCAAATATATCGAATTTCAATTTCAACTAATACTAAAGAAATTATTATAGCGGATATAACGAGTGATTCGAAATTCGGCTCCAAACTAATCGAATTCAACTACCAAATATATCAAATTTCAATTTCAACTAATACTAAAGAAATTATTATAGCGGATATAACGAGTGATTCGAAATTCGGCTCCAAACTATTCGAATTCAACTACCAAATATATCGAATTTCAATTTCAACTAATACTAAAGAAATTATTATAGCGGATATAACGAGTGATTCGAAATTCGGCTCCAAACTATTCGAATTCAACTACCAAATATATCGAATTTCTAATTTTCAACTAATACGAAAGAAATTATTATAGCGGATATAACGAATGATTAGAATTTCGGCTCCAACTACCAAATAATATCTAATTTCAACTAATACAAAATAAATTATTATAGCGGATATAACGAATGATTTGAATGGATTCGATATTCAGTATAACGAATATCGACAGTGTACGAATACTAACGAATTCTTTGTTGGTCCAAATTTCTTTACTACAGAAACATGTGACTGTTGGTTGACCAATCACATCAGAGGTTTTCTTGTGATGCTGAGGCCTACAGGGCAGGGCAGAGGGCACGCCCTGATCATATGACTTCTCTTTGTGGAGCTGATCATACAGTCAACTATTTGTGCCAGTGCATCTGCTCAAATATCGTTGCGATCCTTGGATTTTTGATATTCATTTGCCCTGATATCTGTTCGAGTCTGCAAGAGTATTATCCTTGATAGCTTATTTTGCTATTGGATTTCTTCTTTTGCTCCAGATTTTTGTTTTAGTCTGCTCATCTTTTTTTTTTGTCTTTTTTTGACTTGGAAGGCAAAATGAGCAGCAAACAAGGAGATCGAGGCAGAAAGAGTGCTGCTGCTGGGAGAGGGAGAGCTTCGAGCCGGCGTCAAGTAGAACAGCAGCAGGTGGGACGTTCTGTCTCTGCGGCCCCTGAGCTCAGCTCACCTCCCATAAAGTTGAGGCGACCAGGAGGAGTGAAAGAGCCTGCCAAACCGCAGACATCACGTCGCCAGCTGTTCCAGGAGGACTTACCTTGTACAAGCACTGCTGCTGGTAGCACTAGCATGCCCACTCGTACCTTTTATGGAAGAGGACGAGGGCAGACCAAAGGGAAACTTCCCATTGCACACACCTTTGTGCAGCCAAAGATGGAGATCTTGGACAGCATGCTGCATGAAACATGTGAGAAGGCCCAGGCTGAACAAGCTCATCATGATGATGTTATCACTATCAGCACTCCAGGGAGCTTCGAGATAAGCAAGCAGGAGCCTGAGGAGAGTCAGCTTACAACACATTGTAAAGATCATCAGTCTTCCCCTGGCAATGTAGAAGAAGAGAAAGAGATGGAAACAAGTTTTCACATGGAGAACTTTGATTACCAACCATCGGCATCTACCCATGTTGGCCCCAGCGACAGCCCAGGAGAATATATCTCCCCTGACTCCCCACTACTTTTCTCCCCTTCTAAGTCCCCTGCCATTATTTCAAAGCCTCCAGCATCATCGGCCAATGCAACCACAGCAACAGCACCCAAAATACCCGTGATGTTCCGATCTCATTCTCTTCTTCATCCTGCTCCTCCTGCTGAACCTCAGAAAGACAGTCCAACCACTGCAGTGGATGTGAGTCCATCACCAGGCACTGCGGGCAGTGTCATTGGTGCTGGCTGCCGTTCCAGCGTTTGGCTGCATTTCACCAAAATTGGCGTTGGTCAGAAGGCCAAATGCAAGCATTGTGGCAAGGACATCAGCCGGGGCCGAGACATAGGGCATCTCAGCAACAGCGGGATGAACCAGCACATGCGTGTGCACCACCAGGCTGTGCTGTTAGGGGAGAAAATTGTGTCCCCTCCAAACACCAAAAGAGGAACCAATACCAATAGTGGCACCACCACAGCCACCACCATAAGTACCAGCACCACCACCCCACATCCAACCCATACCAGCCACCAGGCCACCCTGGAAGATTTTGGTGGCTTTCACAGTGCAAAAGGAATGTCTCAGGCACAGGTTAGGAAGATTACACGCCTGATCGGCCAGCTTATTGCAGTTGGAGGAGCACCATTCAATATGGTAGAAGGTGAGCCCTTCAGGCAGTTGATGCAGGCTGTTGCACCACAGTACCGTGTGCCATCACGAAAGACCTTTAGCCAAACTGTGGTGCCAGCCTTATACAGGTCTTGTGTTGGGGTGCTGAAGGACGAGATTAGAAAGGCAGGTGGACAGGCAGTGCACCTGACCACTGACCTGTGGAGTGCATCTAGTGCCCGACACGCCTTCCTGTCCCTGACGGCACATTGGTGGCAGGGCAAGGTGTCATCTGGATCCTCGTCATCAGCACTTGTCAAAGAGGGGCACCGTTCTTTTCTGCTGCACGCTGAGGTGCTTGATGAGAAGCATACAGCGCAAAATATCCTGCAAGCCCTGCAGAAAAATGTTGTTGCAGTGGTTTCAGGCAGACACTGACAGCAACAGCTACAGGATTGGCTATATTGTGACAGACGGAGGCAGCAACATGGTGAAGGCTGTAAGGGATGGCAGATTTGTGGGTGTGCGCTGCTCAGCCCACCTTCTCCACCAGGTGGTAACCGAAAGCTTCCGATTGGTGGAGGCTAATTCTGGCGGCGATGGAAGGCTGTCCAAAGTGGTGGACTCTTGCCGGAAGATGGCTGGCCACTTCCATCGAAGTGTGAGGGACAGCCACCTCCTCAGGTTGGAACAGAGGAAGGCAGGCCTTCCAGAACACTGCCTAAAACAGGATGTGGGGACTAGGTGGAATTCAACCCTAGCAATGCTGGAACGCATCCTTGAGCAGCAGAAGGCTCTCCATGCCATGGCCTGCGAACATAATATCGGCATAGAGAGACCTTTAGGCAGGGAGGACTGGGCCATAATTGGGCAGATTGTGGCAGTCCTCAAACCATTCCTCTCTGTGACAGAACATCTGAGCCGCGAGGATGCCAGCATTGCTAATGTGCTGCCGCTTTTTAACCATCTTCAGACTAAATTGGAGCGGTTCATGTCAGCTCAGGAACCTTTGCCTGGTGGTGTCCCTCAACCTGATGTGTTGGCTCTGCTCAAGACATTTCTCTTGGAATTGGGCAGGCGCACGCAGGATTTGACCGCCTCTTGCCCAGAACTGATGCTGGCTGCCATGTGTGACCCTCGTTGCAAGGGCAAAATGGCTGTGCAGTGCAGTGCTCTCACAACATGGCGGGACAGACTGATTGACAGGGTGCGTCAGAGGGAAAGGCAGATGGTAAGGCCGCAAGAGCTGGGAGAGGAGGAAGAGGAGGAAGAAGATATTGAAAACCCCCTCTCCCATGCAACAGCATCTACTGATTCTGAAGTGAGCAGCAGAGCTCCTGCCAGCGGTCGCGGAGCATCTTCTTCCGTCTTGACTGAGGCATTTGACACCCTAATGGGAACCTCCAGCAGCATAGTGCGCCCCAGGAAACGCATTTCATCAAAGGAGGTTGTCATGACATATTTGTCATCCCCACCAGTGCACCCCACCACAGATCCTATGTCTTTTTGGCAGGAGAAGAGCGAGGAGTGGCCTGCCCTCGCAGATATTGCCAAGGAGCTACTGTCCTGCCCTCCAACAAGTGTCCAGAGTGAGCGGGTGTTTTCTGTGACGGGAAACATCCTGTCACCCCAAAGATCACAGTTGTCCCCCCAGCTAATGGAGCAGTTAGCATTTTTGAAAATAAATTTGCCAAAGCTGGGGTACCCCTCCCTTACTCTGGACATTCCTTGAACTCACTGACTGACTGTCTGCACTCTGCAGCAGAGATGGCCTCTTGGTCTTAGACTCTTTAGTTGGACCCTGTCCCTCCCCACAATCAAAGTTTCTTAAATGCCCAAAAAATATTTATACCCATTCAATTGTTGTTCGATGTGCCAAATGTAATTATACTAATCCACAAGCTGGTAAACGCTGTGGCCTGATGTTCCCCAATGTGCGCCAATAATATGCCATGTGCCCCAGTATGCCCTGATGTGCCCCAATATGCCCTGATGTGCCCCAATATGTTTGGGTGGGGGAAGGGGAGTGTTTTTGTTTTCTGCCATTGCAGAAGGGAACTAACTACTGTTATTAAGTTAAGTTATTAATAATTTATTGTTGGAGTTGCTTTATGCTTTAGAGAGACCTAATAAACATTTCTATGTTCAGTTGTACAGTAGTGTCTGTCACCTTATTCTGTCCTATATGTCTGCCTGGCTACCTTGGATGGGGAATGGGATGGGGTGGGGGACAGAATGTATAGCTCGCTTTGCAACACTCCTTTTGAGTTGCGGAGCAGGCGGAGGAGGGAACTTTTTATTTCTGTGTCAATGTGGCTTATCACAGTGTGTCTATGTGTCTAGTGTGCTGTAAACATAAACACCTCCCTCAACAAAATCAAGCACTAAAGACTGCTGGTTTTATTACTTCAAAACAACTTTATTTTTACACACAAAATAAAAGTATAAAATAATATATTAGATTTGAACAAACAAACAAAATAGCTATGGTCCTGGAGCACGCAGTGGATGCTGGTTTCATCATGATGGAGAGGCTTCTCGGCTGCTCATGGTGGTGGTAGAGCTAGTACCAGGCAATGGAGCATTGTGTCTGGAAATTGCTTCCAGCAAACATAATTTGCAATGCTCCATTGCCTGGTTCTGTTGTAGGTTGAACCGGACCCACATCCTTTCCATATCATCAGTGTGGTTTCTGATGGCACGGTGGAGGGTCCGGTTCAACCTACGATTCTCCCTCTGCATTTTTTTGTTGGCTTTGGCCAGCCTCCGCATCTCTGTCAGCAGGACAGTTGTCTGACTCGGTGTTGGTGGTGGCAACTGCGGCACTGGCTGCTCCTCTGGAGGGTGAGGCAGTGGAGGACGTACAGGGGGGGCAGCTTCCTGTGGCCCTAGAGTCTGCTTCTGGGCCAAAGGGGTCAGCTCGGTCTCATCCCGGAGCGAAATCCCGTCTGACAGGTCTTCTTGTTGATCTGAAATAGACGAGATAGCCAATGTTGATGCTAGCATTCAAAGAAATTGATTTCTAGAGATTATAATAAAAACATATTTTATTCCTTTTTATTTTGACATTGTCCTTTAAAAAATAAATACTATTTGTGTAACATATACATATATTCCTATTACAAGGAATGTATTGTAAACATCCTTTGTAATAGAAAAAAACAATGACAGGTCCTCTTTAATGTGAAATCTGGGGTCAAAAAGACCTCAGATCTCATATATTATCTACACAAAAATACAATAAAAAATTAATATAAAAAGAAATGTCATATTCTTCTCCCCCACCCAAAAAAAAAACCCTTTAAGATTGGAGGGCAGAAGTGGACCTGATCGTCTCCACCGCCTCTTTGGCCCCTGATAAAAGTGAACTTGCGGCAAGTCCGCCGCAGTAACCAATTTTATCTGAAAGAGGACCGCCCGCTGAAGAAGATACCGGGGTTATGGCAGCTATCTGCTGCCATAACAATGGTGGTCCTCTTCAAACAGCCGACATATAACTGCGGCGGGTGGTCCTTCCTTAAGTTTTTAAGGGAACAGTTTTCTTTTTTTTTTTTAAACAAACGCTTTCAATAAAAATAGGTTTGTTTTTCTCTTTATAATATATAGCAAAGAATTTATTTTCACTACTCTTCTAAGTTCCACCCTAGTTACTAACTTACTGTTACTGGTGGCTGTCTGATTGTAGTGGCGTTCAGATACTAAGATCAGATGCATTTCCAAATATTGTAGTAATAGAATAAACAATTATAGGTTACAATACTAACAGTGGGGTCTATTTACTAAAGGAAAATACACTTTCCACTACAAGTGCACTTGGAAGTGCAGTCGCTGTAGTCATGCAAGGGAAAAAAAAAAAGAATGTTTGTTTGTACACGATTGGAAGATAAAATCAGCAGAGCTTCCCCTCAATTCAGAGTTTCTCCTCAGATTTACAGCGACTGCACTTCTGGGGAGGACTTCCCCTCCAGCTGTTTGTAATAACAGACAAGCGGCTGCTAGTGCTTAGCCACATTGGTTGTTAAAAAACAGCACCGGACGGGTGATGTCTGCCGCTGCAAGCATCACCCGAGTACAACACCTTGAAGCACTATATTGGTAAGTTTGTCAACGATAATTACAAAAAAAGGGGCCACCATTAATCGGTAGACCCCTAGTTTGGGGTGTGTGCTGTGTGTATGAACTTAAAAATGGATGGTTGTAGCTTTTTTTATGTGTTTGTGAACTTAGTGTGGATGATGGTGCCTTGTGTCCTTTTTTCTTTATATTGGCAGCTTGCGTATTCTAGTACTTACGTCGAGGAGAAATGGGGCGTTGCTTCCTGGCAGAAGGAGCTGATGCTGGAGGGTCTGGGATATGGCAGCTCAGGCTTTCTGTTAAGATAGAATAAAGAGTTATGGTAACCACTTCTGGACCAAGCCTATTTATGACAGTTATTGTTTACAATTTAAAATCAAAACTTTTTTCTAGAAAATTACTGAGAACCACAAACATTATAATTATATATATATATATGTGCACTGTGTGTGTATTTGCACAGCGGCCTTTCAAAAGCAATTTTAGGTGAGAAATTAACTGAATTAAAAACATTTTTTTTTACAGTAAATGTATTTAGCCCAATTTTTGGGGATATTGCGATAGTCGATGTTACTCCAAGTAAAATAGATAGATATCGAACATGTTATGGTTTAAAATTGCAAACGCTCTTGGAATCGCGATAAACTACGGTACTTAACTACTTCCCACCCGGCCACTGTACATAGACGGCCGGGTGGGAGCCGTCTACTTCTGATCTGACGTTCTGGAACGTCCTTCTGAAGTAGAGGGATCGCGCGCGTGCCAGCGCAGTGGCGCGATCCCGATGCGGCCGTGTCACCCGGACACGGCGCATCTCGGATCGGCAGGAGGGGTCGGTGATTGGCCCTCCTGATCACATGACGGCCGTGTCGAATCACAGCCGTCATGTGATGTAAACAAACAGCCGTTTGCTAGGCAATCGGCTCTCCTCTCCTCACACGGAAGTCGTTGGTGAGGAGAGGAGAGCGGATCACTCCAGCCGGCTGGTGATCAGTGAGTATTAGCTGTTTTTACAGCTTTTACTCACTGATCACCAGTGTAGTGTCCCCACAGTGTAAACACACATGTCCCCACACATGTCCCCAAAACACACATGTCCCCTAATAAAAACACATGTCCCAAAATAATAAAAACACATGTCCCTCACATATGTCCCGGTAAAATAACATGTGTCAATGATTATCTGCACACATATGTCCGTGATCACCTGCACACAGTCATCTGTACATGATCATTTGCGTACATATGTCCGTGATCACGCGAACCAATTATTAATATACACTTAACGTAATTTTTTTGACCAAAAATATGTAGAAGAATACGTAATTTTACGTATCGGCCTAAACTGAGGAAAAAAAATATTTATTTTTATATTTTTGGGGGATAATTTTTATGACAAAGTAAAAAATATTGATTTTTTTTAAAAATTGTTGCTCTTTTTTTGTTTATAGCACAAAAAATAAAAACCGCAAAGGTGATCAAATAAATACCACCAAATACCACCCTATTTCTGTTCAAAAAAATACGCCAATTTTGTTTGGGAGCCACGTCGCACGACCGCGCAATTGTCACTTAAAGCGACGCAGTGCCGAATCGCAAAAAGTGCTCTGGTAAGGAAGGGGGGAAAATCATCGGGGGCTGAAGTGGTTAAATACAATAAATAGATGTTTGTTATTATGTTTGCTTTGTGTTGGTTAGGTAGGTAGTAGGTACTCACCACTGCCAGAATATTGAGGGGGCATGAAGCAGAAGCAGCTGTTCCTGTTCCCTCCTCCACGGATGATGACATTGATCGATCTGGAAAACATGAATGTAAAGCAAAACGTAAGTCTCACATGCCGCAGTCATAAAAAATATAGTGAGCTGCAAACAACAACCATATAACTGCAATATATAATGATAGATTTTATTTTACTCACCAGCTCTCAGTCTCTGGTGCTTGGCGGCGGATCTGGCACTGGCAGTGCTCACTCCAGGGGGCGGGGCATCTTCGTGAAGTAGGAGGCCATCCTTAAGCTCTGCCTCCCACTGTCTAAATAAGACAGTCTTGCCTCCTCCAGTGGCCTGCCTCTCAATTTTTTTATGGACAGAGGCCCGACAATCATAAAATCTGCAAATGAAAATAGTATATTTAGTAAATATACACACGTTAATATTATTTTTATTTTACATGTTACTTTTCTGTGTCTGTCTGTGTCAAATAAATATATTAAATATATTTGTGTTACGTTCAAATCAGTTTATTACTCAAAGCCTACTGTGTGTGTTTTTCACAAATATGGGGTGTGTTCTAAGAGTGATATAAAATTTGAATAATTATTACCTGTGCCTGACACCAGCGGTGGTCCTGCGAACCTTGGACAGGGCATTCACAGAGTCCCGGACTCGATCCCAGGCTGCTGTCTTCTGGGCAGTAGGGACGTTGAGGCTGAACAATGTGGCCTTGTCCCTCCTAACAGCAGCCACCAGAGCAGCGTTTTCCTGGGGGGTAAAGACTGGCCCCCTTGTTGATGACGTCATCGTCTTCTGCTGCTGCTTGCGTTTGGTTCGCTGGTGGTCGCCGGTGTCAGACATTTCATCTTCTGATATGGGGGGGGGCATACGCCTCTTTTTTTGGCCATGCTCCCGCTCCCGCTCCACTCCACTTCCATGGCCATGCTCCCTTCCACTCTTCATCTCCTCTTCACGCCTCCTCTCCCCTCCGCGCTTCCTCTCCCTGTCCCCTCCGCGCTTCCTCTCCCTGTCCCCTCCGCGCTTCCTCTCCCTGTCCCCCCTACTACGCTTCCTCTCCCTGTCCTCTCTACTATGCTTCCTCTTCTCTACTCTTCCCTCCTCTCTCCTCAACCCCCCACTGATCCTCCTCTCACCCCCACTCCAGTCCCCTCCACTCCTGTGCTCCCCTCCACCCCCTGACCCTCCACTCCTCTCTCCTCCACTCTTCTCCCCTCCACTCAGCCGATCCCCTCCACTCATCCGGCGCTCCCCTCCACTCATCCGATCCCCTCCACTCATCCGGCGCTCCCCTCCACTCATCCGATCCCCTCCACTCATCCGATCCCCTCCACTCATCCGGCGCTCCCCTCCACTCATCCGATCCCCTCCACTCATCCGGCGCTCCCCTCCACTCATCCGATCCCCTGAGTCCTCTCCACTCTCACTCACAACAACAACTTTCAAACCAACACTCTCACTCACACATACATTCTCACTCCCAGACATTCTAATTCCACACAAATCACAAATTCAGTCCACACAAAAACAACAACCACAACTCCAACAATACCACTCTCTCTGCTCTCAGTCTCTGCTCTGCTCTCTCTCTGTTCCTCCCTCACTACACTACAGTCACACGGAGTCACACGGTCTCTCTAAATTACATCCAGGGGCCGGCCTCTCAAAACTACATCCAGGGGCGGAGACTATAGGCACATGTCAAAAACGAAAGTAAAGAATAAACGAGATTTCGAATAGTTACGAATAACAGCGATGTATTAGAAAAGTACGAATCCATTCGACGCATGCAGCGCCACTGTGTCAGACATGTAAATTTACGAATCAACGACCAAAAAGAAAAAAGTTACGAATGTACGAATCCATTCGAAGCGCGTTAGCCAGCGCCATTGTGAGAGAGTGAGAGACACGTAAAATGACGAATCAGTAAACCAAAAAAAAAAAAGTTACGAATCCATTCGAAGCACGTTAGACATCGCTATTGTGAGAGAGAGACGCGTAAAATGACAAATCAACAAACCAAAAAAAATAACGAATTTGAGAATCCATTCGAAGCACGTTAGACAGCGCCATTGTGAGAGAGTCAGAGAGACACGTAAAATGACGAATCAACAAACAAATAAAAAAAGTTACGAATCCATTCGAAGGACGTTAGACAGTCACAGCGCAATTGTGAGAGAGAGACACGTAAAATGACAGATCAACAAACAAAGAAAAGTAACGAATTTAAGAATCCATTCGAAGCACGTTAGGCAGCACCATTGTAGAGACACGAAAAATGACGACTGAACAAACAAAAACAAAAAAAGTTAAGAATGTACGAATCCATTCGAGGCACGTTAGACAGGGCCATTGTGAGAGAGACACGTAAAATGACAAATCAACAAACAATAAAAAGTAACGAATTTAAGAATCCATTCGAAGCACGTTAAGAATAAGCAGCGCCATTTTAAGAGACACGGAAAATTACGAATCAACAAACCAAAAAAAAAGTTACCAATCAACAAACCAAAAAAAGTTTTTTTGGATACGAAATAAAACGGAACGAAACGAAACGTATTTTTTGACGGATCCCATGTCTATCACTGTACTAAAGTGGGTTCAGGAAAGTCCTCTATGTCACTTATGCAAAGGCTCAGATAGTTTGCTTTACCCAGGTGCTACAGAGGTCATTTGTCGATGGAGTGTATTTGCCAGATAGAATCTTAGGCTGGGTTCACACCAGTGTGGGTTTCCCCGCATCCAATTTGCATAGCAGGAGATTGTGACTGGTTGTCTATGGAGCCGGTTCACACATCTCTGCAGCAGCTCCAGTGCGATTTATACAGGAGCCCTGTGTGTCTTTTGGTTCAGCAAAACAATTGCAAGCCTCCTGGCTAATAAATATACCTCGCTGGGTCTGCTCCAGTCCCTGCAGGCATGTTCCATCACCGGTTCATCTCCATTCTTCATTTCAGGTCCGATTTCAGACCGAAAGTTGGGCTGAATTTGGACCTGAAACAAACAAAAGGGCTCCAGTGCAATTTGCACCGGAGCTGCTGTGGAGATGTGTGAACCGGCTCCATAGAGAGCCAGTCACAATCTCCTGTTATGCAAATTGGATGCGGGGAAACCCGCATCAGATTCGCACTGGTGTTAACCAAGCCTAAGATTCTATGTGGCAGATACACTCCATCGATAACTGACCCTTGTAGCACCCGGGTAAACCAAAAGATCTGAGTCTCCATGCTGCGGTGTGAACCCAGCTTTAAAGTTCTTAAGGTAAATGGGTGGCAGTGAGATGTCTGTAGGCAGCAAGGGGTTAAGCACTGGCCACACCTTGCTCTCCACCTGAGGTATAATTGGTCTTCCCTTGGTTAACCAGTGGTGGTGCTGAGAAAGGAGACAAGCAGAATGTGATGGAACATGCCTGCAGGGGCTGGAGCAGACCCAGTGATGTCTATTTATTAGCCAGGAGGCTTGCAATTGTTTTGCTGGACTTTTGTTTTGGGACTGTGTTTCCTGCCCCTGTGTGGGAATCCTTTTTGTTTTGTGCTACATGCTGACCAATGAACATAGGCAGGAGGCCCTTGACCTTGCATGTTGCTTGGATTACCTCTCTTACAACTCTCCACTTGAAGCTGAACCCAACAGTATATACAAACATTTCTCCATTTTACATGTTTACTGCAGCTTTGGTCTTAATGAGATCATTAAACGTGAATAAATTATATAAAACAACATCACTAAATCTCCTATCTGATGTACCAAAGCTTTAGCAGTCACAGGCTCACAACTGAAACTACTGTCTATTTCAATGATCATTCAAGGTGGGGCTACTTTGATTGGCCCTTGTTTGTAGACCAGGGCTTAGCATTAAAGTTTACAAGTCCTGCCAGACTTGCTGGTTAGAAGCTGAACTGTAAGAACCTTGAGTGGAGAGTGTGAACAAGTTTTGCTTTTGACTGCTGGTGATTGCTGGGTTTGTAGATTTTTTCTGGGGGGCTTTTCCTTGCAGCTTTTTAACACCCACTCTGTCATGTTTTAAACAGCCTTTTTTTTACTTTACTTCCTACAGCCTACTAATTAAGGGGAGTGTTTAATTGGTTACAGGTGCTTGAGGCCTATATAACATTCTGTAGAACTCATTTTGAGCCTGCTGGAACTTAGACCAAGTGGAACTGGACTAAGTAGTGAGTTAAAAACAGGGGGTTATAACAGGGTTCAAAGTACCTGTGTATTGTGTTTACTTGTGTATGGTGTGTACCTGTATATTGTGAGTGCATGTTGTCTGCGAGTGCATGTTATCTTCGAGTGGTCTGCGAGTGCACATTGTCTGTGAGTACACGTGGACTGCAAGTGCACGTAGGCTGCGAGTGTAGGTGGGCTGCGAGTGCTAGTGGTCTGCGAGTGCACGTTGTCTGTGAGTGCACGTTGTCTGTGAGTGCACGTTGTCTGTGAGTGCACGTTGTCTGTGAGTGCACGTGGGCTGCATTTGCAAGTGTTCTGCGAGTGCGCGTTGTCTGCGAATTCATATAGGCTGAGAGTGCACGTGGGCTGCGAGTGATCATAGGCTGCGAGTGCAAGTGGTCTACGAGTGCACGTGGGTCTGCGAGTGCAGGTTGTCTGCGAGTGTACGTGGGCAGCGAGTGCTAGTAGGCTGTAAATGCAAGTGGTCTATGAGTGCACGTGGGTCTGCGAGTGCACGTGGGTCTGCAAGTTCCTGTGTATTGTCTTGATGCGTACATGTGTATTGTCTTGTTGAGTATTAGTGTCAGTTGTTAGGTAATTTGGACAGGATATAATCCCAATCCTCATTAAATTTAATAGGTACGGTGCCAGGCGGGTGTGGAGATGCGACTCAGTGTACATCTTGCGGCATGTATGCGTTCCTTGATTATCTGATCGAGGGTGAATACTGCTGTGCAAAATGTAAGTCCATTGTTTCCCTGGAAGCCCAGGTTCTGAATCTGGGGAAGCAACTGTTAGCACTTAGAAGTCCCTCCATACTAAAGGAGAGCCGGGAACGTACACGGCAGGTGCCGGGAGGGGTAAGCACAGAGGCAGGTGGAGACAAAGAGGTGCAGGCACCAGAAAAGAGTAGATGGGTGACAGTCAGGAAGGATAGAGAGGGAAGCGCCAGGGAGGCCGATCCAGGGCTGAAGCATCCCAATAAGTACGCTCCATTGAGTGACATTGGTGAAACCAGTCAGGGACCAGCAATGCTGGAGTTGAGGGACTCTCCTAGCTGCCGGGGGAAGAACTCCTCCAGTGAGAGTGGGGGGGGGGGAGCGAAGGAAAAGGAAAGACAGATTCTGTTGGTAGGGGACTCAATTCTTAGAATGACAGAGAGGGCAATCTGTGACAAAGACCTGAAGCGACAAACTGTAGGCTGTCTACTGGGCACTCAGGTTTAGCACATCACGGATCTGGTGGATGGATTACTGCACGTTGGCACCAATGACAATGTCAGAGGCAGATAGAGTGTCCTAAAGAATGATTTTAGGGATTTGGGAGCTAAATTGAAGAAAAAGGACCTCCAAGGTAGTATTCTCAGAAATACTACTGGCACATCGAGCCACACCAGAAAGGGAGATTAGGGAAGTAAACAAGTGGCTGAGGAGCTGGTGTAGTAAGGAGGGGTTTGGGTTCCTGGAGGACTGGCCTGATTTCTCAGTCGGTCACCAGTACCATAGAAGGGACGGACTGCACCTAAATGAGGAGGGTGCAGATGTGCTGGGAGTAAAGATGGTCAAAAAAGTTTGAGGGGTTTTTAAACTAAGCAAAGGGGGGAGAGTCCAGAGATAGAGATGGTCAGCGCGGAACATATTCCACAGGGTAGTATTGGGGGCATTAGTGGTAGGTTGACTAAACCACATAAACCCAAGGTAAGTATAGTAACAAGTCCTAGTTGCAATCTTAAAACACCCAATAAGAGGATAATATGCGACCGGTCTAAACTACGTGGCATGTTCACCAATGCCAGGAGCCTGGCGGACAAGATGGGTGAACTAGAGATACTGTTGTACGAGGAGGATTTGGATTTTGTGGGAATTTAAGAGACTTGGTTCAACAGCTCTCATGTTTGGCTGGCAACCATTCAAGGGTATACCCTTTATCGCAGGGATAGAGAGGGTAAAAAAGGGGAGGGGTATGCCTGTATATCAAGAATAATGTACAAGTGAATGTGAGGGATGACATCACTAAGGGGGCTAGGGAGGATGTAGAATCCTAATGGGTAGAAAAGAATACCGGGAGTATGCTATAGGCCCCCTAACCTGAGGGAGGAGGGGGAGACAGATCTCCCATAACAATTTGAATTAGCAGCAAGGATGGGGAGTATTATCATAATGGGGGATTTTAATTATCCAGACATAGACTGGGCGAAGGGAACCGCGCATTCATCTAAGGCTCGCCAGTTCCTAAATGTCTTGCAGGACAATTTCATGGGTCAGATGATAGACGCACCAACTAGAAATATGACTGGGGCTGGGGCAGCTGCCCTTTTTGCCCTGCATTAAAGACGGCCCTGCATGTATTCCTATTGTTTAAAATAGATTTTTATTGACAGTACTAATAAATATATGTTTAATTCTAGTAAACATTTATATTTTAATTCTTGAGAATAGGTAAGTACATTGGAGCAGGCTGGTAGGAGCCCCAGTGCATGACTTTGCATTAGACATGTACACTGCCAAAAAAATGTGTTTGTTTTTGTTTCACTTGTTTCATTTTTTCATTTTTTGGGTCATTTGTTATGATCGCAATTAATAAATTGGTAAATTCGAAAATTCGTAAATTTGTAAATTTGTATATTCGAAAATGCGAAAATTGGTAAATTGGTAAATTGGTAAATTTGTAAGTTTGTAAATTCGTAAATTCGTAAATTTTAAAATTTAAAAATTTTAAAATCTGAAAATAGGAAAGAAAATCAGAAAATTCGAAAGAATAACTAACTAACTAATAATAACTAATACATTATAGGTATTGGAATTTCCTTATTATGTATTATTATTAATTCATTGTGTTCCAATTGTTTAGATACGGCATTCGTTATTTCGGATAATTTAGTATTCGTGACGTTCACTAACAGCCAGATTTGAAAGGAAATTCCAATACCTACAATTTATTAGTTAGTAATAGTTAAGTTATTATTAGTTAGTTATTATTTCAGATTTTTGCATTTTCGGGTTTTCGGATTTCCAAATTTTCGAATTTTCAAATTCAGAAAAATGAAACAGGTTTTCGTTAATTCAGATATTTCAAAATTAACGCTTTTGTTGAGAAACACTGAGTTAGAAAACGACTTGATTAGTAATTAAGCCATTTAAACATTTTAACAAGGTAGCATTCTCCTATAGCATGTTAATACCTTTGTAGTAATTTTTTTTATGTCATGATTAAAAACACTGCATGCAGAGTTCCACTGACCGCATGATGTCCTGGGAGGATGCTGTGCTATTGATCTGTCCAGTCCGTTAGGAAGAAGCTATTACCAGTGGTGGCAGATCTGTATCCCCGTAGCTAGTGCCTTTTTTCTGCTCAAACAGCTGATTTCTTTGTTTGCTAGACTGAACTGGAATGAAAGAACATGAGTTGAATATTTCATGCTGTGCAGATATGTATTATTCATAATCAAACTCTTCAGAAAGGAACAGATAAGAAGGAGTTGTGAGGGCTTTAAATGAAGTATTCTCTGTAGTTAGCAGAGAGGGCGTTGATAGATTCTTGTGGCTAGAATTCTCTCTGTGTTACGGGGGGAATATCGTAATACAACAGGAAAGGCCTAATTGGAAGAAACATCCACTGCAGCTCCACACTATAGTCTGTGGGTTTACTGAGTTAAGCATTTAATATTATAGGAAAACAAAATTTTTCACTTGTGATTTACTGCGCCGAGTGAGACTTCAAATTGGTTTAGAACTTCAGCTATCCATAGGCTACCCATATCTACGGGTACACTAAATTGTCAAAAGTATTGGGACACCTGCCTTTGCACGCACATTAACTTTAATGGCATCCCAGTCTTAGGCCGCAAGGGTTCAATATTGAGTTGGCCCACCCTTTGTAGCTATAACAGCTTCAACTATTCTGGGAAGGGTCCACAAGGTTTAGGAGTGTGTCTATGGAAATGTTTGACCATTCTTCCAGAAGCGCATTGGTGAGGTCAGGCACTGACGTTGGACGAGAAGGCCTGGCCCGCAGTCTACACTCTAATTCATCCCAAAGGAGTTCTATCAGGTTGAGGTCAGGCGCCCAGCGGAGCCTTCCACGGCGACTGGGGGAGGTCTATATAAAGGGCCAGTATCTATGTAGGAGAATGAATGAATAAAAACTCTAGTGATTATGAGTATCCAAGCCGTGGAAGGCTCTGCTGGGCGCCTTGTATGCTCTGTTGGTACCAGAGTGGGGTAAGAAGCTGCATGTACTACAATTGTGATCATTTTTCCCCTTTTTCTCTTGCTAAATACATGGTTGTTCAATTTTTGATATTGCATGTTTATTGTAATATTTCTCTTGCAGATATATGTATTGTATTTCCAGAAGAAGCTATTGACTAGCGAAACAAGTAGAAATACCCCACCGCATGTACCTGTTTTATTGTATAAATTGCTATTGTATTTCTTTCAATAAATCATGTATATTTTTTATATATTTGTATAAACAATTATTTATATATTTTTTCTGATACGTACCGCAATAGTCCGCCAGCTCTTGTCTATATATGGCCAGAATGACGTTGACACCATTCTAAATAGTTAACTTTAGGTGTTTCCAATGATGGGTGCTGTTAAAGTGGTTCTAAAGGCACAAGGTGTGTTACCTTAATGCATTCTATGCATGAAGGAAAAAAAACTCTTCTGTGCAGCAGCCCCCCACCCCCCAAAAAAATACTTACCTGAGCCCTATTGCAATCCAGTGATGTACACGAGAGGCTCCTCTCTCTGGGGACTCTCCTTCCTCAGTGGTTAAGAATCTCTGCCAATGTCAATAACAGCCAGATAGACAAAGAGAAGAGAGGGGGGGGACAAGCCGTGGCTCTGTGTGTGAATGGACACGCAGAGCAGTGGGTTGGGTACCCCCATTCTAATCTGCTTGCTCTGGGGGCACTCAGCAGGAAGGACCTTCTCTGTGCAGCAGCCCCCATTGATACTTACATAAGCCTAGGTTCTCCGGGGACTCTCCCTCCTCATTGGCTGAGGCAGCAGCAGGAGCTGCCCTCTCAGCCAATGTCAATCACAGCCAGTGATCTAATGAGAAAAGAGGGGGGCTGAATGGACACAC
The DNA here is from genome assembly GCA_028564925.1 of Lithobates sylvaticus. Taxonomy (NCBI): domain Eukaryota; kingdom Metazoa; phylum Chordata; class Amphibia; order Anura; family Ranidae; genus Lithobates; species Lithobates sylvaticus. The sequence goes on from CM053038.1 coordinate 72,388,360, forward strand.
AGAGCAGTGGCTCAGGAGCAAGCCTGCTTGGGAGCCCCCATTTCAAGATGCTTGCTCTGGGGGCACTCGGCAGGAGGGACCTTCTCTGTGCAGCAGCCCCCCCCCCCCTTATACTTGAGCCCCACTGCATTCCAGCGATGTGCACAAGAGTCTCAGTTATTCAGGGACTCTCCCTCCTCATTGGCTGAGAAAATGGTTTGGGAGAAAGCCTGCTCGGGAGCCCCCATTCCATTCAAGCAGGGGACCTGAGAAGAGAAGAATCAGGGCTGCTCTGTGCAAAACTGCTGCACAGAGCAGGTAAGTATGACATTGCTATTTAAAAAAAAGAAAGATAATTGCCTTCAATATCACTTTAAGGCCACACAGAAATTTTGGATATTTGTGTGCGTCCAACTTGGTGGCAGCAGTTTCAGAAACCCCTTTTCTGTTCTAGCATGACTTGCTACTGTGCACAAAGCCAGCTCCATAAAGACATGGTTTGCATAATTTAATGTGAAGGAACTTGAGTTGTCTGCAAAGACTTTGGCATGCCTTTGGAATGAACTAGAACTGCCATTGTAAGACAGGTCTTCTGCTCTAACATCAGCACCTCATCTCATAAATACTACAGCATACAAAGATATTTTGGATAATTGTGCTCTTCTAACCTTATGGTAACAGTCTGGGGAGGACACTTTACTGTTCCATCATGACTGTGCACAAAAATAGCTCCATAAACATGTGGCTTGCATAATTTAGTGTAGAACAAGGGTGCCCTGTGATGTGACGCTCTTAAATCAGGGAAGCGCCTGCCTATGCTCTGGGGTTGTGGATCAGCAAGCCCAGATTGTGATCAATGAGTTGCTCATCTGCCATCGCAGAGCATCAGAGTGCATGAAACTGGCAGCGGATGGAAAAGGTGGCTGCAGAGAGAGCAGGAGCTGCATAAGTCGATGCTTCCTCTATAGCAAATAGGATTAGGAAATGGAGCTGCGCTAAAAAAATATCACACAAAAAATGCAACTAGTGCACATATAAGGTGAAATTACTCCCAACACCAAAATAATTGAAAATGAGTTCATAAATATAAACATATGTGCTCTTCATATGACTTGTGACACAAACTTGTGTTCCTTCACCACATAGATTGTGTGCTTACAAGAGGCAAGCTATTGGGGGTTGCGACTATTAACCCTGCCAGGGCCTTGTTCCAAAGGAATGGTGATAACAGCTCTCAGGTACTTTATGCAACTGGAACACACAGCAAACGACCACATGGATTCTGTCATTCAATGGTCTCAATTAAAGGCCAGAAGATAACCCAAAATGAAGAGGAACTCACCATAGTGTAAATCGTATTAAAAAAGCATTTATTAAAATTAAAGGTTGCACTTACACATAGTAAGAATAAAACTTGCAAAGATAAAAGCCGGCCGGCAAGCGAACACCTGTCCACTACGGTACACAGCGTCCTCCCGACGTTGGTTTCGTCACACTCTGACGTCGTCCTGGGGCTTCCTCTGTAGCGCCAGCTCCTGTCCCAGGCGGAGTGATACTAAGTGCACTTCACCTGGGAACTTTCTAGCAGAGAAGCTGGAAGAAGAAAAGGTCAGTGTAATACACATCATATAGCACTTAGGATTATTAGGCTGCTTTACACTGATTTGCAGGTGCAGTGCAGTGTACCTTCAGCTTTCCAGGTTAGCAGCACCGAGCCATAAACATCTAATCTATCCTGTGGGTTTGGCTTGCTTTCAGAAAGTGCACCAAACCTGCAAGATGTAACAGATGTTTATGGCAAAGTCACAGTGCATCAGTGTGAAAGCAGCCTTATAGGGGGTTTAGGACAGTAAGGGCTTGTTTACATTTGCGGTTTGGCGGGGGTGGTAAAACCCTGTTCGTTGTGGTCCTTGGCCAGTTACCAAATCACTTAAGTGGCCCTTGCTCTTCAAAAATGTGAGCATTCCTGGTGTAGAGGAACATGAGTGGTCTGCACAGGGCCCTGAAGCCTACTGAATACCTTTGGGATAAACTAAGACTGCAATTGTGGGAAAAGTCTTCTGTTACAACATCGGCACCTGACCTCATAAATGCTACAGCATACAAAGACATCGTGGACAATTAAGCTCTTCCAGCTTTGTGGTAACAGTTTGGTGAAGACCTTTTTCTGTTCCAGCAGGACTGTGCCGCTGTGTACAAAGCCATCTCCATAAAGACATGACTTTCATAATTTAGCATGGAGGAACTTGAGTGGTCTGCACAAGGCATTGAACCCTACTGAGCACCTTTGGAGTTGTGAGAAAAGTCTTCTGTTCCAACATCAGCACCTGACCTTGTAAATGCTACAGCATACATAGGCATTTTAGACAATTGTGCTCCTCCAACCTTGTGGTAAGAGTTTGAGGAAGACTCTTTTGACTGTGCCCCTGTGTACAAAGCCATAAGCCATAAAGACATGGTATGCATTTGGTATGGAGGAACCTGAGTGGCCTACACAGAGCCCTGACCTCAACCATATTGAACAGCTGTGAGATAAACTGGAGCATCAATTTTGAGCCAGGTCTTATCATCCAACATCAGAACCTGACCTCACAAATGCTCTTTTAAATGAATGGGCACAAATTCCTACAGACACACTCCAAAATCTTGTGGAAAGCCTTCCTAGAAGAGTGGAGGATGTTATGGCCCCCCTCCATAATAATTGCTACAGATTTTCAATGGAATGTTTAAAAAGTTCATATAGTTGTGATGGTCAGGTGTCCACAAATATAATTCTTTATTACGTTCTGTGCATGAGCAGTTCATTAGAATAACAGAGACAATATCTATCTACCTCTCTGTCTATGATAATGGGATGCGATTCTCACTTATATTTGCCATCCTCTAATAATTAGTTGTTTATGTTGTTTCTGTTGACAAGCTAAGTATAGATTTTTTTACTTGCAATCTAGCCTCTCTTTTTATTACAGGTAATAACTTATTGACAGATAATTATTTATGTTATCACTTGTTCAATGATGTTACTATTTTTTTAGTACAGTTCAGTAATGATTTAATCACTTTGTATATTACCAGAATTTTATATGTGTTCAAACAATTTGCCAAGGAGGGGATTACACAGGACAGCTCAGGACAGTTTCGGGATTTGGCCTGGTGCTCCTTAAATGGCAGACTTTATGTGAAGGGTATCCTGAAGCATCGCCCTGTGGAGAACCATGGTTGTCCAAGAGTGGAGTGTGGAGGAGACAATGGACCATTTCTTGCTTCAGTGCCTCTTCAATATAGAAGTCTATAAGCGGATGGGTGGGACTCTGGGTATCCCTTTTCTTTCCTGCTTGAGTTACGCAGAGTGGCCATACAGGGCTTTTGAGACTCATTGGGATTTTGATTTTGCAACACTTTTTCTAGTTAGTTTAGTAGTCCGTTACTTCACGTGGAATGTGCGGTGTCAAGTTTCCACTAGGAAAAAAGTCCTTCCTGTCGAGGTGGTGGTGCACAACATTCTGGGTGAGGTTAGAAAGATTTGTGGTCTTGAGAAGGACCGGTGGTGGCTGGGGGCCTGGACAAAGGCATGGAGGAATATCAGGTCCCCGTAGCTGCTGTCTGTCAGTCTCTGGGTGTGCAGCATTTCTTTCTGTCCTTTTCACGCCCCCTAGATTATTAAAAGATCAGATTTAAAAAAAAGTCTTCATGGATAGGATAAATGTTTAAGCGGTTCTTATCCTGAGGGTGTGTTTAGGTGGAGGTTAGGGTTTTGTTGAAGAACATCATGATGATATTAATACTAAAATATGTCTAAGTTTGTATATTTATTTTTCTTTATGTTTTTTTTCGTATGTTTTAATTTTGCAAGGTTTTCAATAAACAAAAATGTACACAGGATAGCTAGCCTTGGGGGGTGATGGAAATTACAAGTCTGGGCCTAGTTGTATAATCCTCACGTATTCTTGCCAGTCGGTCATGAGTTAGACTAGGGACAACACACATCTGAAGGGATGATCAGGATAATTGTAAGAGGGGATTTGTGGTTGGCTAAAGCCCATACCCCCGAACCTCCCAACTTTTTGACATGAGGACAAGGAACACCTATTGGCAAAAGTATGTAGGTATAGGACACACCTCTGTCACTCCCCCTTCAAGAAGAAGTATACAAAAAAATGATTTGTTAAACCCACAAGTGCTTTTTTTACCACTACTATTCCTTTATACTGGCATTTGAAATTTACCAATTGTCAGGGTTGAACTCCTGCTGCTTAATGATCAGCTCTTTTCTTTCAGTGCTCAGAAGCTGCTCAGCTGTCTGTTACTTACCAGCCACTCGTTGTTACCACAGTGACTCACCTGGTTACCATTTACCAGCCTCATTAGTCCAGTCTACAACCAGCCTCTTTTTGCTTTTTAAGAAGCTTAGCTCATTTTCTCCATGCCTTTGCATGGTCTATGATCTCTAAGTGTGTTCCATCTTGTGCTTATTTGTATTACTTGGCCTGGCTGATATCACTTCCGATTCCTGCTCCTGATTTTTAGGACTACGCTGATTTCTGGTTTCCTGACCCCAGCTCGTCTGATTACCCACTCTGCCATCCAAACCCTGGCTTCTGTTTTCTTACTATGCCCATGAACTGTGTTGTTTTTGCCATTTCATTAAAGGTGTGATTTTAACTGCACTTTCTGTCTACGTCTGGTTTGTGGTTCCTGACAGCAATGCATACATTTATAAATTGGATGAAGGGTTTAGCACTGGGAAACACTTTTTGAAAGATAAAAAAGTGCATTTCATATACAACTTTATACAGTAGACCAAAATGAGGAACAAATGAGGAGAAAAGAGGGACAGAGGAACTTTGTTCCAAATCAGGGACAAGCACTCTTAATTAAGGACAGTTGGGAGCCATGTCTACCCCTGCTCCAGTCCTGCTTAAACACTTACCTCCTGCTGAGGCCATACCCTCTGCCAGCTTGTGGCCCATTCCATGCTATAGGCCTCCACACGACATTCCGGACCACAGAACTTTGTATCCCAAAGGAAGAGATGTCCACACAAGAAGTCGTTTTGCTACATTTTACTGGTGGTATTCAGGAAAAGGCATTACATTCACACCACTAGGACATACATTCTGGGGTCACTTAACCCACAGGGGGATATATACTAAAATTTTGCACACAGAATCTGGTGCAGCTCTGCATTGTAACCAATCAGCTTCTAGGTTTTATTGTCAAAGCTTAAAGTGGTTGCAAAGGCTAAAGGTTTTTTTTGAATTTCATGCATTCTATGTTCTATATTCTTCTGTGTTGTTCCCCCCACAGCCCCCCCAGCCCCCCCCCCCCCCCCGCCCGGCCAATGCCCACCTTAGCTCCCTCTCAATCCAGCCATGTGCTTGGGAGCCTCACTGTCTCAGGACTCCCTCTCCTAATTGGCTTACCCCATCTGCTCCAGACTGACAAATACCTATATAGAATTTCAATATTAGCATAGCTCATCCCAAGAACCAGTCCACTGCTTGCAACAGGGCTGAGGACACTTGAGAGGAGTAGTGGGGCAGGGTGCTGGGATGACTCAGGAAGCTATGTACAGCACCCTGTTGGCTCCTCCCACCAGTCATGATCTGTCTGCAGTAGGGATGGGCTGAACAGTCCCCTGTTCGGTTTGCACCAGAACTTTTGAACACCGCGAAAGTTCGGACCCGAATAACGAACCCCATTAAAGTC